>CAJHNH020002432.1:12500-109098 GCA_905116865.2 Candidula unifasciata | reverse complement strand
CTTCTGTCTGTGTAGTATCTTTGTGATTTGGACAGGATATCCTGAGATCTAGCCTAGGAGATCTGGAAATTGTCTCACTTTTATGTATCTATTTTATATTGATTACATGCATTCATTTTCATGGCTGACTTAGGTGTTCCTATTTCACCTTTTTAAGTGTTTAGCAGTTGTGTATGTATGTATCTTCATCATATGTGTTAACATGGTTATGATAATGAACTATCATAACCTGGGGGCTTTCTTTAGTAAGTAGTGGGGGTGTCCAGCCAAGTGTGCCTAGAAATATGGTATATATATATACTGATATATTTTGTAGTGCCAATACTTGAGTTGCCCTACTCCAGAGATAAGTTGAGCGTATATTGGCCACGGGGAATCCCTTAGACCAATACGAGCCAAACGACTCAACATAATTATCTCTGAGTGCTGTTGGTTCTGAAGGAGAAATCCTTACATTAGGCACGCGACAGGAGTGATATGTGACATCCACTCATACACTTTTGTGGACTAAAATACATGCATCCTCGTCACTGACAAAAACAACTAATAACAGAACGCTGCTCCTATTCGATGTAAGGAATTCTAGAGAAATTTGACTAAAAAGCTCAACAAAATGGGGAAGCAGAAAAACGGGCACAAAAAACACAACATAACGTTTTGACCGGGCGGCCTTTTTCAAACATAAGTGTTACACAAACGTAACAACGAGGAGATGAGAGTATGTAGATCTCTAAGTGGTGACGTGAGCAACGTTTAAAAAAAATGTGGTGTGGAATAAATGAATTAAAATAAAACAAACGATAAACATATATTTATAAAAATGTGAACTTCGATATATGGTTATCGTTTGTTTTATTTTAATTCATTTATTCCACACCACATTTTTTTTGAAACGTTGCTCACGTCATCCCTTAGAGATCTACATACTCTCATCTCCTCGTTGTTACGTTTGTGTAGTTCACCTATGTTTGAAAAAGGCCGCCCGGTCGAAACGTTGTGTTGTTTTGTGCCCGTTTTTCTGCTTCCCCATTTTGTTGAGCTTTTTAGTCAAATTTCTCTGGAATTCCTTGTATTAGCTTGACTGCAGTCACCCCCATATTTTCTCATATTCGTTGTGTATCAAAAGTGGGATGGTCATCGCTGAACTGTCATTACATGCATCTGCAGAATTAGGTCATGTGCTTAAAACTGTTGACATCCTTAACAACCATATTAACTTATTATAAGACAAATATATGGTTATTGCAATGGCTATCACACTTGTATGATTTTTATTTAAAGCAGTCTCCTACAACCGCAGCACTTCTAGCAGCAATGATGTAAAGCACCCGGCTCCACGCCTTTAGACATATTGGGTATATAGTGCTAGTTCTGAATCTTATAGAATAATAGATGTGATAAGCATGACACCGACTGCCTTTACTACCCAGAGCTTTACCTGATACCCATTTAAGGAGGGATCGACTTGGGATCCAAGGTCGTTTTTGTAAACAAAAAAATAGTTCGGCTCCCTTCAGATTTTTGAACCTACGACCTTCTAGTCCTTAGGCCAGCGTCTAGCCTCTGCTGTACTGTGCCCCCCCCCCCCCAACAGTAAGATCAAAGGACCCTTGTCCCGTCTTTAGACGTAGTGGGCATATAGGGCTAGTTGATGTCAACATCACGCCGGCCGCCTTTACTTTCCAAGATTTTTACTTGGTACCACTTTAAGGCTAGGTCGACTTCGGAGCAAAGAAAATAAAAAAATGATTCCAGCAACGTTAGGATTTGAACCCACGACCTTTATATCGACAGTCAAGCGTCTAGCCGCTACTCCACGAACCCCCTCCCCACCCCACTCCAGACAACCAGTAAGTAAAGGCCCCTTTTTCACGCCTTTTAGGCCTATTTGGTACATAGGGCCAGACCTATATTTTATACACCAAACGATACTTGGCTGATGATGTGGTCAGCACCACACCGGCCGACTTTATTTCCCAGGACTGTACCTGGTACCCACTCAAGGCTGGGTCCACCTGGAAGCCAAAGTCATTTTTAAAAAAAAAGTCTGACCCCGTCAGGGACGCAACCGAGCGTTTAGCCGCTAGAGCATGGCGTCTCCCCCAGACAAAAAGTAATTCTAATTATTCACGGCACACAAGTACAAACGTGAGCACTCACAAGCAGACAACTCACCCACTAAATTAGTTTCTGTCATCTCCAGGAGGGTGGCCTCGAGTGGCGCCTGTTGACTCATTATGAGGTCGTGGGCTTTCATGATGAGAACCCTGATCTCGGCCTCCTGTTGGACGTCAGGCGGAGGGTCAACTCTGTATCTAGGTCACAGCTGGGCCCAGTTTTAGTCCACTGTAGGTCAGTTTTCTTGGTGAATTTATTTCTGTACATCTGTTGATTAATTTGTTTCTGCACATCTGTGGGTACTTTTATTATTTTTAGATTACTATCTCTATTATTTATACAGGCCAACAATAGACGATGATAGACTTTTTTTGAAGGATAGCGAAGACAAATCTACAAGTCTACTATTCGACATATATTTTACATTTCAGTCTACAGAGACAGAGAAGTTTCCGCAGATTTTATCATATACAAAAAACACGTTGACAAACAGACATGAACATACAGAGACAGACATGTATATAGATTGCCATACATACACTTTGACAAATAGATTTACCCTTAGACAGAAAGACAAACATACACACAGACACATTTATATATATATATATATATATATATATATATATATATATATATATATATATATATATATATATATATGTGTGTGTGTGTGTGTGTGTATGTGTGTGAGCGCGCGCGCGCACGGACGAACAGACGTTCAGATATACATATAGACAAATGACATTGGATAGACAGACAGGCATGCTGAATGGCATATAGACAGAGAGAGAGACATACAAATTATAGGTAGGACACACAGTCTGTTCCTCATTTTCCGTTCTAACCTTTCTTTTCGATATTATGGATGGCACTTAGCGCAGCACCTTTGGACCTTCTTTTCAACGTTCATTTTATGGTTTCTTTTATTGTCTATGTTAGTGCATGCTTGGTGTATCTTTGCAAATTTCTTCTCAGGATGTATCCAATCTAGCGAAATCTTTTTTTTATCTTATAACTGTTGTTACCAGTGGTTGCCAGACATTCCTTCTAATTTGTCTCTTTGATTTAAAGTTACAAATCAGAACAGCCATATATATATATATCCAAGCAAGGTCTGATTTGTTCGAGCGGGAAACAGCGACAAATAAATAGAAGATGGAAAAGACGTAGACTACGAGGTAGACCAACAACATGTAGAAAGATAACAGCAGAGAAACTACAACAGCACGATATGACTATGTGCCAGGCGGCCGAGAGGGTTAGAAGCAGAACCTTATATCTCCTCGACACTTGAAACGGTAAGAGAGGACGCGAAAAAAAAGAAGAAGAAGATGGAGGAGGAGGAGGAGGAGGAGGAGAAGAAGAAGAAGAACAAAAACAACAACACCAACAACAGCCACTAACATCAAAACTAACTGGAATGAGATTGAATGCTTGCTAAATTTATCGTTGCGACAGTGACTGGAATAAGAATGGTATAATTACTTTATTTATCTGAAACAAAGCAGAAGTAGTTACTTCAGTAAAACAATAACTGACATAAGTAGGACATGCCTACAATCAACGACAGTCACGTCCTAATTCGGCAGACAGTTTTTGGTTATTTTAATGCTGTAGTTGAGCCTTCAGTCGACGGCCCTAATATAACATACGGTTGAACGTAGTTTGAGGCAACCTGTGCCCGATTGATTCTCATACGAGTGGTAGCACTTTGTGTCACCGGGTGTTAGTCACTCGTTGTACGGTCCTGGTTGGGTTGAATCACATATATGACTACAATTTCCAGTGAAGTTATTTGTCTTTTGTGCACTGTGGTTGTGTCCCTTTCTCCTTATTTTCTACGTATTGTATTCCAAGATATTCATGTATGCAAATGAACTTTCCTTGTTCCTGCAGATGTGGAGGAGCTCGCAGCGCCGTATTTATTGCCCTTGATATTTGTCTTCATCAGCTGAGTTGCGAGTCCCGAGTCGACGTCTACGGCACTGTTTTACACCTTCGCAGATTCAGAAAGAATATGGTGCGCACGCTTGTGAGTGTAGTTTTGTTTAACTAACTCTCCTGAATGTTTTGAATATTGAATGTTGAAAATCTGCATCATAGCACTTGGGACACTACCTCCCATAAGCGCTCTGTCCCCATCCGCAGTATCAAACAAAGAGTTCCGATTGCGATGGTACCAGTAACTGTCTCGCCTTTCTCTTGAGTGTTGAGCGTCGGGGAGATCCCCTGGTAACTCCTGGCAACGCCATTCTCGTCAGATCGTATTGATCAGTTTGTGCTCCCGCACTGTCCGTCTGTCTCTCATTTAGTTTGATCGTCTCTCTGTTTAACTTTCTGTCTGTCATTCCGTGTATAAGCTAGTCTATATCTTCTTCTTCTTCAGCAATCGATCCCTTGAGGTTCATTGCTGCAGATATCACCCGCCTCCATTCATCTCTCTGGTTAGTTTTCTCTTTCCAATTTGTAACACCAAGTGTTTGCAGGTCTGTCTGGATATTATCTCTTTATCGTCTTCTTGTTCTGCCTCGTGGTCTACGCCTATTCATCTCCCTGGTGTATAAAGATCTTTGATGGGTCCAAAGATTCGTCGTAAGACTCTTTTTTCGGAAACCTGTCTATATGGCTACCCGATATTACTTACTGGCTTCCCTACTTATTTATTTGTACACTCTATCCCAACCTACATACCCATTAGTTTTGATAGCTGAAAATCCAACTGATTTACAACTGCTGGGTATTGTGGGGATAAAGAGTGCTAGGAAAGGACTTCCACTGAATTTTAAGAAAATAGAAGAATTGGTTATATCAAAGAAGAAAATAACTCCACGTTGTGATATTTCAATTGAAAGGAAAAGACTTAACCAAGTCAGTAAATTCAGATATCTCGGAACAATGATATCATCAGATGGAAAATGTGTGACAGAGATTAAAAGCAGAATAGGTCAAGCGAAAGCTGCATTTCAGAAAATGAAAAAATATCTTATGCAATAAATCGCTCTTATTTAATTTCGGAAAGAGGCTGCTAAAATGTTACATAGAACCTGTTCTGCTGTATGGCAGGGAATCGGAATGTCAGCGAACAAATTAGGAAGCATTTGAAGTAACAGAGATGTGGTTTATGAGACGAATGTTACGAATACCTTGGACGGCCAGAGTGATTAACAACGATTGCTTGAAAGAAGCTAATGAAAGTAGATCTCTATATACAACAATAAGAAAGAGTCAAACGCTGTTCTTTGGCCACATAATGAGAAGAAAGAGAGATTCAGAGATTGGAGAACATCGTGACAACTGAAAAGATCAGCGGAAAAGGGGGTAGAGGCAGACCAAGAGAGATGATGCTGAATGGGCTTAAACGATGGCATAGTGGGATTTCATCATGAAAGCTGTTCCAGATAAAGAAGCAACAAATAGAGTGGTTTGGCCACTTGATGCGAATGCAAACCAACCAACTGCCTCTACGAGCATACAACGAACAGCACTACTGCCCTAGAGCAAGATGCAGACCGAGAGTACTATGGATAGACAATATATCAGAGATCCTAAAGCAACACGGACTAACAACAACACGTGCAACACACCTGGCCCAGGATAGAAAACTGCGACTCCCCACTACGCTGTGAGGCAATTGTGGACAAGACAAGACAAGACAAGCTGTTCCAGGCAACCAGGGATTGTAATCTGTGGAGACGTATGAGTGCCTACGTCAGTTGGCAGGGCACATGATGATGACATACCCATTTGCCTGTCTAAACATAATTACCCCACACACAGTTATCCGAAGATGTTCATCTCCTCATTGCAATGCTGTATCACTGAAAAAGGCGCACTCTTTAGAACAGATCTAAAATGTTCTCTATAAAAGCTGTAACCACCTTCATGTCCCGGATGTATAACAGGCCTGCGACATCACCGCCAATCAAGATACTGATTGAATTACTTGTTGATTGATTTCATCAGCCCAGCTGTTCTGTTATTCTTCAACGATCTAAGAATATCGTTATGCCCTGCTTGTTTCATATACGTTCACAGGTTTATACAAGTCCCGCCTGATTTTCTTGTGTAACCTTATTCTCATCGTGGTGTGGGTTCGCTTCACGGACACATAATTCATTACCTGCATGTATTATTTATTGTTAATTGTTTCGGTCTCAAGCAGTTACTTCAATATCCTTCTTTCCCTGGCAGCGGAGCTTATAAGCAGTAAATAGTTAGGTTGAGCGAGTGCTCTAAAGACACGTAAAAGTAAAGGACCCTTTTCCATGCCTTCAGACGTATTGGACATAATAGGGCTAGACCTAAAGTTTGTAGAGCAATCGACACTTGGTGGATGATGTGGTCCGCCTTTACTTCCCAGGACTGCACCTGGTACCCGCTCAAGGCGGGGTCAACCTGAGAGTCGTTTTAATCAAATCCGGCTCCTTCAGGTTCCGAACCTAAGACCTTTTGATCGGCAGGTGAGCGTATAGCGGCTACATTGAGGCGACTCTCTTGTTGCAGAGATAGTTAAACTAATGACACAGAAGAGAGTTAATATAACATATGTCTGAGTTAAGTTGAGTTATCAAGAGCCGACGTCACAGCACTTAGAGCATTCCCATAAGCGCCCCGTCCCCATCTGCAGCAACCAGTGCAGACTTCCAGTACCAGTAGTACCAGTAGCAGCCTGATTATACATTTGTCTTGCCCTTCCTCTGAACGTCGAGCAGCGGTCAGATCCCCCTGTCACACTTCGCTGTATCAGTTTTAAAGGCTGTGTTGATCCATTTGCTCTTCCGAATTCTAAACGTGTTGTATAAGGTCGTAACCATGTCTGCCTTATCATGCATAAGTATTCCAACTGGTTGTGCAGAGCCACCCGGTCTGTCCTCATAAGTATGTGACGGAACTCTAAAGCCATTGTCTTATTTTTGGAATGACAAAAAAACGAATGGTGAGTTGTTCGGTACTGAGAGCGTTAAAGAGATAACTGGGTATGTCCTTAGAGTTATGAAGTTAGTGCTTTATGCAATGCTCTCGCCGGGCTGCTATCTATTGTGCAGTAAGAGACCAATCCATATGAGATGAAACCCATTGCAGTTAAGGCAATCTTCTCGACAGTAACCTGACTTTAACTTTGCTCGATTTTCGAAAATGTGAAACCTACAGACAGTACTGAGTTACAATAAACAGGACAGAAAAGACTACAGTTATCAACATTGAAAAAAAAAAAAAAAAAACTATGGCATCTAGTAAAGAGTCTAAATGAGGAGAAACAAACATTGTCATTGAAGATGGTGGCAAAACGTTCACTTGTAAACAAGAATTAATCAAGTAACATAAAGTATCTTCATCGGCACTCATAAAAAGACGTAGAAAGATAGAAGAAAGATAGAAGAACACACTAGACAACATAAAAATCGAAAGCTATAGGTACCGTGCCGGAAATTGAACCTGCCACCTCCAGTCAGCGTGTGCGCCTCGCCATGGATACAAGTGCACTAAGAACATGGTCAACTAGGCACACCCCCCCCCCCCCCCCCCACCAAAAGGTGTCTTATTGGCCATTTCTATTGTACAGTTTGAAATCCACAGCTAGGGAATACGAACAGAATTCATTTCAAACCATTGAAATGGCACCATAGGTTACAGTAATTTATATTAAGGTAGCATATGTCGAATAACAATCACAGCAACAATTTACGAACACAATCAGACCTTAATGCTTTGTCTAGAATACACAAACATTTAGGAAAGGTACTTGATTGGTTGGTTCCGAGCAAACCTGCTTGCCGATAGTGTGCAAAGGTAAACAAAATCTTTATGTCTAGAGCGAGAGAAGAAGGAGTGACGACAAAACTGAGGGAAACCAGTGAAGGAAAAAAAAAAAAAAAAACAGACAATAACCAAGATATAATGAATAAACTCTTTAGTTCCCAAGAACTTGAATGCGCATTATAAAATAAAAGAATAAAAAAATGGAAGGCGCCTGGACCTGATCGAATAACAAATGAAATGATAGTACACCTGCGACCAGCTGGTAGGCAATGACTCCTAGACCGTATCAATCAATCCTGGACCCAAGGACTTCTTCCAAAGAAATGTAAGATGGCAGAAAAACGTCGCCATAGCCAAGAGAGGAAAGCCTAAGGAAAACATTTTCAGTTACTGCCCCATAAGCAAAATGTGAAAGACCATGGAGAGATAAATGAACAACAGCTTTCCTTATTTCCTGGAAGAAAACAATAGACAGGATGACAGCCAATCAGGGTTCAAGAAATACAGAAGCACTGATTACCAAAACCTTGAACTCGCACGAGGAATTGAAGATGTTTTCCAGGAAAAATAAAACTGCTACTGCTCTCTTCGACGCGACCATAGCCTTTGACAAGGTTTGGAAGAAAGGACTTGCTAAAATTAGCCGACGGCGGGATAAAAGGACATAAGTTTGCCGGATTAAAGCCTTTTTTTACAGACGCTGCGGGAGAGTCAGACTAGAAGAACACAAGGGCAAGCTGTTTTATCTCCTATTATGTTTATTCTTTATATCAATGACCTCACCAAGCAGTCCACTTCTCACATTCCAAGGCCCTACATGTAGATTGAAGCTGAACATATAGGAACGACTAAAACAAGAATGCAGGGATCTTTAAATAGTTACAAAATGGACTTTGGGAGTCACAATAAACCAGACCAAAACCGTTTCGACTCTCTTTTGTCTTTCCACAAAACTAGAACAAGCTGGTCTTATTCCCAGTGTCCTTTTGCTTTTTTTTTTTTAAGTCTTTTCTTTGTATCTCTAGTTACTTTATTGTTTTTAATGTGTGTATTTGGTATTGATAAAAAATTCTCATTCCTTTTATTACCAGCTTCTCTCACAATCCAAATTAAGATTATTTGAATTACCCATTCACTTTCTTCGTCTCTACTGTAGAATATCATCCCTTTCATTTCACTCCCATCTTCTCCTATCATACATTACATAAAATGCTAATATTCAGCTTCACCCCCTTTCGCCGCCCCTTTTACCTCCCCACAGAATCAGTATGTACAGATCTACAAGGCAGTGGCCATGCATGTCCAATGTGGACTAACTGTTATTCCTATGGAATCGTTCACTCAAGTCTTCCATCGTCTCTACACCCGCATAGCTGACTCCAAGTACAGCCAGATAGAAAGGGAGTTTCAGGTAAGAGGTCTTTACGGTCTAATGATTCCTTTGGGCACGACTGTATGATTTAATGATTCTTTTAGGCTCGACTATATAGTTCAATAATTACTGTGGTCACGATTATTTGATTTAATAATTCCGTTGAGCAATACTGTATTGTGAAATGATTCCTTTGTGCATGACTATATGGTTTATTGATTCCCTTGTGCATGTCTATATGATTTTATTATTCCTTTGGTCTCGACTATACGGTTTATTGATGTCTTTGTGCATGACTATATGGTTTTATTATTCCTTTGGGCTCGACTATATGGTTTAATGATTCCTTTGTGCATGACTATATGATTTTATTATTCCCTTGGGCTCGACTATATGGTTTATTGATTCCCTTGGGCTCGACTATATGGTTTATTGATTCCTTTGGGCTCGACTATATGGTTTATTGATTCCTTTGGGCTCGACCATATGGTTTAAGCATTCCTTTGGGCTTGACTAAATGGTTTAACGATTCCTTTTGGCACACCATATTCTCATAATTGTCATACATTTCTTAATAAATTTCCGCACAGAATCTTAGTACATTTCTAGTCACTCGTGAAAGTTTTCCCGATTCCAGTGACAGAAACATGTACATAAATCACAGTTTAAATGGTACACACCAGCTACACGTGTTGTATGCATCAGGCAATCAACATTTATTTAAAAAATAATATTGCACAATATTTCCTTTATATGGGCTGCAGGTACGCGTGCAAAGTGCCGCCAGTCTGACATACCAGGCATATGGTGTTGTATATAAAAGTAAGGTAAGCTGCACCCAACCAGGACATCACACTAGCGATAAACACCCAGTGACACAAAGTGCCACCATACGAATGAGGATCATCCGTGGAGAGGTCCTGGAAATCCCCTTCAGCCGTTATGATCATATTTCATGTCTATATTTAGGACCTTCAGCAATAACCAGGGTGAGGCTTCAAAATAATTAACAATTTCACCCCACAAGGGGATGGCGAGATTAACGCATGTATATAGGAGGCGTTGTTCATTTTACAAAATGGCCATTTTGCCCGTCCTGCTCTTTATTTCCGTAATACAATTTCCATCTTTATGTTACATGCTGCCTAAATAAAATAGTTTAACTTGTGTATTCCGCTTTCTTATATCCCACTGTTTATGTCACAGAACGTCACAGAGATGGCCTTCACGTAGTTTCTTGTGTTTTGCTAGTTGCGAAACTTGTGTTAATGTTTGGACTGCAGTCCTGTTCCAGAACCTATGTGTTGCGTGTGTATCCGTTTTACAGATCTGACTTATTTGTATGCAGACTGCTGGTTCCTTGCCTCTCAAGCAGATGCACTCCGACTTTGAAGGAAGCTCCCAATTAGTCGACTCTTACGACATGCTTTTAGTTAGGCAGTGGGTCTATTCTATCTTTCTCCGATAATAGGGCCCCGGAACTCACACTTAAAGCTTTTCCTTGGTGTCCAGTAAACTTATGTAACTTTGATGATTTCTCATAATAGTTTACTGTAATCCACTATGGCTTATGTGATTCAATCTCAGATACTTCATTCGATCGTGCCGAAGCTGACCATAGGCGACTGTGCCAGTGGTCACCGTGCAGAGAACCGCAGCAAGAGTAGGGACGTCATGATGTTGCCTCGTAAGTATCGTTCGTACACACACATGATAGTGTCATGTAATTATCGCATACCCACCTAAGGATTATGCTTAAGCAAACATATTACAACCACTTAGCACTGTTATATAATTATAAGAAGTGTTTAATACAAAACAAAATGTGACCTGAAAGATCGACAGACGGATAGCAAATACGCGCACAAATACAACCGATCGTTTCGACCGAAGTCTGTAGCATCCGAGTACTAATTACATCAAAAACTGTGACTGGAAAACTTAACGGACAAGACAATAGCGCTCCTTAAAAGAAAGGTCAATATGAAACCATGAAATACGTAGCAGGAGAAAAATGTAGATATGAAGGGCTATATTACGAAACGAAAAAAGTAAGAAGCTGTGATGGCACTGAAGTATAGCATCCGTGCACGACCTTATCAGATACCAGAACACACCCAAACAAAGTTGTCACACACATATAGAATACCCACACGATGTTGTCACGCAAGTATAGCTTGCCCACACAAAGTTGCTACGCAAGAAAAGTATACTACATCCAGACTGTGTGATCATATAAGTCAACATGCTTCCATATAATTTTGCCGTGTAAATCGTGTACACCGTCATGATACTGTCATGTAAGTCTGTCTAGATACTTATGATACTGACCTACATGTCTATTCATCAGATCTCGTAGTTTGGACATGTGTCAAGACTGCCACAAGAAAGTGCACCTGTCAATTAAACATAAGGTAAACCTCTAGAGGTCGACCACGCACATGATGGATAAATGCAGTCTCCGAGACCGTAAACACCAACATCTACATAGCACATACAAACGTTCGCAGCCAATGCTTCTTCAGAACTTGAAACTGAAAGGACTCGGAAAGACATCGTTACACGCTATCTTTATATATACTGGAAGAAATGGAAGCTTTGGGATATTTAGGAATTTAAATAATAGTGGGCACTTTCCTAATAACCTATTAAAATCTATATTTTATCGCTGCCAAACAAACCATCATCACTATCAGGTGCCTCGCCGACTGGCATGGGCGATCATGCCTCTCCACAATCCGTGAACTCCTGCAGCATATATCAGTTCGTGTGCTGACACACCTCCATGCCATGCAACAAGACTGTTAAGACTGTCTCTCGTTGTCTTCCTCTACCCCTCTTTCCACAGATCTTTCCAGTTGTCACAATATGTTTCATTTTCCTTCTTCTCATAACATGGCCAAACATATTTCTTCATCTGAGGTCTCTGATTAGATGTCTTCGAGCTCCCGCCTCTTTCAAAACCTCTTGGTTGCTCTTTTTGGTTGTCCAGGGTATTTTAAGCATTCTTCTGTAAAATTACATCTCCGAGGCTTCAAGAAATTGTCTGGCCTGCCTACCGATTGTCCAGGACTCACAGCCATATGTTAAAACTGGATGTATGTAGCACGCAAGAATTCTTTCTCTAATCTTTAGTGATAGAGATATATTGCAAAAAAAGTTCCTTATTTTATTCAACACAGTTTTTGCCTGTCCTATTGTTTCTTATCTCAAAGAAACCAGGCGCTTAAAAATATTAGAGCCATTTTGTGAATCCTGCCCCCCCCCCCCCCCCAAAAAAAAAAAAAAAACAACTGGTAATGAGAATAATTAAAAGAAGAAAAAGAAACAAGATAAAGCCATACATTAGTGAAAAACGACATGGATGTAACAGAAGATAAGGGTGCAAAAAATGCCATTTACATTCTTAGGACTCTGTCCGAAATAGTTACAAATAGTTAAAAACGATCTGCACTTATGCTTCATTGTCTATATGAAAGCATATGATTGTATGAACACGAAGCAGTAATCAAACTACTGGAAAAGATATACATTGGTGCACAAGATTCAAGAATTATAAACAACATGTTTTCGTAGCAAACAAAAGCTATAAGATTTAACAATCTATTAGGACCATGTTTTAACATAAAGGGTGTGTACTCCCACCTGATTTCATTATAAAGTGAATATTGAATGATACATCAAGAATATATCAGGAATTTTAGTTGGCTGGTGGCCATAACATTATCAGTTAGCGTTATGCTGATGATGCCGTCATCATAGCAACAAGCCAGAAAGAACTAATCAACATCATTATCATCATCATCAACAACATCATCATCATCATCATCAACATCATGTTCCTCGTCGACTGGCCTGGGCGATGTCACTGGAGTATAGGAAAAGAATTATCGCATGCTATATATAGCACGTTTTAACATATGGCTGTGAATCATAGACAGTTAATAAACAAGCCAACTATGTTTTTGAGGCCCCGGACATGTGGTTTTACATAAAAATCCTCAGAATTCATTGGACAGAAAAAAAAAAAAAAAAAAAGCAACCCAAATCTGTCGAAAGAGGCGAGGGTCGAAGACAACTGTCCACAAAAATCATAAGGAGGGGAAGTCAACATTTTTTGGTCATGTGTTCAGAAGAGAGAGAATGGAATATGTTGTGACCACTGAAACGATCTGTTGAAAGAGAGAAGACAGCGCGAGAAGATTCTTGACAGCCTTTTGCCATGTGAAGAAAGTGTATCAACACACAAACTGATACACACTGCAGATTGCGGAGAGGCATGATCGCCCTCACCAGTCGGCAAGGCCCTTGGTGGTGGTGATGATGGTATGTTAACTGAATGTCTATAAAATGAATCAACGTCTCTAAAGAGAAATTCACGTGTCTGTTATTTACTTCATTCAAAGATTAACTGTTTCTATATCTATATCTATATAGCTGAGAGGGCTCGACCATACTTAACTACTATAGACTGTGGAGAGGGTGGCACTGACTTCATCAACGCAGTCTACGTTGACGTAAATATTTTAATGTGATTCTATCTTACAATGTTAGTTATACTGTTTATATATTTTAATGTGATTCTGTCTTACAATGTTAGTTATACTGTTTATACGAAATTGAACATCGCAGTTTGCTGTTAATGAACAATCTACACATGAGAAAAACATTATGAAGGGTGATTTTACTAAATAATTTAACATTTACAGCAGACAATGCGGATTATAAATAGATCATTATGGTCTGGAGAGAATGGTACAGCTAGATTTGACCAAGCGATCTGTCAAATGCTGTTAAATTAATTCAGTTTTAGTTCAGTGCACAACATTCACAGCAATGTTTTCACGCTGTGTCTGTGAAAGAAACAGCAACAACAACGCGAGATTTACTGTTTTCTGGCTTGTGCATACCTGAAGATAAGAGCAGATTTGAAGCAACCTTTGCATCACATGATCTTTAGAAAAATAGCAACAGACAAAATGGGAGGCAAATCATGGCTGGTTAGGCAGAGGATGATATCAGTTCTGCAGTTTTACAGAGATCCATTCTGGCGAGGTGTGGATACATGTGGCTAAAGTGCTCTATCGCACCTTTTCCTGTGACGTCAAGTTACTTGTCAGGAGCAGAACCCTGTTGCTGTCAACGCCGTGCTCCATCAGTGACAGTTCAGAAGAGACTTTGGTCCTGTTTAGTGCAAAGTGTCAATATTGGGATGGCAATCCCCCAGGTACAATTCCCAACAACACTGTTTAACCGTGAGGTTATACTGGGGCCTTAGACGGCTACAAAGTAACCTGAAGTCCGGACAAGAGAGAGTGGACATGTTAGCCTAATACTTTATTAATCGAAGTTTATTTCATACAGGATACTGCTCATCTGTTGTGAGGTTCCCACAAAGTATCAATAAACCGACTGAAATAGTCGGAAATCAAACCAGAGCCTGTTAGAAATGACTTCCACAATTCACCACAATATATGGGCAAAATGTTACTAGGGAGACAGTGTTAAATCCTACTCTTCGTTTCGTGTAAAATTATACGATGCTTTGTCAGGCTAATACAATATCGAATCTACACTTAGTCGATGCTATTCGACAGCATTTGCATCTGTATTGTCCCGGGACAAGTGATCGCCTCATTAATTCTGTGGCAGATCCATGAAGTAGAAACAGGAGCATCAGAATCTCCAACGACATTTACACAGGCCATAACACATCCCTAGCATTTGTGTCACAGGAGAATAGGGCTAGCTAAATTATGAATACGTTGGCCAATACCACTGTACGGGGTGATTGATTTCGGATTGTCGGTACCACGCTTATTGTTTCATTCTCACGTCCATCAAGTCGCTAGGGTCCATTTGATGATTACCAAATAACAGCTAATACAATTGTCCAAATCGGGCTAGATTGTTCCAAAATGGACTCGACTGTGCTAAATGCTGAAAGTGCCTCTACTGCTATGTTGTAACTATCTGGTTTCATTGCAAATGCCGTATGAATTATGCATGGAAAATGGTTGTACGGTTGTAAGCCGATTTCCCCGAAAGCCACTGCAAGTAATCTGTAAATTTATCGCTACGATAAGCTATGATCATAGTGGATGTTATCACGTTCCCCAAGGACTGCCTGTTTTTTGTTGTTGAGTTAATGTTGCTAAGATGTGGCTAACCTAAGTTTGAAACTGCTATTTTGTCAGGTAATGAACTTTCCCAGGTGGGTTCCGGGACCCAATTGTGGGAGAAAATCAGAATTAACGCACTGCCTCCCCAAACAAGTATGTGGTAAGAATCGGCTTATTGATGGCTTCCTTCGAAGTCGGAGTGCATCTGCCTGAGACGCAAGCAACCAACAATCTGCATAATTTTAAGTCACATCTTTTAAACGGATGCGCAGGCAACACTCAGGTTCTGAAACAACCAGAAGTTGGCCCCGGAGTTTACAGCCAGTAAACGCGGAGAAGAAAAATAAGAAGAAAATGAACTTACAGGCATTTCAAATTTCCTGATTAGCTTGATTGAATTGTTAACAACTAAGGTGTAGATGTGATTGTTTTTTTTTTTCAGATTTACTCATAAATAGTTATACATCGGGAAAAATTTAAAAAAAAAAAGAAAGAAAAAAAAAAAAAAAAAAGAAACCGTAGACAGCCAGGTAAAGAGTAAATTATAAAGACACACAGATGCACAGTAAAATATGTTAGTTGTGTATCTTTTACAGGACGTTACAGATCGACCCCAGAGTTTTTTTTTTTTTTTTTACTTTTTCACTAAACAGTCAGCTCTCAGTAGCACTGTAGAAACCAACGCAAGACATATAGCAGCTGGGATCGAGCATTATAAAGCTCCTTGGCAACGCTTTAAGGCACAAACGCCAACACAGTAAAAGATACAGACCAACAAATAGCTAGTAAAATATACAGACAGACATAAATATTGTTTCACATACAGACAGATAAATAACTATTACGATATACAGACTGCGGCTTCCGTGGCTTAGGCGCTGTTATTCCAACGTACCGCGATCTAAACCCACTGCAGGCTGCGTGGATTTTTATCATGGTATGGGGTGTCGCAGGTTGACCCAGCCTAAAATGGGTACCAGGATGGCTGTTCTGGGAAGTAAAGACTGCCAGGCGTAATGCTGACCACATTACCCACCTGGTGTCGATGGTCTTCCCATATATCCCAAATGCCTAAAGGTGTGAAAAGGAATATTTATATGGTCTGACCGACAGATTTGCACAGATGATGTAGCAAACATAACATCAACGGTTGGACTACTAATAAGTTATGAAAAGACAAATATACAGACACAACAAATTAAAGTAACACATCGGTTTACTTTTTTGGTGGGTAATCTATCAAAAAGTTAGGGGAAAAAAAGAAATTGGAACCAGACTTGACAAGGCAACAGCAGCTATTAATATCTTGTACAAAATATGGAACTCTCAATTTTCTAGTGTTAAAAACAAGAAACGTATTTTCAATTCTAATGTTATTTTACTTTTAACAAATGCATGTGAAAGCTGGAGAACTGCGAAAGACATGGAACGAAAGTTACATGCTTCCGAGAACAAACGTCTGAGGAAAATGATAAAACTAAAATGGCATGCATTCAAAAGGAGTGAAGAAATAAGAGAACTATCTGGGCAGCCACTAGTATTAACAGTTATAAGACAGAGAAGATGGCGCCACATTGGACACATTCTGAGTAGAAACCAGCAGAAAATAACCAAGTAAAGTACAAAGTAAAGGTACCTTTTCCACCTCTTTTAGAGGTATAGGGCATATAGGGCTTGACCTACATTTTTGTAGACCAATCAGCACAAGATGTGTGATGTGGTCAGCATGATGCCGGCCGCCTTTTCTTCTCGGGACTGCACCCAGTACCCACTAAAGGCTGGGTCGATTTTGGAGTCAAGGTCATTTTTTGAAAAAAGTCTGGCTCCGCCAGGCAACCAACCTATGACCTTACGATATGCACGCGAGCGTCTAGCCGCTACGCCACGACTCCCGAGAATAACCAAACAAGCATTGAAGTCTGAAATATAGGGATTAAGGAAGCGAGGGCGCCTAAAAGTAAACAGAAAGTTAACGCTGATCAGAGAGGCCAAAACGGCTGGAAAAACGTTCAACTGATTGCAAAGAAGATGTGAATGTTTAAACAACGAATCAACATCATGGCACACGTGTAGTAACCCATGAGTGCTCCGTTCTTTTTCTAACTCAAGTCTGAGTCTGAAGAAGCTTAGCACAGTGAACAGGCTCTGTAGCACCGGCAAGGATCGTGAAATACTTTGCGTAGATTGTTAACTCAAAATTTTGCCTGGGCAGCGCCGTTAAGCTACTCATTTCGATTTCCAGCTGCCGGGGGATTATTTACGTGCGCAACAATGCACACGGGCGTCCGATCTAACTACCCAGAGACCAGAGGAAATTACTAGAATTCCAAGTCCACGTGAACAAATCCCAGCCCTTATCGGAGTTTGAAACCGGAACGTCCAGCACTTGAGGCGGACACCACGCAGCCCCCTGATTGCATAAGATAGAGCGGAATGAAGGAACAGACTGCGAGTCATACAATTATCTGACATATAATGATACACCAGGATAATGAATGAAAAAAAATGAATGAATGAATGAATGAAGGATACAGACAGATAGATAGCTGGTATAATACAAAATATTACAGTCGAGAAGATTGACTTCATTACACTGTGTTTTATGGCTAGGTTTCTTTCCGTAAGGAGCCGCAAGCCGCCTGTCAAGGGCGACTAGCAAAACACATGCTCGGTAGCTCCGGCGACTTCCCCGTCATCGTTGAGCATTGCACTCATTTTCTGAACGATGTAGCGTGCAACAAACCCACGACTTTTAGAGTGCGAGGTAAGCGGCTCGACCACTTGCCTACAAACAAATCCAGCAATATATAATAAGTAAGAAGAAACTCCACAGGGGAGCATGTACAGCAGGCGTCTACCAGTAGAAGTAACCTCTCTTCGACAAATGTTTCGGCCCACGAGCTCCTAGACATTTTCAGCGAGTGGGCCGACCTGACTTCAAAAAGCTCAGGGTTGGTTTCCCTGCTGCATGTATTATCGGATGTTATTCGGACAGGGACAAGACGATCTGGTGATTTGCAAAAGGTACTGTGAGATAAGAAGTCGTTGCGGTAGCATAATTAAAGCAGTCTGCATACCTGGACGACCAAGTGGCAAGCTTACGATTGGTTTACCGGACACATGTTGGACTTTGTTAACAGGTGTCAGAGGGACACTGGCAGACAATTCGGATACGATGGACTTTAAGGGAAAAGAAATTCTTTCCCGCTAGACACCTGGACCAACTCACCGAGGCACTTTCCCTACGTTGTTCCGTTGTGTCCAGAGCCAGCTCGAGGCCCCCCAGCAACCTCACCCAGCTGTTTAAGTGTCCGTTTGCGTTCATTACCACGTACGCCTAGTTGTTTAATCACATTATAAAGTGAAGTGGAAACGAGACCTCTTGCGCCTACTTCGACGGCGAAGATTCGTAATGTGTACGCTTCTTCCCTCCTCAGACCGGCTGCTAAGTCACTGTATTTCCCGAGCTTATACATATGGCTTTCGTCCATTCGCGACTCATACGGCAAGGTCAGCTCAATCAGGATGAGCTGACGTTTCTCCGCAGAGGGGAGAACTATGTCAGGTCGCAGGCCGGTCTTCCGGATTAACTAAGGTTACTTTCATGGCCAGGCAGGTCAACCGCCAGTAACCAGTCCCTCGCAGAGTCTAGCATAGATGGAGCGTATGCGACGTTGTTGAGTCTACCTTTGTGAATAATAGAATATAGAGACAAAAAAAAGGGGGGGGGGGATTGGCAAATTTACACATAAACGTACACACCCGCAACATAAAAAAACACACTCATATATGTAAATGAATAATATATAATGATTATTTGTCTTTCGATGAATGGATAGATAGGCAGACGGACAGGCGGAGAAGTGAAGAAACAGACACGCTTTTAAGTAATTTAATTATTTTGGCTAAGGTGTTGGTGTAATTCCCATGTTAACTGCTACATCACCAGGGCTATCACAAGGAAAACAACTACATCGTCACTCAGTGGCCACTGAAGAAAACGTTAAGTGATCTGTGGAGAATGGTGTTTGAGTACAAGATTACCTCCATCGCATCAATGAACGACCCTACAAAATTCTCTAGAGTAAGTAGAACTACACACAGCTTCTGAAGCAATTGTTCTAGAATCAGTGGTAATTGTTTAGGTTACTTTTTCTTTATATAGTTCTGTGTTTCCCAAAGTAGGCTTCCTCTCCTCCCCCCCACCCATCACCCATGGGGGTGTTAGGACGGCCCAGGCAGGAAGGGGGCGCTGGGAGGGACCTAGCGTGGGGGGGGGGGGGGTGGGGGCGATAGCAGCCTGGATCAAATTGGGGAGAGCGTGGTTGGGACCTTCCAGGGGGTCATCGGCAGCCTTATGTGCAGCTTGGAAATATGGCATACAAATAAGACAGCAAAGAAAGAAAGAGAGAGAGAGAAAGAGAGAGAGAGAGAGAGAGAGAGAGAGAGAGAGAGAAAAAAAAAAGAGAGAGACTAGTTTTATAATATGTTCGCACCTTTCTCAGCGTGGATGGTCCCTACCTGCAGGACGTATTGTTTTATCAGCAGAGGGATTATTAGGATGGTCCCTACCTGCAGGACGTATTGTTTTATCAGCAGAGGGATTATTAGAATGTTCAATACAAGCAGGACGTAGCGTTTCATCAGCTGAGGGATTATTAGGATGGTCCGTACCTACAGGACGTAGCGTTTTATCAGCTGAGGGATTATTAGGATGGTCCGTACCTACAGGACGTAGCGTTTTATCAGCTGAGGGATTATTAGGATGGTCCATACCTACAGGACGTAGCGTTTTATCAGCAGAGGGATTATTAGGATGGTCCTTACCAATAGGACGTAGCGTTTTATCAGCAGAGGGATTATTATGATTGTCCCTACCTGCAGGACGTAGCGTTTTATCACCAGAGGGATTATTAGGATGGTCCCTACCTGCAGGACGTAGCGTTTTATCACCAGAGGGGTTATTAGGATGGTCCATACCTGCAGGATGTAGCGTTTTATCAGCTGAGGGATTATTAGGATAGTCCATACCTGCAGGACGTAGTGTTTTATCAGCTGGAGGATTATTAGGATTGTCCATACCTGCAGGAAGTATTGTTTTATCAACTTATGAAAATAGGGATGACTGCAGTCAAGCGAATACCAAGAAATTATTCCAATGAGCGGTGACTAAAACGCTTAACGAAATAGGGAAGCAGAACAACTTGCACAACACAAAACAAATTGATGTTTCCACCGGAACCTTTCTAGACATGAACTGAACTACATAACATAAACCAAGGGGAGAGTACTCAAACCACCTAAAGATCATGTAAGAAACTATAATAAAAAACAAATATATAAGAAGTATAAAATCAAATAGAGGGAAGGAAGGCTTGATAAACCGTCGTGAAAGTAATGGTGATAATATATACAAATAGTTGGAATAAAAGATTAGTAGAAATACACCTGTAAAGATTCATATATGGTACTGATAAGAGATAGATTAAACCATAGGATATTCTTGTGTGCGAAATAACGAGGAGGCTGACAGAATGACTGCTGCCAAGCATCTGGGCGCTGAAATAGTATATGATAAATTAAGCGTGGTGACGATTTTCTGAGATCAAGTGGACAGTGCAACAAAACGGACACAGTATGCATACTCGGAGACACCGATTTAGCTGCGAATGGCAGTTTGTTGGGATAGTTTACAACGTGCAGGCGAAGAGGCTTGCAGGCGTTTGTTCTAGTTCCGTCTGGCACAATCAGTGTGGACTCTTTCTTCGCTACTGAGGACGGGCATATAATACGCAGGGGAATGCCCCGAATCGAGTGATGTCACTTTCACAGATATGTTATATTTATTGTACAGTCATAGAGAAGAAATATTATTAGGAAATCTGTGTGTTACAATCACCACTAATAACTGGCATCATGAAAACTAAAAGACTTGAATGGTTAGGGCATATTGAAAGAATGTCAGATGACAGAAAAGTAAAAACTGTATACACGAGGGATATGAACGGTCGTAGACTACGAGGCAGACCAAGAAGACGATGGAGAGATAATACCCAGACAGACTGCAAACACTCGGTGACACCAAATGGAAAGAGAGGGCCAACCAGAGAGATGAATGGAGGCGGGTGATGTTGGCAGCAATGAACCTGAAGGGCTCGGAATGCTGAATAAGAAGTGTTACACTCAGGTTCTGTTTTTCTATGCCATAATACTGGAGTAGACTCTCATGCTACTTCATGAGATATCTTGGAAATATAATGTGGTGGTTTCCCTTTGCCATCCGCATCCACTTGAGGAATTACAACCTGCACCTTTGGAACTAATTTACGACTGTTAGGACAAATGGGTGCCCTTCTCTGCCTAGCTGCTTATTGATCTACTTTTTTCGATAAATTCTCGGTTCCCATATCTGCGTTAGCCACACCGTTGTGTTTCCCACTCTCAACCACTTAAAGGTACAGTTTTTGATTTTCCCTTTCATCAAATTTGAGACCGGGGGGCATTTTTTAAACTCTCTAGGTACTTTATGCCACCGCAACCGAAATTATCAACCGTGACCGACTTACGATATTGTGATTTCTCTTTTCAGAGTTATCCCAGGTTTTGGCCTAAGACGGTTGACCAAGTCACCAGCTATGGGCCGGTGAGCGTAAGGTATCTAAGCTGCGAAAGACAAGCCAACATTATTATAAGAACTCTGGCAATCAGAAAGGTATAGGTTTTTAATCTTGATATCTCCTTTTTAGTATTTTCCAACTACTTCCTCCCCCTACCCACTATCCCCACCTGTTTTTTCTTTCCAGGACAACAGTCTAAAGGTTCAACATTCAGTTACGCAAAAAGCCACTTTTTGATACTGCTACAACATATGCCAGATATTACTTGTGTGCTTCAGAGCTTCCGTTTGTTGTGGACGTGGTGTGGGGGACAGGGTGGACAGGCAAGGAAAAAAAAATAATTGACCCACTGAAAACTAATTACCATGTCCTAAAAGTTGAGCAGTTAGAGGCTTTTTGAAATTGAAAAAATGATCAAAAGGCGCACATATCACAGCCTAGCTGTAACCGATACCACAAGGTTCCAAACACTTTTTTTTTTGGGAAGGGGAAGATGATGATGATAATTAAGAAGAAGAAGAAGAAGAAGGAGAAGAAGAAGAAGAAGAAGAAGAAGAAGAAGAAGAAGAAGAAGAAGAAGAAGAAGAAGAAGAAGAAGAAGAAGAAGAAGAAGAAGAAGAAGAAGTAGAAGAAAAAGAACAACAACAACAACAACAACAACAACAAACAACTACACACCAGTATTGGGCACATTTTTTTTTGGTTTGTTATTTTAAAGTCCTAGGCCACCTGTTGTCAAGGCCTTTATTTTACCACATCTACGGTTTGAACAAGGTTTCAAGGACCTGTCTCCGGGTGACTCTCATCTGAATGGCGGCACTTAGCGTCACCTGGTGTTTGTCGCTCGGTGTCATGTCCTGGCGAGGCTGGATGTCATTATCATCAGGGTTTCTAGGACTATTCATTCCAACAGTAGCACTTTGTGTCAGTTGCTGTTTATTACTCGTTGTGGGGTTAGACGAAACTCACCCAGCAACAAGAAGGGGAAGAATAAGAAATACACACTATCCCTGATACCTTCTTCAACCATTTTAACAACTATATTGGGACACTAAAAGGCCAAAGACCAATCGAAGCAATCGTTTGCCATGCGTGGGTTGTGCCTAATAGCCTCTTAAGCCTTAATTACTTCCCTGTGCGAAGAAGGAATAGATTGAAGAAACGGTGGTAAATTAGAATGTCGTCAGAGATATTGTGACGACTGGAAAGATCACCGGCAGAAGATGCAGAGGCAGACCAAGGGAAATGGTGGTGTATGGCGTAGGACAGTGGCTTGTAGGAATATCACCAGTGGAAATGATCCAGAATACTAAAGACCGAGATCTGTAAGATACATGAACGCCTACGCCAGCTGGCGAGGCACTTAATGATGATGATCCAGAACAAAAGAATAACCAAACAGTTGAATCAATTCAAATACAAGTTATGTGGTATGTTCCTTTATGATATTTCAGACAGTCTGATGCCGTGTGTTTGCACACTAGTAAAGAAGCAACGAAACTCTCTCTCTTGTTGTATCCCACCAGGACATCTCACAAGCGATAAATACCCGGTGACACAAAGTACCACAATTCGGATGAGGATCATCCCTGGAGTGGTCCCAGAAACTCCTTTCAACAATTAGGCCATATTTATGGTCCGCCTATATTCACGGCTCCCGGAAAATGCTATGGTGGCTTAAAATAATGAACAATTGCATCCCACATGGGGACGACAAAGTCACACAAAGAAGCAAAGTAATAACTAAAATGTTCTATACACAATCCTTACCCTCACAGTGTTGTAGGTGACATCAGCACTGCGTAGTCTTTAGTTAGAACTTGTCTAGCGGCCGAGCGAGATACAGTATCTGGCATGTGCACTGTTTTCCTACCACCAAGGACGAGACTCCTTAAGCCACAAGAAGTAATCCCACATTCATGAAGCAATCCGGATGACAGTCAGACAGACAAAACACATATCTTCACCAATAAAGACTCGGGTGTTCATTTGAACAGTAGATATGTATTTATCATTGATACTTATTCACTGGGAGCCAATTTATCAATGAAACTATGAAGCCAGCAAAATGTATCCAGGATGGCTGATGTGAGATGAGTCCCTTTTACAAGTCAACACACAACACTGGACACACGACCAGTCACTTGTATACGTCAACACTACAACGCTGGATACACGACTACTCGCTTGTACAAGTCAACATTACAACACTGGTCTCACTCATAGAAAACAACTGCGAAAGGAAAGTGAAGGACAGAAAGAGGAATTGAGATAACCGAAGCATACAATCAGATAGAAGTTTCGACAATGGACGCTCAAAAAAGTCATGTCTCCTACTTAAAAAAAAAAAAAAAAATTCTGTTTAATTACTGTATCTGTTTGTAATTTGTTAATTTAGCAGAATTCCTCAAACATTATTTTGCAGTATAAAGCATTATCAGTCTATTTCAGTAAAAGGTGGCACAGCCTAATCTTTTTAAAAATGGCTTCCAAAGGCGTTCAGTTAAAACACTGTAATGTCATAGAATTCTTTAGTTCCCAGAGCCCCCGTCCAAGGGACTAGGTTTGGTGCAATTAACATTTCTCTTTTTTTTAACCAATATAACTGGCACAAAGAAACCAGATCACAATTATAGCTGACACTGCTTGCAATAGATTGAACTTGGTCGAATTTTGCTTTTGTTTTCATAAACGAATGGATGGATCAGTGCTGCCCTTGTTCATAAATGGATGGAAGGCTCAGTGCTGCCCTTGTTCATAAATAGATGGAAGGCTCAGTGCTGCCCTTGTTCATAAATGGATGGAAGGCTCAGTGCTGCCTTTGTTCATAAATGGATGGAAGGCTCAGTGCTACCCTTGTTCATAAATGGATGGAAAGCTCAGTGCTGCCCTTGTTCATAAATGGATGGAAGGATCAGTGCTGCCCTTGTTCATAAATGGATGGAAGGCTCAGTGCTGCTCTTGTTCATAAATGGATGGAAGGCTCAGTGCTACCCTTGTTCATAAATGGATGGAAGGCTCAGTGCTACCCTTGTTCATAAATGGATGGAAGGCTCAGTGCTGCCCTTGTTCATAAATTGATGGAAGGCTTAGTGCTGCCCTTGTTCATAAATGGATGGATCAGTGCTGCCCTTGTTCATAAATGGATGGAAGGATAAGTGCTGCCCTTGTTCATAAATGGATGGATCAGTGCTGCCCTTGTTCATAAATGGATGGAAGGCTCAGTGCTGCCCTTGTTCATAAATGGATGGAAGGCTCAGTGCTGCCCTTGTTCATAAATGGATGGAAGGCTCAGTGCTGCCCTTATTCATAAATGGATGGATCAGTGCTGCCCTTGTTCATAAATGGATGGAAGGATCAGTGCTGCCCTTGTTCCTAAATGGATGGATCAGTGCTGCCCTTGTTCATAAATGGATGGAAGGCTCAGTGCTGCCCTTGTTCATAAATGGATGGATCAGTGCTGCCCTTGTTCATAAATGGATGGAAGGCTCAGTGCTGCCCTTGTTCATTAATGGATGGATCAGTGCTGCCCTTGTTCATAAATGGATGGAAGGCTCAGTGCTGCCCATGTTCATAAATGGATAGAAGGCTCAGTGCTGCCCTTGTTCATAAATGGATGGAAGGCTCAGTGCTGCCCTTGTTCATAAATGGATGGATCAGTGCTGCCCTTGTTCATAAATGGATGGAAGGCTCAGTGCTGCCCTTGTTCATAAATGGATGGAAGGCTCAGTGCTGCCCTTGTTCATAAATGGATGGAAGGATCAGTGCTGCCCTTGTTCATAAACGGATGGAAGGCTCAGTGCTGCCATTGTTCATAAATGGATGGATCAGTGCTGCCCTTGTTCGTAAATGGATGGAAGGCTCAGTGCTGCCCTTGTTCATAAATGGATGGAAGGATCAGTGCTGGCCTTGTTCATAAATGGATGGAAGGCTCAGTGCTGCCTTTGTTCATAAATGGATGGAAGGCTCAGTGCTGCCATTGTTCATAAATGGATGGATCAGTGCTGCCCTTGTTCGTAAATGGATGGAAGGCTCAGTGCTGCCCTTGTTCATAAATGGATGGAAGGATCAGTGCTGCCCTGTTCATAAATGGAAGGATCAGTGCTGCCCTTGTTCATAAATGATCTCAATCAGTGCTGCCCTTGTTCATAAATGGATGGAAGGATCAGTGCTGCCCTTGTTCATAAACGGATGGCTCAGTGCTGCCCTTGTTCATAAACGGATGGAAGGCTCAGTGCTGAAGGCGAGAGCCCAGTTTGTTTCTAAAGAATATTTATGGAGATCCAACAGTGGATGTTAGCGCTGTCAGATGCTGGGTTATCGTTGTAACGAAGCTAATTTTGGTCTGATCTCAATGGTTACCGCAAAGCTGACTGACCGTTCGTCTACTGCAGTTACTCCATAAACATTAATCGAGTTGATTACATCTTTCTGCCGACCGTCGGATAGGTAGAGTTCGCTTTGAATCTCTGTAAAAATTACACCTTATTAAAAAAAAAAAAAAAAAAAACAGAAAACAAAAACGATGCAGTCTGTAAAACGAACCCACGATATCCAGTGCGCGAGGCAAACTACTTATCCTGTGTGCCACAAAGACGCAATTCCTCCCATTGACATTCACTTATGATAACCCACAGATTGGGTTGACTCATGTCGGCTAACTACATTCCACAGCCTCCCAGGCACCCACATCTTCGTGCACAAGTGCTCGTGGGCACCGATCAGGATAAGATGGTAACAATCTGGCCACATAAACGTTTATAAGCACCTACAATACTTGTGTTTAAAAATAAACTTTCCTATTTTTTACTGATATTTCTTGATATATTCGTTTTACTGTGCTTTTCTATATATTCTTTCGTTCGGTTTATAGCTCTTACTTTACGACAATGTTACAAGCCATAGTTTAAAATTAGTGTAACTCGACATACGTATAGTGTCACTGGCTGTGTATCTCTGTAATGTTGTTAATGACACATAAGGCATTCACAAGTGTTCTCAATTGCTATTGAAATAACCCATGTTATTTTGCATGCCTTGTTCCATTTCTACCGTCCTTCTCCAGGTTTCTTTAGGTCATCCACACTTTCTTTTCTTTCCTTCTGTCGTCCATAGGAAGAATTTCCTTGCGAAACTCCAACATGGTACAGTGTTCTAACATTTCACAACTAACACTGAACACGATTTCTGGAGAATGAAGATTTAGGATACATCTGTTGATTCTTTCGGCTTCGACACCCAGCATTATTTTAGACAGTTGCCTAACTTGTTTCGCTTTTTCCTCCGGTGCACCGTCTTTACAGTAATAGGTTGTGAACACCTAACTAGAAAAAAAAAAAAAAAAAAAACTAATGCTAGTTTCGTTAGGCTCATTTTCAGATTTAGGTAACTAGGATAGCTTTCAGACTGTCTCTTAGCATACTTTCAGACTAATGTCACTAGGGCAGCTTTCGGACTATGTCTCTAGGCATACTTTCAGATTGAAGTCACTAGGATAGCTTTCAGACTCTCTTAGCATACTTTCAGATTGATGTCACTAGGACAGCTTTCGGACTATGTCTCTAGGCATACTTTTAGATTGATGTCACTAGGATAGCTTTCAGACTATATCTGTAGGCATACTTGAGACTGATGTCACTACGATAGATTTCAGAATATGTCTCTAGGCATACTTTCAGACTGATGTCACTAGGATAGCTTTTAGAGTATGTCTCCAGGCATACTTTCAGACTGATGTCATTATGATAGCTTTTAGACTATGTCTCTAGGCATACTTGAGACTGATGTCACTAGAATAGTTTTCAGACTGTGTCTCTAGGCATATTTTCAGACTGATGTCACCAGGATAGCTTTCAGACTATGTGTGAAGGCACACTGTGAGATTTATGTCACTAGGATCGCTTTCAAACAATGTCTCTAGGCATAACTTGAGATTGATCTCACTAGGATAGATTTAGAGACTATGTCTGAAGGCATCCTTGTAGACTGATTTCACGAGGCACGCTTTAAGATTGATTTCACTAGGCACATTTTGAGATTGCTGCCACAAGGCACAATTTAAGAATGATGTCACTATACACACTATAAAGTTGGTGTCAGTATACACACTATAACGTTGCTGTCAATATATGCACTATAACGTTTATGTCACTATACACACTATAACATTGGTGTCAATATACACACTATAACGTTTGTGTCACTATACACTATAACGTTGCTGTTACTATACACACTATAACGCTGGTGTCACTTTACACACTATAACGTTGGTGTCACTATACACACTATAACGTTAGTGTCAGTATACACACTATAACATTGTTGTCACTATAAACACTATAACGTTGGAGTTACTATACACACTATAACGTTAGTGTTACTATACACACTATAAAGTTGGTGTTACTATACACACTACAACGTTGGTGTCACTGTACACACTATAACGTTGGTGTCACTATACACACTATAACGTTGGTGTCACTATACACACTATAACGTTGGTGTCACTGTACACACTATAACGTTGGTGTCAGTATACAAACTATAACATTTGTGTTACTATAACGTTAGTGTCAGTATACACACTATAACATTGGTGTCACTATACACACTATAACGTTGGAGTTACTATACACACTATAACGTTAGTGTTACTATACACACTATAACGTTGGTGTCACTATACACACTATAACGTTGGTGTCACTATACACACTATAACGTTGGTGTTACTATACACACTATAACGTTGGTGTCACTATACGCACTATAACGTTGGTGTCACTGTACACACTATAATGTTGGTGTCAGTATACAAACTATAACATTTGTGTTACTATACACACTATAACGTTGGTGTTACTATACACACTATAACGTTGGTGTCACTATACACACTATAACGTTGGTGTCAGTATACAAACAATAACATTTGTGTTACTATACACACTATAACGTTGGCGTTACTATACACACTATAACGTTGGTGTCAGTATACAAACTATAACATTTGTGTTACTATACACAATATAGCATTGCTGTCACTTATCATCAGCATCATCATCAGGTGCCTTGCCGACTGGCGTGGGCGATCATGCCTCTCCATAATCCACGATCTCCTGCAACATGTATTGTCTATAAAACGTGTGATATACCAGTCGGTTGTTATATGACTCATGAACTTAGAGCACCCAATCAGTTCGTGTGCCGACACACCTCCATGCCAAGACTGTCAAGAATCTTCTCTCGTTGTTTTTCCTCTATTCCTTTTTCCACAGATCTTTCCAGTGGTCACAACATGTTTTATTTTCCCTCTTCTTATAACATGGCCGAAAAATGATGACTGTCTCCTTCTGATGTCTGTGATAAGTTGTCTTCGGGCTCCAGCCTCTTTCAAAACCTCTTGGTTGCTTTTTTTGGCTTTCCAAGGTATTCTAAGCATTCTTCTTTAACACCACATCTCTGAGGCCTCCAGAAATTGTTTGGCCTGCCTACCTATTTGTCGAGGATTCACAGTCACTATACACACTAAAACATTGGTGTTACTATACACACTGTAACGTTGGTGTCAATATACACTATAACGTTGGTATTACTATACACACCATACCATAGGTATCACTATACACATTATAACATTTTGTTACTATACACACTATAACGTTAGTGTAACTATGCTCACTGTATCATTGTTGTCACTATGTACACTATAACGATTTTGATGCAGCTATGTGCATTAATGAGTACGGTTATATCACTAAAACATTTTAACATTGATGTCACTAAGCACCTTTTGCGACTTATGTCATTAGACACACGTTAACCATTATTTCACCTGACACTCTTTAAAATTATTTTTATGAAACATGTATTTTTTTTTAAAAATAATAATAATCTGGAAATAAGGTTTTTTATGTCCTTCAACGTCTGCTAAATTAAAAGTGTCTGTCTAGCAACACCAAGATCAAAATATATAAAACGTTGATAAGACCAGTCGTGTTATATGACTCTGAAACTTAGAGCACAACTAAAGGAAATGAAGCATTATTGCAGGTTTTAGAAAACAGTCTCATGACGAATCGTTGGACCCATCAAAGATGCAAACATCGGGGAATGGAGAATGAGAAGCAACGAAATTCATAGTCTGTCTTAAATCACCATTGATCTCTGGCATCATTTGCGCAATTATACTGAAATGGTTGGGGCTCACTGAAAGAATGTCAGATGACAGAGAATTAAACACTGTATACACCAGGGAGATAAATGGTCGTAGACCACGAGGAAGACCAAGAAGACGATGGAGAGATAATATCCCGACAGACCTGCAAAACTTGTTGTTACCAACTGGAAAGAAGACTCTCATGCAGATCTACTTCGACTTCGAAGGAAGCCCCCAACTAGTCGACTCCTACGACATGCTTGTAGAGGAGGCAGTGAGTAAATGCTTGTTTTCTACAGAATGGGAACCTGCAACCCATACTGGGAATAGAAGATTTGAACCTAGGTCTCACACACGACAGCTGCACGTTCATACCCCTTCGGCCATGTTGCCATAACTTCTGTTCAATGTACTTGTTCCCAATCTTACAGGTCTGAATCTATCTGATGTCATTTTCTTCCTTGTCCCTGTTCGCTTCATTATTATTAAGGAGAAATCGGTGGAAAAGGGGGTGGGCAAATCTATTTTTAATCATTTCAGTTATGGACGGTTCGCTGTTAGTACATAGTAGTATAGACCTTATTAGCCACTGTATTAATGTATTTATTTCATAGTCGTAACTTCTGTCTGTTAGGAATGCGGGTGTTACATGTAAAAACATGTGGACTTTTCTATACTTGATGATTGTAATTTCCTCTGTATGTATTTACATTCACTATGTGTTTCATATAATCTTAAAATCACTTCTAAATCTTTTTGTATCTGTTTTTTTTTTTTTTTTTTTTAGAAGTGGGTGGTTGTTTTAGCTTTTACAATTTAAATATTCTTTTTAAATGATTGAATGTATTAGTTTCTCATATATTTTAAATGCATATTTTTACAAGAATTACATGTTTTCCTCGTACATGTTTACCTATGAAACTTTATGGATATCATACAGGACTAGCACGTTTATAAAGAACATATAAGTAAGATATTTAAACGCTTTACTTAATTATTATATAATAACCCAGTTATGTATATGTAGATACATAGTTTGAGGCCATATAGCACCAAGTTTGAAAAGCAGGCATGTGAAAATCAACATTAAGAGAAAACTATTCTAGATTTAGTTAACGACGCTATGCTATTAGTGTTAAAATGGACACTGTCTTCAGAAGACGGAAGGAACATAGTCAAGACAGAAATGACATGTTTACGTACTATGCTATGTGTAACGAGGATAGATCGACTTAGGAACGATGATATCATGAGGAGAATCGGCACAGAACCAACACTGAACTTCATAAGTAGACAACAAATCAAATGATTTGGCCATGTAACAAGATTGGCACAGACAAGGTACCACAGAGAGACGTGTTATACAGATAGAGCATTAACAGACCCAGAGGCCGACCATATCAGAACATGGACCGCATAAATATCAGAGGCACTGAAAACTACTTTACACGTAGCGAATAGAAGGCTCGTTCAGGAGATCTCTTCCTGCCCTGACGCCGTGAGACATTTAAGCAGTAGTAGTAGTAGTAGTAGTAGTAGTAGTAGTAGTAGTAGTAGTAGTAGTAGTAGTAGTAGTAGTAGTAGTAGTAGTAGTAGTAGTAGTAGTAGTAGTAGTAGTAGTAGTAGTAGTAGTACATTTAGCCAACTAAGACATCACACAAGTGATAAAAACCCGATGACACAAAGTGCCACCATGTGGATGAGGATCACCCGTGGAGAGGTCCCGGAAACCGCGTTCAGAATTTAGGTCATATTTACGGCCGAACTATATTGCGGCTCCCGACAAGTGCCAGGGTGGGGCTTCAAAATAACAGAAAATTGCATTCCACAATGGGGTGACAATTATAATAATTAGGCAGTAAAAAAATAAAAGTAAACGCAGCTTGGTTACATAATCAGTGTAGTATATAGTAATTTGTCATACTATAAACTTTATAGGCGAATTAAAAAAAAAAAGACTTCTTCGGTGAAGCGGATACGGGTATAACGTACACCGTCTTAGTATACAAATGTTATTATTTAATGTCTGGCTAGAAGTGAAATCCCTATTTGTCTTTTTCACTATTTCATCTTGTAGATAGTGAACAACTCGACGGGTCATGAACTGCGTCAGGACGAATCTATTGTCAAAATATTCCAAGTACTGAGCCTGCCCCGACGAGGCAGCGACACGTTGAGGCGAGCCTTCTCCAGCAGCCTTTGCCACAACAAGCCTCATAGCCGTAGCCACAGTGAAGGTGGCAGCAGAGATATAGAAAGAGGACGACGACGCGGCAAAACTGTGGGCATATTGTCCAAGTCTTTGCTGTCTGTCATGGAGCATGTCAAAGATTGGCAGAATCGTAACAAGAGCAGACAACCCGTTTGTCTTATCTCAAAGTATGTGTTACTTCTCTTTGTGAATATGTCAACCTTTTTTCTTATATTTTCTTCTCGAGGTGCAACATTCAGCCACCCCCACCCCCACTACCCCTACCCCCACCCCCATGATACCCAGTGACAAAAGAGTCACTATTCGGATTTGCCTCGAGCAGGAATAAACCGCACACACACACACTCACACACACACACAATGCCCGCCCGCACGCCCGCCCGCACGCACGCACGCACGCACGCACACACACACACACAAACGTTAAACCTTAAAACGTAGTTATATTGGACCGTAGGGCGGTTATGATCTTGTAGAGTTTATCAAACCTTTTACCGTCAGCGTGGATGTGGAAAACCGCAATTCAGTTAGTTTTGTTTTTGTTAAAGACTTAAAATTACAGTATACACTGTGATGCAATTAGAAATAAACATTCACATTTATACATTTCAGCTGAGATGCAAAATTGCACGCCTCCAAGATATACGATTAAAAAGGAAGGAAGATTATCAAAAGTATTAGTAACTGACACTGGGAAAGAAAAGGAACAGTTAAACACGAAAACACTGACTCTCTGAAGATGAAGATAACAAGAGACAAACCCTAGTCATTGTCAACGTATACACATAAAACATTTTTGCAATGTGAATTGCCTGTACTGCAATAAGTCATCATAAGAAAAATAATCAATCTGCGGTATGCTGATGAGATATTCTTACTCTTGCCCCCCCCCCCCCCCAACAGTTTACAGTGATGTTTGCTGTTGGCCGCTCCTTTCCATTCTTAATTATCATAATTTACATAAAAGAAAGTTATAATATTTATACCATACTCTGCACTCTCTTTACTTACTTGAACCACCAGATCTTTAAATCATGATCAATTTCTGCTTGCAACACTATGTCATCAGCATCTCTCAGATGGTTAATTTTTCTTCCATTTACATTCAGTTAAGACAATTTAAACTGCTCCAAAAAAAAAAAAAAAAAATTATGTGTTTCCGTTTATAATGCTTGGGGATAGCACACATCCTGGTAGAACTCAGTTTATCTCTATTTTTAGTAAGATGTTGACCTGCCCAACTACTACATTTTGTTCCCAGTACAGGTGACTATTATGTTTGATATCGTTTCCATCTAATCTCACATCTTGGATGCAATTTTGAATCTCAACTAAAATGTATGTACTCTTATAAGATATGATAAGACCTATCGATTTATGGCTTTGGAACTTGGAGCACAACTAAAAGAGATGAAACTTCATTACAAATTTTCGAAAACAGAGTATTACGGCAAATTTGTGTACACATCAAAGATGCAAACAGCGGAAATAGAGAGTGAGAAGCTACAACTAAAATCATAATCTGTTTAAAACACCATTGATCACTGGCATCATGAAATCTAATAGACTGAAATGGCTGGGGCATATTGAGAGAATGTCAAATGACAGAGAGGTAAAAACTATATATACAGGGGAGCTGAATGATCGTAGATCACGAGGCAGACCAAAAAGACGATGGGGCAATAATGTCCAAACAGAACTACAAACACTTGGTGTCACTAACTGGAAAGAGAAGACCAAACACCGAGATAAGTGGAGGCAGGTGATATTTTCAGCAATGATCCGCAGGGGCTGGGAATGCTATAAAGGAAGAAGAAGAAGAAGAAGAAGAAGAAGAAGAAGAAGAAGAAGAAGAAGAAGAAGAAGAAGAAGAAGAAGAAGAAGAAGAAGAAGAAGAAGAAGAAGAAGAAGAAGAAGAAGAAAAAGAAGAAGAAGAAGAAGAAGAAGAAAAAGAAGAAGATGGAGAAGAAGAAGAAGAAGAAGAAGAAGAAGAAGAAGAAGAAGAAGAAGAAGAAGAAGAAGAAGAAGAAGAAAAAGAAGAAGAGGAAGAAGAAGAAAAAAGAAGAAGAAGAAGAAGAAGAAGAAGAAGAAGAAGAAGAAGAAGAAGAAGATGTAATGATTGCTATATAACCTGTGTTAAAAGACCTGCACCAACGAAATAGAAGAAAAAACGATTTACGCCTCTCGTTTTTTTGGCTTATATTTCTTTCGTGGACGCGTTTTAACAAAGAAAATGAAGTGGTCACGCCCTAAATATTCGCCTCGTAAACTCCATAATCACTACTAATACATGTATTTTTTGTTTCTTGTATGTATATATATATATATATATATATATATATATATATATATATATATATATAAATATACATATACACATATAAATACATATACATATATCTGTATATATATTCATTAACAGAGACGGATGCAGCCATGTAGGCATGTACTGTGCTCTTGCTGTGTGTCTCGACCAGATGCACGAAGAGAAGGAAGTGGACGTGTTCAACGCTGTCCGAATAGTTCGCAGACATCGACCACAGCTTGTTCCTAGTCTAGTATGCACACTTTATGTTGTCATTTACGTTTACTTATCACAACATCGCGTTATATTTTATGTATAGAAAGCAAGTTAATAGTTCAGATCTAGTCCATGTTATGTAACCAGAAGGCCCAGTTATTTTATTTATGACAAAAATTATTTACATAAACATACTATTGTTTGCCTGGTTATGTCAACACAGAACCAGTTACGGTATATATTACATTAAAAGACACTATTTTACTCTTTAAAAAAATATTATTACGGCACCTTGTTATGTTAAATATTTATACAAATAAGACATTTTTGTGTTTCAGCCACACATATTAAGTCAAAACAGCATCCAGTAATATTATTAAAAAAATTTAATAAATGTCTGATATTAAGTCAACAAAACAAACTTTCACATTTTTAACGTATATCTATATTTCAAGCTTTCATCCTTTTTTTTAAAACTCAATGTTTTTAAAGCTAAATGTTCATTTATTTGGTCTTTTTGTTGTTAAAGCCATGCCAACCTTCATGTTTTGTTTGATTTATGTCAATATGCAACACGTATATTTTTTCGACGGTACTTTTTAAGTTTATTTATACCCACTCGAAACATATGTTTTAATTACCTGCCTTATGTTATAGCGACATACCTAACATTCAAGTTTTGGATTATATCTACACACTAGTTGTTCAGTTTGTAACCCTTATTATGCCAACAAAGCAAATGAAGAATTGTTACTCATGCTTTATCAACACATAGTGTAATCGTCATCCCTTTGTAATTTGTTATGTTATTTTGAAGCCCCATCCTGATTCTTGCCAGGGGCCACAATATAGCTCTGCCATAAAAATGGCATAACAGCTGAACGCAGTTTCCGGGACCTTTCCTCGGGTGATCCTCATCCGCATGGTGGCACTTTGTGTCATTTGGTGTTTTTAGCTTGTGTGATGTCCTAGTGGGGTAAAATGTACTACTACTACTACTGCTACTACTACTACTACTACTACTACTACTACTACTACTACTACTACTACTACTACTACTACTAATACTACTACTACTACTACTACTAATACTACTACTACTACTACTACTACTACTACTACTACTACTACTACTACTACTACTATCAACACACTGAAACTTGTTTCGTCCCCTTGTGAGATGCAATTCTTTTGTTATTTTGAAGCCCCACCTAGATTTTTGCCTGGAGCTCTGAAAATAGCCTGGCCATAAATGTTACCTAACGGCTGATAGACAATGAGCTCTGCGTTACCAATTGACGGCACATTAGGATAAGGGTACCAAACTCATCATTAACAGTCAAATATAAATAAAATAAAAAATAAAATGAAAACTTTACTCTAATGTTCAAATGTCAAGAACTTTATATATATATATATATATATATATATATATATATATATATATATATATATATATATATATATATATATATATATATATATATATATATATATATATATATATATATATATATATATATATATATATATATATATATATATATATATAAAAAGCAGTCTTTTTTGTAGGTCATGATCAAACAACCCACTGTCAAACATCCCAACATTAACACACACAAAATAATAAAACTTTTTTCTCATCAAATATTTCAGGAGGAATATCGATACATCTACTTCTTCATTACAGAATTCGTTAACTCATCAGGGTTGAAACAACATTTGGCAGCATCTGAGTCCGTCCCTAATATCAGGTATCATCCCAGACTTGATCAAGGCACAACAGTATCTCCGTTCTCCAACAGCTCTTCGAGCTCCCTGACGTCGGTCTCACCTAATACAAATTTGCTACATTGTGAACACAACAAGTATATGCAAGATCTCAGTATTCACACGGAAAGACAGAACCAACATTCCTGTTTTGACGTGGGCAGTTCAGATTCTTGTACCAAATGCATAGGCTCAAAGTGCTTGACTTTGTCCTATGCAAAACGAGAAGCTGGAAATGGGAAAGTCACGTGTTCAGAAAACAAGCTAACCAATAATAATAGGATATTACCGCCAGCATTAGAAGCCGCTTACAGCACCACCAGAGCCTCTTTACATCAGTCTTCCATGAATGGAAACCTAAACTCCACCAGTACGCATCCGTCTCTGATATCTAGGGCTTGTGGTCATCCCCTGAGCCATCAGATGTTGGAAATGCAGAATCCAGCCGGTCAGCTACTCGTAGGAAATAACCAGTCAGGTGTGATTGTTCTTATACATGCATCCTATGCTTCAATGGAGGACACATCTGATTCATACGATGAGCGAGAGGGTCGATCGAGTTTTGATTCGGTTAACAATTAAGTATTTAACCACGGTCCAAGCAGTGTTACCTAAAAATATATACAAAGTAGCTGTGTTGAGCTGAAGTAAGTTCAGTTGACAACTAACAATACCCAGGGCATCTCCGTAAGTGCTCTTTTCCCATTTTCAGCAGTCAATTTTTTACATAAATTATGCTGGTGGTGTTCTGATTATATGCACCGGAACGTGGCTGGGGGTAAAAAGGGCAGCTTAGGCGCTTTGAACCCCGACCCCCTTTCCCAAAGTATAAAAGGGTTAGATGCTTTCCTCGCCCAACAACATATCCCATGAGTTTTTGTCAGACTTGTGCGAAGAAGAGTGCAATGGGTAAAGTTTTCGTCTATGTGAGGAACCGCTTAGTTAAGTGCTTGGTGCGACAATGTGAGCTGTGGATTTCATGTAGAAGGGTTTTTTGCTTTGTGTCTTTTTGTTTGTTTGTTGTGCCCACGGCGTGTTGTTGATGGCACTAAAATGGTGGGTAGCCGATTACATTTATAATGGCATGCATCTCTGCGGGTGCAATGCCGCTGTTGTTATTGGACGTTTGCTCCAACAATGAGCTGCAATTCTGGTGTGGGACCGTTAGTGTTGGCACATATGATAGCTACATTGTGCATTTTACTTTGCTTGTGCAGAATTCTAGATTGTGCTGGGGCTGACACCCCCGCTCCCCTCAATGAGCTGCAATTCTGGTGTGGGACCGTTAGTGTTGGACTTCGAAAAGACATCTGACCCCAAGAGCAAATCATGCAGGGCAAGCAATAGGAAACCATGAAGGACCTGTTGTTGACATGCGAGTTAATAGAAGCAACCCACCTGATGGTCTGATCTGAGCATACGAAACCGAACGCAAAGAAAAAAGAGGAGAAGAACCGCTTAAGAGAAAGACAAGCTTTTAGTGCGAGGCACGTGATGTTGCGAAACTGAGAGTCTCCAGGTTTATAGAATATTTTTATTTAAATTCCGCGTAAAATGCTAAAGTATATGCAATTTTTAAACATGTTGTGACCACTGGAAAGATCTGTGGAAGGAGGGATAGAGGAAGACAACGAGAGAAGATGCTTGACAGTCTTGTTGCATGGCATAGAGGTGTATCGGCACACGAACTGATACATGCTGCAGGAGATCGCAGATTATGGAGAGGCATGATCGCCCACGCCAGTCGGCAAGGTACTTGATGATGATAATGATATGCAATTTCCATAACTTGAAATTTATTTGTTTAAATTTCAATAAACTTACTGTTGCAGGTGCATATTTAAAAGTTCTTATCTGCTTCTCGATGTCAGTCGCAATTTTTATGTGTGTATTGAAGTCCCCCTGGGGTAGGAGCCTGTCCTACTACTAGGCGTGTCCACCAGGTGGCGGATGGTGGAAAGGCCTCTAGATATAGAGGTTAGCCACGAATATATTGAATAAGTGGCCGTGGACCAAAACAGGTGATGGTCATTGAGAGGAGGCGAGTGAGTTGGTGGGACAGCTAACTCTATAAAATACCTCAAAACTCTACGACATGGCCATCGGCGGGTAAGAGGCGCCATAACCTCTCCCCCTCTGCTGCCTTGCAGGGTAAGTCTCTTTAGACTTATTGAAGTCAAACCATATAAAAACCGGCGGAAGTCAAGGGGAAACCACCGCTGTACTATCCCAAAAAAATCATGCCTCCTAATAATACGTATTCAGAGAACGACGTGAATGGTGATTCCGGTGGAATCACCTCGTCCGGTAGGGAGCATTATGTTCTACGGGTAATACCCGACCGTCATCCAGCTACTGTAGAAAAAGTTAATGGTAGAAACATCATGAACATTGGTATATGGAATGTCAGAACACTCATACGAAACGGAAAGCTGGATAACATCAAGATGGAAATGAAGAGAATGAACATCAACATATTAGGAATTAGTGAAATGCGATGGCCAGGAGCAGGGGAAAAGTATTCAGATCAGTACATAATTATTTACTCGGGTGGGAAGGTATATAGTAAGGGAGTTGGTATTATTTTGGATCCAAAGAACTCAAAAACTGTTAAAGCATTTTGGACAATATCAGGTAGATTACTATTAGTAAAACTTCGCGGCAGACCGTTTGACATCAACTTAGTACAGATTTATGCCCCAACAGCAGATAGTTCAGAGGAAGATATTGACGCATTTTATGACGAGTTAGACATGGCTGTTGATCAATGCAAAAATTGTGAAGAAACAATGGTACTTGGAGATTTCAACGCGAAAGTAGGAAGTGAAAAAGTGTACTGAATAACGGGTGGCTATGGCCTAGGAGAAACGAATGTTAGAGGTGACAGATTAATAGCATGGGCTGAGTCGCGCACCATGATAATAGGTAACACCTGGTTTAAACACTATCCTCGAAGATTGTGGTCTTGGAAAAGTCCTGGTGATAATGTCTGCAATCAGATTGATTATATTTTGATTTCAAGAAGATTCCATAGAAGCTTAGTTGGAGCAAAAACTAGACCAGGGGCAGACTGCTTTAGTGACCATGTTCCAGTTGTAGGAAAAATTAGAATAAAACTAAAGAACATTAGAAAAACACCACAGAACATCAAGTTAAATTTAGGAATTCTTAGAACGGATAAAGAAATTAAGGAACAGTACAATGTCACTGTACAAAATTGGTATAATGCAATGGAAATTATACAGACTATTTATGAACTGTGGGATATGTTGCGTGAGTCAATTCAGCAGACATCAAAAGAGACAATCCCACCAACCCATAGAGTTGCAAAAAAGAAAAGGATGTCAACCGAAATTCTGCAGTTGATGGATGAAAGAAGGAAGAAAAAGAATGATAAAGAAGAATACTCTAGAATACAAAAAGAAATAGTGAACAAATGCAAAGTGGCTAAAGAAGCCTGGCTGAATCAAATGTGTACAGAGATTGGGGAAAATCACAGGAAAGACTCACATTCCATGTACCAACAGATACATATGTTAACAGGAAAGATGACACGTAACAGCACTGGATGTTTGAAATGAAAAGATGGTGACTTATTGATGGGACATAGTAATATAATTAACAGATGGACAGAGTATATAGGGGAATTGTATGATGATAATAGACCAGATGTAGAACTACAGACCAACAATGATGGTCCATCAATAATGACTGCAGAAGTTGAGGATGCAATACATCATTTGAAGAAAGGAAAAGCACCCGGGCCAGACAACATCTCACTGGAAGAAATCGAAGCACTGGGAGATTTTGGAATTGAAATAATAACTAAACTTTTAAATGATATTTATATAGTGGGTATATTCCAAATGACCTTTTAAAATCCATATTTATAGCTCTACCAAAAAAAGCAGGCACTTTAAAATGTGAAGACCATCGCACAATAAGTCTTATGAGTCACCTGACTAAGATTTTACCGAGAATAATTATGAGAAGAATAAGAAACAAAATTAAACCAGAAATCAGCGATGAACAATGTGGATTTGTAGAAGGAAAAGGTACAAACAATGCCATTTACATCCTAAGGACATTGTCAGAAAGAGCTGTAGAATTAAAGACTGATTTGTACGTATGTTTTATAGACTATACAAAAATATTTGACTGTGTGAAGCATGAAGAAGTAATCAAACTGTTAGAAAAATTAAACATTGATGGGAAAGATCTACGAATAATAAAGAATATGTATTGGCAGCAAACAGCAGCTATAAGAATAAACAACTGTTTAGGTACATTTCAAAGCATAAAGAGGGGCGTACGACAAGAATGTGTACTGTCACCTGATTTGTTTTCAATATACAGTGAATATATAATGAGATATTTAATTGGTATGCCCGGAATTGTGGTTGGTGGGCACAATATAAACAGTTTACGTTATGCTGATGACACAGTATTGATAGCAACAAGTCAGAAAGAATTACAGGAAATGATAGACATTGTGGTATTAGAAAGTGGAAGAATGGGCCTCAGTTTGAATAATGGGAAGACAGAAGTAATGGTGGTATCAAAGAAACAAATTATTCCTAAATGTGTAATAAAAGTCAATGGTGTTATTTTAGGACAAGTACATAAATTTAAGTATCTGGGCACATGGATAACATCAGATGGAAGATGCATAACTGAAATAAGAAACAGAATTGGACAGGCAAAAACTGCATTTTATAAAATGAAAAACATCTTGTGCAATATATCCTTGTCATTGAGAGTAAGAAAAAGAATTCTTGCTTGCTACATACATCCAGTTTTAACATATGAATGTGAATCCTGGACAATCGGTAGGCAGGCCAAACAATTTTTAGTGGCCCCAGAGATGTGGTTTTACAGAAGAATGCTTAGAATACCTTGGACAGCCAAAAAGAGCAACCAAGAGGTTTTGATAGAGGCGGGAGCCCGAAGACAACTTATCACAGACATCAGAAGGACAGTCATCATTTTTCAGGGATGTTATGAGAAGAGGAAAAATAGAACATGTTGTGACCACTGGAAAGATCTGTGAAAAAAGTGATAGAGGAAGGCAACGAGAGAAGATGCTTGACAGTGTTGTTGGATGGCATGGAGGTGTGTCGGCACCCGAACTAAAACATGCTACAGGAGATCGCAGATTATGGAGAGGCATGATCGCCCACGCCAGTCGGCAAGGCACCTGATGATGATGATGATTGAAGTCCCAGCCTGGCTGTTGCCCAGGGCCCTAATATAACCATATCTATGGTTTGAACGGGGTTTCTGGGACCTGTCCCCATGTTAATCTCAACCTAATCGAGGTACTTTGTGTCACCGGGTGTGTGTCAATCGGTATCATGTCCTGTGGTGTTAAACGTGTCAGTTAGTGCATTTAAAAGTATGATCGGGAAGGAATCAAAAGCTTATGGCGACACACAAGCCAGCACACTGCCATCAATGCCTGCATTAACCATATAGGCAGAGATGTCTTTGACTGAGGATTTAAGGCTAAATGGTCACTTACCAGTAAGTAAATCAAACTCTACATTTTGAGAGAGAATATTTTTCATATAACAACATACAGATGTGAGTCAAGGACCATCTCGCTGTTATTGTGAAAGCAAATTTTGGGCTTGTAAAATGCAAAGCTAAGGACAATTTGTTTTTAGAATACCATGAGAAACAATATACGAATACTGATATCTTAAAGACCTGATCATGGAGAAATACAGGGTGGTAAACAGCGTCTTGCCTCAGAAACTGATGTATTTTAGACGTATACAACTTCGCAATGAATTAAAAAGAACGGTAATGGAGACACACAATACACATTGAGCAGAAACCTGTGAGGGACCAGGTTTCTTCAGGGCAGGCTGTAATGGGTGTGACGTTCTATAAAAGGTCTACCACCTGATGACGATGGTGTGCATTAGGTCGTCAGTGTTTGATTATATCAAGGTTTTAAAACTTAAGTTGAACTTCCTGTTTAGACATAGGCTGCCCTGAAACCATGGAAACAGATGGTAAAGTTAGGCATGAGAGCCGCCGACATGGAGCTATTTGTCATAGTCTCAAGCTCTCCTAGTGTAGACAGAGGTTCAAACTATAGTGACAATGGATACGGACACTAGACCGGTAAGGTAACTGTTAAGAGGACAAATATTAGCAAACCGCTTTCTCTAAGATGCCCAGGCTACTCACGATTTTACAACTTGTGAATCTTCAGCAAGGTTAAAGACGCAGACTCGCAGGGGAAATGTTGTTTTTGAGAAAAATACATAGAATGTCATGAAATGAAGCAAACAAATAAAACAAACGATTCTGTTCTCCTACGAACAAAGACTTAACACTTAAGGTGCTTTTGGCGCCTCACCAACAGTGTTAGTCAGCAAAGGAGCACTGGACGACTGCTTCTTTAGAGGACTGACCACTTAAAGGATCGCAAACTTTGTACAGTAGCGTCAGTTGTGATATAAAAGCATAGCAGGTAATATATACATACTGTACAGATAAACAAACAACCCGCTGTGAACATGTAAAACAGTGTATTTCAACAGATCTCCACTCAATTAGCCAATCATCACAAAATATACAACATAGTAAAATGTACAGTCAGAAAAATGTTTTCCATGAAATTCAAATAATGGTACAATCTTAGCTGAATATGAAGTATACAATGTATTCTAGTTGATTCAGTAGATATAAATTTTTCCGTTGGCATGAATTCTCTAGGTTTCCTAGTATATTGACATACCCAAAGTATGTTGATTAGTCACTTTTTGTTACTTTTCTGTATCGACATCCTAGCATATTTGTCCGACTCAGTCGTGCTGTGTCCCATGAACTAGCAGCCATCTTAGTGTCTCTCTGGTCAACGCACCCATTCGGTATATCTTATTTCTTTGTCCCGTAACCAGTTTCTGCATGTTTATCCTGGTTTATTATCCATTTCCAACATCGGTTCATCATCTTTGGCTCCTTTGTCTCAACGTCTTTGGCACACAGCGCATTCAGTATGTCAACCCTGTCCATACTTCTTCCCCTTTTAACTAATACAGACCCGGCCAGTCTGTCGACTCTTTTATTTCATTTGACCCGAGCGTGTCTTGATGTTTACAGTTAAGATAATGTCTTAGAGACCGGACTTCAGTGTGCTGTCAATCCAATTTAGTCAAAGTTTGCCAGTTTGGTTCTTCATAAGTATGATCATTGAGTCTGTCAATATGCAACTGCCCAGCTGCTACCTCCATTGTCACTTTAAAAGTAGTTGAACTGAATGCCTAAATTTCTTCTTTTATTGTCTTCGCATTTACCCGCGACAGGTATGCCCACCCAGACCGCATCCCCACGCCCAGTGAGCTGTCTGTGTAAACGATGACGTCATCTGGTCGAGTGTGCTCTTAGTACTAGTTCTTTTACCCCACCAGGGACATCACACAAGCGATAAACACCCGATGACACAAAGTACAACCATGTGGATGAGGATCACCCGTGGAGAGGTCCAAGAAACCGCGTTCAGCCATTAGATCACATTCAAGGCCTGGTTATATTGCGGCCCCTGGCAAGAGCCAGGGTGGGGCTTCAAAATAACGAAAAATTGCATCCCACAAGGGGATGACGTTTCTTTCATGAAAATTATATAGAGTGTACTCTTGGATAATGGCTCATCTGTCAACATGGATTGTTCTCTACTAAAGACAGTTGTCTCTCTGAGCAAATGTGGATACCCAATTGTAGTTGTGAGGTTTTTTTTTTTTGTTTTTTTGTGTGTGGATATTTTCAATAGAGCTTTTATCTGAACGTTGAATGTTCAATGTTGAATTAAAAATGGACATCACAACACTAGGGACACATCCCATAAGCGCATCTTTTATCACAAATAGTGTTATTGCCATTCTTGGAAAAAAAAGTTCTGCAGCTTTCAAATTTACGAACGATTGTCCATGATTAACTTCCATCTATCAAAATTGCCTCTACATATCTCTGAAGACTCTTGTTTACACCTGAATTGACAACAAGTGGATTGAATAGGATACTCTTTATATTCTGCATAATTCTTATAATGCCTAATTGACCATGTTCTTAGTGCACTTGTATTCATGCGAGGCGCAGATGCCGTCTGGAGGTGACAGGTTCAATTCCCGGCACGGTAACTATAGCTTTCGATTTTTATGTTGTCTAGTGTGTTCTTCTATCTTTCTACTTCTTTCTATGAGTGCCGATCAATACACTTTCTGTTACTTGATTAATTCATAATGTTTAACGGCCTCAAAGGTTCCCCCTGTGTTTATTTATAGGAATAACATGTATCTCGTAAGGGAGGGGGGGGGGCCATTAGGGCTGTTTCCTTCAAAGTCGGAGTGCATCTGCTTGAGAGGCAAGGAACCAACAGCCTGTAAATACATATACGCTAAATCTCTAAAATGGATGTTACGTAAAAAAGTATGGATTAGGGCTAAAGTCCAGGGGTGGACGAACAACGAGAACTTTTAACAGTGGAATTTACAGCTTGTGAACGCTAAAAATGTTGAATGTTGTGATGTTGATTCTCACTCAGAACATTCCCATAAGCGTTCCTTTCATATCCTCAGCAGCAAACAAAGAGTTCAAATTACGATGGCATCAGTTACTGTCTGATTGTACATCCGTCTCACCCTTTCCTTGAGTGTTAAGCGTCGACAAAATCGCTGTTAACATACCGCAGGGCCATTCTTCTCAGACCATAATCTATTTGTGCCTCAGTGCTGTTCACTCGCTCCCAAGCGGCCCTCTAAGAAAAAAGAAGGCACTATAATACAAGCCCTATTGGTGCATAAACGCTACTAGGTGATTGGTGAATATTAACACGTGTTTCTGTGACGAAGTCTAGTCCAAGTGTGAAGTTATTCCAGCAGTGAGATCTTTTATTCTTCACTTCCTCACTTACCACTTTGGGTGTCGAGGAAGATAGATTTAGGCTTCTCCTTCCTGCTTTTCTGGCTGCCTCGAGAGACCTATCTTGCTGCTTTGTAGAATTTCTCTGACGTTATATTTCCATCTTGTCCTTGGACTACCTTGCGCTCTACGTCCTCTTCTTTTATTGTACATCTTGTGTGGTATGGCCTCACAATGCATTCTCCCTAAGTGGACAAACCATTTAATTTGCTGTTTGCCTATGCAGTTTATACTTATCGTAAGGATAATGTTGTCAAAATTTAGGAGCGATTTAATTACAGGTTTTCGAATTAGGCTAAACTAATACTGAACCTCCACGAACGTACGTATACATATTCATTTTTAACGTTTATGAACCTAATATGTTCTTACGTACATATACATAACCTTTACTAACTCACATATACCTAACGTTTACTCACGTACATATACATATTCTTTACTAACATTTATATATCTAACCTTTACTCACGTACATATACATATTCTTTACAAACATTTATATACCTAACCTTTACTCACGTACATATACATATTCTTTACTAACATTTATATACCTAACCTTTACTCACGTACATATACATATTCTTTACTAACATGTATATACCTAACGTTTACTCACGTACATATACATATTCTTTACTAACATGTATATACCTAACTCTTACTCACGTACATATACATATTCTTGACTAACATTTATATACCTAACCTTTACTCACGTATGTATACATATTTTTTTACTAACATTTATATACCTAACCTTTACTCACGTACATATACTTAACTTTTACTAACATTCATATACGTAGCCTTTACACATGGAATATACACAACCTTTACTGACGTACAATATTCCTGACCTTTACTAAAATGCATATATCTAACCTTTACTAAGATACAATATACCTAACATGTATCATCATACACACAAGTAACATTTCCTAACGTATTTACATTTAACGTTCGCTAATGTACACATACCTAACATTTAATATCGTACACATACGTAACCTTTACTGACGTACCTATATCTAACCTTTACTGACGTACCTATATCTAACCTTTACTGACGTACCTATACGTAACCTTTACTGACGTACCTATATGTAACCTTTACTAACGAACTTGTACATAACTTTCACTAATGTGCAATTACCATACCTAAAGTAAAAAATATCTAACCTTTACTAACGTGTCTGTAACACAACCTTCACTAACGTACATAAAGCTAACCTTTACTTACGTACATATACCTAACTTTCCTTTAAGTACACATACCTAACCTTCACTAACGTACATATAGCTAACCTTTACTAACGTGTATGTACACAACTTTTTACTAACCTACATATAGCTAACCTTCACTAACGTACATATACTTAACCTCACTAACGTATACATACCTAACCTTTACTAATGTACATGTACTTAACATTTACTAACTTACATATAGGCAACCTTCACTAACATACATATACAGAACCTATTATAATCTACTCATAGCTGAATTTTTAATTTTGAATTGAGAATCGACATCATAGCACTTGCGACACTCCCATAAGCGCTCCGTCCCCATCTTCAGCATCAAACAAAGAGTTGTATACATAAAACTAACTGTTACTAACGTAAGTATACCTACCATCTACTAACGTACATATACATTTACTAAAGTACATATATTTTACATTTACAAACTTACAAATACGTAGCCTTTACCATCGTGAATATATTTAACATTCACTAATTCAGACAAACTTACTTGCTCAAACTTCCAAAATGTCTACTTCTTCTTCCTCTTCTTTGCTTTCTTTTGCTTCTTTGGCTTTTTCTTCTTCTTTGCTTTAGATTGTTTCTTTTTGGCCTTTTTACTTTTCTTTTCTGCTTTCTTCTTTGCTTTATTCGCTTTCTTTTTGGCATCCTTGTCTTTTTTACTCTTTTTCTTTTTGTCTTTCTCCTTTTTCTTCTTTCCCTTTTTCTCCTTATCTTTCTTCTTCTTGTCCTGTTTCTTATCCTTTTTGTCATCTTTCTTTTTCTTCTTTTTGTCTTCTTTTGATTTTTTCTTTGCTGATTTCTTTTTCTTCTTTTCATCCTTCTTGTCCTTATCGCCTTTCTTTTTCTTTTTGTCTTTCTTGTCATCTTTGTCCTTGTCGCCTTTCTTTTTCTTTTTGTCTTTCTTTTCTTTATCCTTGTCTCCTTTCTTTTTCTTTTTGTCTTTCTTTTCATCTTTGTCCTTATCTCCTTTCTTTTTCTTCTTATCTTTCTTTTCATCTTTGTCCTTATCTCCTTTCTTTTTCTTCTTTTCTTCTTTCTTTTCATCCTTTTCTTTCTTTTTATCTTCTTTCGATTTCTTCTTGTCGTCTTTATCCTTCTCTTTGTCTTCTTTCTTTTTCTTCTTTTTCTCTTCCTTTTCCTCAGCTTTCTTCTTTTTCTTGTCCTCTTTCTCCTGTTTTTTGTCCTCCTTGCTCTTTTTGCTATCACCACCTCTGTCGCCGTCATCGTCACGTGACCCTCCCGACCCTTCGTCCCTCCCGGAGACGCTTTCACCGCTGACATCCCCACCACCACCGAAATCGCCGCCACTGTCAACGCTGGCTGCTTCCATGCGGTCATCATCACCATCATCATCTTTGTCGTCGTCGCCGCGGCTCCTGGTAGTTCGTTCTGTTGCGTCACTTTCAGAATCGTCATCATCATCGTCGTCACTTTTGCCTCCGCCACCGCCGCCGCCTTCTGAAACAAGAGATAATTGATTTGTCTTCAAATAGCAAAAGAAAGCATATTTCATTTTTAATCTACTTCCTTAAGTAGAATTTTGATAGTTGCACTGCATAAGGAACATTTTGTGCAAGAGGTCCCACTCTTTGGATTTCTCTTAGGTTATGTAGAACCTAATCTGTTTTATGGTATTAAATCATGGAATGTAAATGCAAACATGATAAAAAAGTTGGAAACGACGGAGAAGCGTTTTCTCAGACTAAAGTTAAGAATTCCTTGGACGGCTAGAAAAACTAATAAGGATTGCTTGAAAGAAGCTAATGAAAGCAGATCAATACATACAGTTATAATGAAAAGACAAATACTGTTCTTTAATAATGTGATGCGGCGGGAGGCTATGGATAATGTTGTTACGACTGGGAAGATCAACGATAGAAGAGGGAGAGGCAGACCAAGAGACATAATGCGGAATAGATCGAAACTGTGGCACAGAGGGATATCATAGGTTGAACAAGGGACAGAAATATGTAGTTATGCATGGACGCCTACACCAGTTGACAGGGAACGTGATGATGATGAATTTCAATACGTAAGAAAAGCACAGAAAGAAAGTATGATACACATAAGGCATCAACAGTTATTACTAGCTGGAACAAAATATGCAACTCTAAATTGTTAGTTTTTAAACCAAATGACGTTTTTTCAAATCTGTTGTTATTTCCTTCTAGCCTATGCAAGTATATTTTGAAGTGTTTTGAGGCTTTCTGGTGCACTTCTAAACAGTAGAGTATTCCTAATATTAAATAGCTGAAAGCCGTATCAAGTCCACATACGATACTACACGACAGGTATTCGTAACAACAAAGAAGAAAAGTACAGGTGTATTAATTTAAAACTGTCACAATCCTTGTGAAGGTAAAAGTCGAGTGGATACCAGACTTACATAAAAAGACAAAATATATAAACTCCCAGATACACCAGCCAGCACAAGCCACTTGAATGAACTACATGATGCCACACAAACGAGCTCAGGTTATGAGCAAGTCGAAGTCAATCGTCGACAAGCACCGAGAGGAGTATAGCCATATTAGTAGTGGTAGTGATATAATGATAGTTTTACAGTCCAAATACTAGGTGAGTAGAAGCTTTGCTCAACAACAACAACAACAACAAAGACAGCTCAGCTGAGCAACAACAACAACAAATCGCCACCTTCAGCCAGCATACCCGAAGAGGGAGCGTAAGGTTATAACTGTGACTAGGTTGGAGCCGCGTTAGCACAGTCGATGGGAGACTCTCTTTCAAATCCAGCTGCGACTCGCTGCAGCCCACGGTCGTTGTTCGAAACCGGGCAGTTCCCGGGGTTTACCCAGCCTCTAGGCAATGGGTACCAGAGTTAACGTTCTGGGATAAATTGAGTAACGTCGCTGTAGCTATAGAGTTGCGTGCGAACGGCGACACAGGCGGACAGTTTCTTATCAGCTGTTCGTATTGGTGGCGGAGCACTTATGGTTTATAACCGTGTGCAAATGGCGCTGGTTCACTTTTTATCTCCTGACTTTAGGTTATGTTTGCAAGATAAAATTGCTTAGCACTGCACGCCACAATTAATCGATTTAAATCCCCATATGGGAGGACATTTGCTTTAGTTTGAAGCCGAACCCTGGTTGTTGCCGGAGACCCTTACATAACCTAACGGTTAAACGGGGTTTTTAGCAACTTTCCACCGGTGATCCTCATCCGAATGGTGGCACTTTGTGTCATCGAGTATATATCGCTTAGTGTAATGTCCTGGTGGGGTAAAAATACAGCCAGTCAGTCAGTCATGAAAGTTCTCCTACAGTGTTGATGACAGAAACACATACTATTTAGAACCGACGACGACGCCGTTCACCGTTGAGCCAGTGAGCGACCTGTTACAACGGATATAGAGCCAACGGAAGAACTCAGAAAATTATATACTACTCTCTAGTTTCGTCCTTTTTAGGAAGACATTTTTTGTTATTTGAAACCCCACCCTGGCTTTTGCCGGGGGCCGCAATAAAGGCAGGCCTTAAATATGGCCAATTGTCTGAACGCGGTTTCTGGGACCTCTCCACGGCGATCCTCATCCGCATGGTGGCACTTTGTTTCATCGGGTGTTTATCGCTTGTGTGATGTCCTGGTGGGATATAAAGTCAGTTAGTCAGTCACTCAGAAAATAGGATGGCATTAAGAACAGCCTTACAGAAATGAATCACTTTCCTAACAGTGCTCTTGACAGAGCTCATTAACGAATGTTACGTCTCCCCCTTTGCTAAGGTGCAAGGTTGAAGAGAAGAGGAAAACAAAGAAGATGACGATTCCCCACTGACTTTGTCTGACATACCCGAGTCCTCGTCCTCCTTCTTGTCATCGACTTTTCTGTTGAGATAACGCCGATTATCGGCACCTCCTCCCATCCCTTTGATGCAGTAGGCCGCCGATGAACCTCCCGGATCATTCATCTCGTCAGCTTCGAAGATTGATGTCTGCAGCAGTCGCATCACTGCCACGTCCACGGCCTGACGAGTGAAGAGGGGAGGCAAGTCAAGTGGGCGTGTTGTGTCAGGACAGATAATTATAGAATCTTAGGTATGAAATATGCGGCGTCGGTGGCTTAGGCGTTGCGAGTCCGACTCGTAATTCCAACGTACCGCGATCGAAACCCACTGCTGGCTACAAGCATTTTTATCATGGTATGGGGCGTCGCAGGTCGACTCAGCCTAAAATGGGTACCCAGATGGCTGTCCTGGGAAAGTAAAGACGGTCGGCCTAATGCCAACCATATACTCAACTAGTGCCGATGGTCTGTAAAAAAATATAGGTGTTTACTTTTTCATCATCATTATCATAAACCACTTCTGTGGTTAAGCAACGTATGGAGGAATAATTTGCGATCCAGTGCACGTTGGCTGCCACTGGCTATTGTCATGCCGTGAAGGCGTACAGCGTCTGTAATGTTGTCGATCAATGTTTTTTCCGCGGCCGTCCTCTTGCTCCTGTAGCTGATCTTCTGAGATATAGTGCTTTTGATGGCATTTGATCTTGCGGCATTCTAACAAGATGGCCAAACCACTTAATCTGTTGTTACTCGATGAATCTAGTTCAAGGTGTCGTTCCCACTCTTTGCTTTTTACTTTACCTAATTATGAAATATCTTCACTTGCTCTTGGCGTTCACCGACTTTAAACTCCGGTGGAAAGTTCTGGTTATTTGTCCACTTCTGGACTTTAATTAATTTCGTTTCCGAACCTGATCTGGCTTATTTGTATGCCGACTGTTGGCTGCTGATTCTCACGCAGATACACTCCGACCTTGAGGCAAACATACATTAATTAGTCGACTTTAACGATATGTGTGTCAGGGGGCAGTGCGTCACCACCCCCACGCCTCTGCCCTTCCCTCCCCATTTTCCCACCACCCCTTAGACAGTGGGACCTCAAAACTCACACGGGAATAGTGTTGTATTACAAACACTCTTACAACATTATCTATCATCATCATCATCAATCAGTGTCTTCTTTTGTCTTTTTCTTCTTCTTCTTTTTCTTCTTTAATTATCATTTCCCACCCCACCCCTTTTATCTACAACCTCATCCCGTTATTTTCTTCTTACAAAATCTCCTCATCTCCCTTCTCTTGCCTCCTCCTTCTCCGTATTCTTATTGATCTGCATGCTTTTTACAAGACCAGAACCACCTGGCGCAAGCCGACTGCCAGTAGATACCCAAGCGGTAGATGAAATGCAGAAAGAGAATAATAATAAGAAGAAGGACGAGAGGGTGAAAATGAGTATGATGATGGAGATGATGATGATGTGAAGTAAGATTCAGCTAGAAGTGTCCGATTCATAGTGAAATATATCGGTCTATATTTTCCCCTGAGTCTCTCATCTGCATGACTCTATAACTTCTGACTCTTCGACTCTCTCTCTCTCACTCTCTTTCTCTCTTTCTCTCGGTGTGCTGCGTGTGTGTGTGTTTGTGTGTGTGTGTGTGTGTGAGAGAGAGAGAGAGAGAGAGAGAGAGAGAGAGAGAGAGAGAGAGAGAGAGAGAGAGATTCAATAAGGCTAAATTTATTCACAAAATACTATCCCAAAAGGCTCCAAGCTACTTATGTAAAAGTAAGAAAAGCTCCGTTTTACACGCCTTTAGACGTACAGGGCTGGACCAATATTTTTGTAGACCAACCAGCACAAGATGGGTGATGTTGTCAGGTTTACGCCGGCCGCCATTACTTCCCGGTACTTTACACAGTACCCACTAATGGCTGGGTCGACCTGGATGTGAAGGTCATTTTTGAAAAATGTCTGGCTTCGCCAGGAAGTGAACCCACGACCTTCCGAATTGCACGCGAGCGTCTAGCTGCTACGCCACGGCGACTACCCTTGTCGCCGTGGTCGTTTTTAAATATACATATACCTAAACCTAGGATAGATCTATATTAAACAAATCTAGTGTACTCAGCAGCTCAGTTGTCGAAACTTTTTCTACAACACATAAAAATACAACTTGCCCCTATACATATAGTCGGACAATTTTCGAATATTATCTGAGCACAGATTAAATGCTTCCCATCAGAGTTTTTAAAATAAACATATTTTAGAAAAAAAAAAAACTTGTTTTCCCTTTCCTACAATTATTACACATACTAGGGTTTACTGCAGCTAAAAATACACTATTGATTTTCACTATAACCTGATGTATGAATAAAATGATGTATGAAAGAATTGAGACTAGAAGGGCAGAATGTTAGACGGGCCTGTGTGCCCAATTCTTATCCCTATGAAAATAAAGTTTGTTCGTTAGTTCGTTCATTCGTTCGTTTTTCTCTCTCGCTCCTCTGCTTTCTTTCAGTAAACACTCTGATATGCTAAATGCACTGCTGGAGATATGACATTTGCGAGAACCAAGCAGTGACTGAATCTGCAACGATGACCAAGTTGCTGTAACATCGTGTTTAAAGGGGTATGGCCCGACAACAGCACCACGCAGGAAGCCAAAGAAGAATAAGAAACCATCACATAATTGGTGTCGTCAGCTGATACATGCTGCGGGATTGTTGTGGAATGATAAGCCATATCGCATCAGTCCGTAAGACTGGTAACCTAACTTACCTGTAATCGGCACAAAATTCAAACTTGGACTCGCCCGGACAGATATAGTCCCTTATATCTATATATATAGGCCTTTATTGGACAACATTATTATGTCTACATTTTCTGGTTGCTTTGACTTAACTCCATTTTTAAATGTATATCTATTGGATAAATATTAGGGGAGTTTTTTGAGGTTTCTTTGAAACCGATTTACTCCTTGCCCATGTATACTGGGAACTCCTTTTTTACCAACGCTTGAAGTGCTTAATTTGCGCCATTCTCTCTTGCCGGCTCCAAGCGTCCAGACGTATCAATCTATGCCTGTATAATTTCAATTTCATAAGGCAATCTGGAATGTCTCAGACTTTTCATATGCTTGGGTAAGTTAATTATAGTTTACGAGTACCTAAAATGATGTCTGTTAAAGTAGTCACTGCTGTAGAGAGATCAGTAGCGGCTGTGGGAATCACACATAGTTCGACCGTTCTTGATCGCTAGAGAAGCGGATTCGAACGTAGACCCTCCCCTGTACAGACTAAATAGCCTATGCCTTAAATAACCCACTCATACTGGTAAACTTAAAACCTTACAAGTGTGTACTATTTAAACTGGCAACAGAAGTTTGTGCATACAAAATGGGGACAGAATTAGGTCAAGACTTTGTCGACCAGTGTATGAGTGTGTTTGACCCAGATCAATGAATGGTAAGACGGGCTTTTGGGGAGTGTAAGGAATAAATGTACTGACGGTGGATATTGGTGTCTGTGTGCAGAGGGGAGGGGAGAGAGAGAGTGATATATGTGTTAGAACACTCTATCTATCTCCACTGTATATCTGACTTGCCTTCTCTTGCACTAAACAGACAGATGAATATAAGAGACTTGTGTCTCTTGGTCTGGAGAGGCATTCTGAGGAATGAAACAGGAGAGCAGGGTGGAGTAAGCAGATGGGGTATGATGACTGATGCTTGTCCTGTCTTTCCTGTCAAGATGTTACCCTCTTGGTGATGACTAATTCTGAGTTATTTCTTGACAGGATGTATCCTGTGTCAGGAGCTGGCAGAAGTTTCACAGTCCAACCAACACCCACCAACCATCAACCAACCATCAACCAAACATAAACCAACTATAAACCAACCATAAACTAACTGTCACCCACCAGCTAACACCTGTAAAGGTTCCTGACATGATCAATATGCTGGAGCTTACAACCCAAACAGACTACCAGTGCTAGAGCTTAGTATAGCTCAAAGACCTTGTATGTCCTAACTGGTGATAGAGACTTGCTAAGTACCAGTACAGTGCTGTGTCCTCTATGGTGAGGTACTCTCTTACTACTTGATCCAGTGGAGCAGAATTCCCAGAGTCAAAGACAGTCGAATCATCCGGAGCTGAGGGAGGCATCATAGACAGAAAGAGGAGAAGCTAAGTTTGATGCTTCATGTGCTCTGTACCTCACAGCTCCTATGTTTCCCTATGATGACAACATGTCATTTCCAGGACCTACTGTCTGTGTAGTATCTTTGGTATCTAGACATTATTTTCTGAGATACTTCCACTGATAGCTGGGATTCACTCAAGATTTAATGTATATATATATTACTGATTACATGCATTCATTTTCATGGCTGACTTAGGTTTCTCTATTTCACCTTTTTAAGTGTTTAGCAGTTGTGTGTGTATGTATCTTCATTATATGTGTTAACATGGTTATGATAATGACTTATCATAACCTGGGGGCTTTCTTTAGTAAGTAGTGGGGGTGTCCAGCCAAGTGTGCCTAGAAATATTGTATTCACATACTGACATATTTTGTAGTGCCAATACTTGAGTTGCCCTACTCCAGAGATAAGTTATTCGTATATTGGCCACAGGGAATCCCTTAGACCAATACGAGCCAAACGACTCAACATAATTATCTCTGAGTGCTGTTGGTTCGGAAGGAGAAATCCTTACATTAGGCACGCGACAGGAGTGATATGTGACAGGGATTTACTGAGGGGATCTAAGCTCTTTTGGACTGAATAGTTCGATCTGCAATGAGGTTAATCTAAACCAACTAACCGACCAGCCAGCCAACCAACCAACCAACCAACTAACCAACCAACCAAAAAAAACGACCAGCTAGCCAACCAACCAACCAACCAACTAACCAACCAACCAAAAAACGACCAGCCAGCCAACCAACCAACAAACCATTTAACCAGCCAAACTAATTAACCAACCAACCAACCAACCAACCAACCAACCAACTGCTTAACTAACTAACCAAGTAATTAAATAACTAACTTCTCTCTGTAGAGCTCTCTCTCTTCGTCTCTTATTCAATCTATAGATTCTCTCTCTCCCTCTCTCTGTTTTAATGAAAGAGATAAATAATTTTGTAGCAGGACAGTACCAGCCTGCACTTACTTGAAAAACAAGAACCCATACAAGCATCAAGGCTGTTGGCGTCAGCAGCCCACTGCTGAAGTAGGTCATCATGACATCCACACAGCCAGTAGCGTAAAGAGTGTGACCCTCATAGTTCCTATGGGCCATAGAACTCTGCACGGAGTGATGCACACATGCACGCTTGGCGTACTTGTTGCAGCAGCTAAACGGAACGTCATCCTTGATGAATTCGCCGTCTTTCAGATATCTGAGAATGAATGAGGTCGTCAATTTAGGTGATTAGTTAGTTAGTCCTCCTGAGATTAGGGCGACGAATAGAGCATAGGTCATAGCTCTCCATGTCTCGTGGTTCGTTGCCACCTGTTTTAGGTAATGGATACATTTAAAGCTAGCAATCTGATTCTAAAACAAAGGATGTTTTACAATGGCGGCTTGTCGTGTCGTCGATCAACAGTCTCAAGAGGCGTGAGAGGAAAACATACCCGCCAGTTAGGCCCAAACAGCTGACTGTCTAATAGATATGAGCGATGCATTTGGCCCCACTGTAGTATTGGTAGATAAAGTATATAGAAGATCCTGGCCTCAGGACGACGGAGACAGTGTGCAAGCGATGCAATGGCTATGAATTCATACAGGTCTGGAGATGTGACTAAAGAGAGAGAGAGAGAGAGAGAGAGAGAGAGAGAGAGAGAGAGAGAGAGAGAGAGAGAGAGTGACTTTCATACGTGCCGTAAAGAGAGCTGCATTCTGTATAGCACCTGCTGACTGCTAATGTAAAGTATTGTTGGCTTCTGTGGCTTCGGTGTTGTGAATGGGCTTCCTAGTTGTGAAATAAACATCTCATACAATACACTAACAAGAACACCTAACACTTTGAAATACATCATCTTTAACAGCAACAACTTTATTATTAGTACCATCGAGAACAACGACATTGTTAATATCATCAATAATAACAGTAACAACCCCATCGAAAACAACAAGGACGCCATTGAAACCATCAAAAAGAGACATGGTTACATTAGAGAGAAAGTTAAAAAAAGTTTGGCCATCTAGTGAGAATGCAGCCAAACAAAACTGAATATAAGATATTTACAGCAGAACATCTGGGAGGAAGGTGAGGGGATGACTAAGCAATAGAAAGATAAAGGGTGTACATGAAACCCGAAAAAAGGTAAACAAATCCATCACTCAGTCCACACATAAAGCACAAGACGAATACAGAAAACCACAAAACTTCAAAAGCAGAAGAAGAAGATTAACACCACTGACAAATATGAACACTCGACACCACAGCCAAACAGTAGCAACATTATGATCAACACCTACAGTGGCAATATCAACTACAAGCTCAACGGCATCATCATCACCACTACCAACGACAACAACAACGACGACGAGAAGAGCAATAACAACAACATCAGCAACAACATTATTAGCACCAACAAAACAATAATAATAATAAGGGCAACAACATCAGCAACAATAACAGTATTAAAACATCTACTAAAATTATAACATTATTACTACTACCAAGAACAACCACAACGTTATTAGTACTAGCAACAACAACAATAAAAACAACAATTATAATACCGTCAAGAACCTCAAAACAACATCAGAAATAACAACGTTAACAATACAACTAAGTAGAAGAAGGAACAGCAACAACAATTTTAATAATTCCGCCAAGAAAAGAAGTATTATTAAAACCACTAGCAATAACAACAATAACATTATAAATACCACCAACAGCAATATTATTAATAGCTCTAAGACAACAATAATATCTGCAAGAACATTATAAGCACCATCAAAAACAACAACAAAAAGAAATCCAAAGAGGAATCATGGAAAAAGTATGGTGAACACCTAACACAGCTATGTACAGAATCATCAAGAGACTTCTATAAGAGTGTGAAAGCGATGCGATTAAGAGAAGAAAGCTTCAATCCAACATCAGTCATAAACGATAAAAATGGAAAACCATTATTCAGCCAAAAAGAAATTAAAAAAAGATGGGAGGAATATTTTAAAGAACTTTTGAACCCGTCGGGAGTACATGAAACAGCAGAATTCCATTCAAGGGCTCCAGATCATCTAGAACCACATATCCTGCGGGATGAAGTAGAGAAAGTTATCAAAACAAGTAAAAGACACAAAGCAGCTGGTATCGACGGAATAACAAACAGAAGTCATCCAGGCTGGAGGGGACACTATGATCACCTGGCTGGAGAGAATTTTCAATAGAGCATGGGCAGAGAGAAAGGTACCGAGTGGATTGGCAAAGATCAGTTGTAGTACCTATCTGGAAGAAAAAAGGAAACAAGAGAGAATGTGGAACTTATAGAGGAATATCTTTACTAAGTCATGTGGGGAAAATGTATGCAAAGATCTTAGAAGGTAGGACAAGAGCAAAGGTTGAACCTCTACTGAGTAAAGCACAATTCGGTTTCAGGAAAGGGCGAGGTTGCACTGATGCCATATTTGCACTAAGACAAGTCTGTGAAAAAGACACTCGAATACGATAAAGAGCTGAACGTGGTCTTTGTAGATCAAGAGAAGGCATTCGACCGTGTAGACAGAGATGTGCTGTGGAGAATTCTTGACGATTACGGAGTGCAGGGTCAATTATTAGACAACATCAGAGCCCTCTATGAAAAAAGTGAAAGTGCAGTAAGAACATCTAGTGGTCTTTCTGAATGGTTCAAAGTCACACTGGTGTCAGACAAGGATGTGTACTGTCACCATTACTTTTCATAACATACATGGATAAGATCACTGTAGAAGCAAACCCAGACGTGTATGCTATAAACGAATTACTTTTTGCTGATGATCAAAGCATACTGTATCAAAATGAATATGATCTACAGGAACATCTGATTACTCTCAACAACAGCTGTTTACAACATAATATGAGAATCAGTACAGAAAAAACAGAAGTTATGAAGATCAGCAGAACACACAGGCCACTGAATATAAATGTTGGAAGTGCCAAAATCAAGCAAACCAAAGAGTTCAAATACTTGGGCAGTATATTTACAGAGGATGGAAGAATGGACAGAGAGATAGAAACAAGAATACAGAAAGCAAAATGCTGTCACATACCAACTATCACCTCTGCTTAAACATCCAGATATAACCATGAAGACCAAAAGACAATTGATAAACACCATCTTCATTCCAACACTCTGCTACCAGTGCCAGACATGGACAATCAACAAGACCCATGAAAGAAAAATAGAAGCCTGTGAAATGAAATGTCTAAGAAAGCAGCGAATAAGACAAGACTAGACAGGATAAAGAATATAGACATTAGAAACACTGTCAAAACTACACCATGTTTAGACTACATAGAACATCAAAGAATGAAATGGTTTGGACATCTAACCAGGATGAAAAATGATCAAATAACATCACAAATTTTCAATCAAAGAAGCTCAGGATATAAGGCAAGAGGAAGACCAAGGAAACGGTGGATTGACGGGGTCTCCGAAACCTGCCAAAAGCATGGCCTCAGAACATCAGATGCTGCCCGCCTTGCTTATGACAGGAACTTGCATCTCCCCACAACGCTTAGCGGCATACGTGGAAGGAAAAAGTAAGTAAAGTAAGTAAAAACAACAACAGCAACAACATCATTCATTCATTCAGTAGCATGTCCCTCGCGGAACCTCGCTGCCATAACAACCCTCCGGAAAACCTTCTTATCATGAGCAAGATGTCCTGCGTCTGATACACCCATCTGGAGATCATCTGCCACATCCTGCACCCATCTTCTCCTTGGCCCTCCTCTTCCTCTCTTCCCAGGCATATACCCCTCCATTATTGTTCTCTCTAGACTTCCATGACGTTTTAAGTGACCAAAATATTTCAATTTTCTTTGTTTTATTGTCTTTACTAGCCAACCCTCTTCAATATTCAGCTCTTGAAGTATGGATGCATTTGTTCTTTTCTTTACCCAAGATATTCTTAGAAACCTGTCTGTAACATTTATATTCAAATGCCTGTCTGTATTTATGCGCTGTTCCGCTTGTTTAGTAAGTGTCCAGGTCTCACAGGCGTATGTTGCAATGGGAAAGATGCATGCTCTCAAAAATCTGACCTTTGTAATTCTATCTGTACAATTCCATAATTTATTCAGTTGTTTTAGTCTTTGAAGAGCAATTGATAGTCGCCGTTTAATTTCTTTCATTGTGTCACCATTGTTGGTAACCAGTGACCCAAGATATTCTACATTTTCCACCACTTCCAATCTTTCCTCATTGACATATATTTCCTTCTCCATGGCAGTTTTGTTTGTATGCATTATCTTTGTTTTTGCTATGTTAAGAAATAAGTTATGATTTTCATTATTTCTTTGGAGTAAGGTTAATAAGTTTTCTAAACCATTTTGTGATGTTGATAGTAATACTGTATCATCAGCATAACGAATTTCTGGTATTTCATGACCACCGATGTTTAGAGCATCATATTGTTCCTTGTTTATATCATCTCTTACATTTCTCATTATATTTTCGGCGTACAGGTTGAACAAATACGGTGACAGCACACATCCCTGACGGACTCCTTGCTTGATGCCAAACCAGTCTGATGTCTCTCCATCTATTCTGACTGCTGCTTGTTGGTCTTGATAGAGCATTTTTAATGAGCTGCACTATATGTGATGGAAAGCCCATATTCCTCATGATTTCCCAAAGCTTCTGATGTTGTACACAGTCAAATGCTTTTGAATAATCCACAAAACATAAGAACAGATTTACATTAAATTCTCTACACTTCTCTATTATTAAACGCATGTTGAAAAATATGATCTCTTGGTTCCTCTTCCTGTCTAAATCCAGCCTGAGCTACATTAATCTCTTCTTCCATTTTCTTATGCAGTCTTCTCATTATAATTTTTAGTAGAATTTTACTTGCATGACTGATCAGGGCAATATTTCGATTGTACTTAATTTCAGGTCACCTTTTTTTGGTATTGGAATGAAGATAGTTCTCTTCCAGTCTTTTGGCCAAATACCATATTTCCATATCTTTTCACATAATGCATGACAACATCAGCAACAAAAAATACATTATCATTACCAACACCAACATTAATAATGTTATTAATACCACTACAAACAACAATAACAGCATTAGAACAATAACAACATTAGTAATATAGCTCAGAAGAAGAATAACAACAAGACAAACATTATTAACAACAACAACATTATTAATACCAGTATCGACATTAATATCAATAGCACAGAGAACAACAACATCAACAACAACATCACTACTAATACCACTAAGAATAACAACAAGCACGCTATTAACCAGTCACCACCCCATCAACAACAACAACGACTTTATGAACACTGTAACCATCCTATCAACAACAGCCAACACGGTCTTAACGCCGTCACTGCCCTGTCAATAACGAAAACAGCAACATTATTAACACTGTCACAATCCCATCAACTACAACAACCACCAATACCGTTACCACCCGATCAACAACAGCCAACACTGTCTTAACGCCGTCACCATCCCATCAACAACAGCCAACACTGTCTTAACGCCGTCACCATCCCATCAACAACAGCCAACACTGTCTTAACGCCGTCACCATCCCATCAACAACAGCCAACACTGTCTTAACGCCGTCACCATCCCATCAACAACAGCCAACACTGTCTTAACGCCGTCACCATCCCATCAACATTACCACCAACCACAACAACGCCTGACACACAAGCAACAACACCGGAATCTGTTACTCACGGTTTGACCTCGTTGCTATCCACGTTGACCCACATGACGTGGACCCAGGGGAACTTGAACCACTCCTTGTATGACTCAGCACCGCAACATTGGTACTCTATCTGTAGCTTATCGACCTTCACTTTGTTACCCATGTCTGACTTGTATGCCTGCACACAACAGATGATCATTCGTTCAACAGTTTAGTTTTAATTTCGTCCCATATATATATATATATATATAAAGACATCATTATAGTCATGTGCACTGCCAACTGGCATAGGCGCTCATGCATCTCCACAGATCACGATCCTTGGTTGCCTGGAACAGCTCTCTTGATGATATCCTTCCATACCACCGTTTAAGTCCATCCAGTATCATCTCCCTTGGTCTGCCTCTTCACTTTTCCACTTATCTTTGCAGTTGTCACGATGTTCTCCACTGTCTCTCTTCTCATTATGTGGCCAAAGTACAGTGTTTGTCTCTTTCTTATTGTTGCATATAGAGATCTACTTTCATTAGCTTCTTTCAAGCAGTCGTTGTTAGTTACTCTGGCCGTCCAAGGTATTCGAAACATTCGTCTCATAAACCAGATCTCTGTTGCTTCCCAATTCTTCTTAATTTGTTCGCTGCCATTCCAAGATTCGCTGTTACATTTTAGCACACTCTGAAATTAAATGAGAGGGATTTTTTGCATACGAAATTTTTAATTTTCTGAAATGCAGCTTTCGCTTGACCTATTCTGCTTTTAATCTCTGCCACACATTTTCCATCTGATGAAAGGATTGTTACAAGATATTTGAATTTATTGACCTATAAAAAGACAGGTCTCATGATATGCGCTGAAATGCGTATTTCCGACATACTGCCAATAGTAATGAGCAGTGATGTCTTTTGAGATCTTTGGCTCTAGGATAATAAACGCGTTAAAAAAATAATCGTCGTTGTTCCTGCGATGAAAGGATTGGTGTGTTGGGGGAGGGCGGGGAGGTGGGGGGAGGGGGGGGGGAGGGGAGGTGGTGGGGGGGGGATGGTGTGGTGGGGGGGGGGGGGGGAGATGGTGTTAGAAAAAAAAGACAGAAAAAAACCCACCTTTTATGGTTCTCGAACAATTATTAGAGATCTGCACATTGGAAGAGATAGGTGGTTGCACCAGGTTATATTGGCAAAGACAGTAGTGAATTTACGTAACCACTGTAGGTATCTGCGTCGGCTTCTGTGGCCCATGCATTTTGAACGCATTTTAGGCCTATTGGGAAAATAGGGAAAGTTGTATATTTTTAAAGATCAATCAGCATTAGATGGGTGATGTGGTTAGCATCACGCCGGCTGCCTTTACTTCCAAGGACTGCACCTGGTACCCTCTCAAGGCTGGGTCGACCAGATAGTCTAGATCAGTTTTAAAACAATTCTAACTCCATCAGGACGCGAACACACGACCTTTCGATCCACAGGCAGGCGTCTAGTCGCCAACGCCAAGGGAAACCTCTAAAGCAAGGTAATTTGCTCCAGTTATTCGAGCTTTATCGTTAGATCTGATTACGATGTATTACCGTTCGGTGTCGACATATTCAAATAAAGTGCGACTAACGACCCTGCATGCTCATTGTGTAGAGCTAAGCAGACGCCCGAGCACGTATTGTCCTCGTGCAGAAAACCCCTGGGTCAGGGAAGGTATACTTGGCGCCACAACGAGGTATTGAAACAGTTAGCAGCCATTGTGGACCAAGCTGGGATGAGGTCCAATGCGAGGGCCAGTCCTACCGTCGTCCCCGTGCGCTTCCTCAAGGCTGGGCATATTTATAAAGGCTCAAGAGGTCTCGTTTTCACTTCTATGTACAATATGATAAAACAGCTGGGCTTGCGAGGAAACGACCGCAAACGATCACTAAAACAACTGGGAGTGGCTGCTGAAAGGGCCTCGAGCTGGTTCTGGACACAACGGAACGTCGTGGGGGACGGGCCTCTGTGAGCTGGTCCGCGAATCTAGTTGAAAAGAAAGTCTTATCCCTTAAAAGTCCATCGTGTCCGAATTGTCTGCCGGTTTCCCTCTGCCATTTGCCAACACAGTCCAACATGTGTCCGATAAACCAACCGTAAGTTTGCCACTTGGTCGTCCAAGTACGCTGACTGCTCTGAAGTAGGTTGGATGTTCATTTGAGCTGCGGGATGCTGCCTAGACCATTGCGAGCCAACATCTCAATATTTTATAACTACTTCAGAGTGCTATCTGGTTTATCAGGGAAACCCTTACCAAGGCACGTGACAACAGCAGTATGTGACACTGTCTTGAGTCTTGACATGTTTTTCAAATGGACGAAAATTGATTAACGAATAATTTATTGACTCAAATAAAACCTACAATGACCAAAAGGGCTTACATATTTTTAACTGTTTTTGTTGGCATTGAAAATTAATAATAATAATATGCACATCCGTACCTGAAGGGTCTCCATTTAACCTCTTTTTTTTTGCACTCTTTATTGCCCATGTTAGGGAGTAGAAGAACAAAACAAAATATAAATCATCACTTTCATCGTCGTCATCATCATCAACTACCAGTTTTGCTAACAAGCATCGTGGAAAGGAACAGTTCGCGGTTCAAGGCTCAACAGGTAGCCCTAGCCATAGTCGTTCAGAATGATTGTAACATTTAGTTCATATAGTCGATCCATGCTCCCAGTCGACCTTCTCTTTCTCTCACACCGTCTCTTTAGTTCCCCTGTCTGGGGTCTGTGACCACAGCTGTTGAGAAAACAGAGGAGATCCACCGTTCCTAAATACACTTTCAACAGAAGGCGCATAGTTTTGTGTTTACTGACACTGAATGTGTTTGGCTGAAAGATGCATGTATTGCATCTAAACTGTAACACACAATAAATCGCAGTAATAGTTTTCCTAAGGTCGAGTGTAGAAGACGAAGCAGAAGGAAACAAAATCGTTCTTGTTCTAGAGCCTGTGATGAAAGCTGTTATAACTGCATTCTAACGACATGACAAAACCATTTGCTCTTCTGACACAAACAATAGAAGCAAACACCGGCCGAATGTGAGAAAGCAACGTAAACTATTACCTTCATCGACTGATATATGCCATCGATTAGTTCTCTCTGATCTATAACAGTCGCACACAAATAATGGAACCCAACACTGACTGATTGTGAGAAGACAAAATAAACCATTACCTTCATCGAATTATAGATGCCATCGTTTAGTGCTCTCTGATCTTAGAGGAGTGAACTGCTATGACAGTCTCACACAAAAAATAGAAAACAACACTGAATGACTGTGAGAAGGCAATATAAACCATTACCTTCATCAACTTATAGATGCTATCGTTTAGTGCTCTCTAATCTTAGAGGAATGAACTGCTATGATAGTCTAACACAAACAATAGAACCCAACATTGAATGACTGTGAGAAGGCAATATAAACCATTACCTTCATTGACTTATAGATGCCATCGTTTAGAGCGTCTCTGATCTTAGAGGAGTGAACGGCTATAACAATCTCACTGATGACAATCAGGAAGAACATAGCGATGACGACGAAAATGAGAGTGACGAATACGTGATGGTTCGGTGACCGTGTCTCTATGTAGGCAGCGTTGTAGCAGAAGTTGACGCAAACAAGATGAACGAAGAACATGATGCATGCGACGACCATCAAGTAGTACGGCAACGATCCAGAGTTGTATCCATCCAGCAGCTCTAGCTTTTCGTCCAGTCTGAACCTGCAAATGTCATGTTATGTCATATTAATCACACCAAGACCGGTAATATGTTTTTGACATGTCTACAGTTCTCCGTGTCGGTATGTCTTTACCAAGTTGTCTTGACATCAAAATTAATCCTTAACTCACTCTCTCTCTCTCTCTCTCTCTCTCTCTCTCTCTCTCTCTCTCTCTCTCTCTCTCTCTCTCTCTCTCTCTTTGTACCACACTAGTACATCACACAAGCGATTAATACAGGGTAACACAAAGTGCCACCATGCGGATGAGGATCACCCGGGGAGCGGTCTCAGAAACAGCTTTCAGCCGTTATTGCCATATTTATGGCCCTGCTATATTCAGGGCCCCAGGCAAAAGCCAGGGTGGGGCTTCAAATAACGAAAAATGTCATCCCATAGGGGGATAATTTATATTTTAATGCTAATCTGTATATCAGCCAACTAACAGGAACGGTCCAGTTTAAACAAAATCCAGGTTGCAAGTGATTTTTATTTTAGCATGACTGATTAAACATTCTAGTCGTGGCGAAAAAAAGTGTCAAAACGCAATCATCTGAACACCTTTGTATGGTCTGTTCCATGTAGTAGACACTGACCCTCTCCAGGATTCCTGTCCAAAGATAAACACCTGGAGATTAAGAAAAAGACAGGAGAGAATCTCAGAAAACCGATTAACCGTCTAGTTTAACAGTAACATGTGGGTACCCGTACGGTTTACACAGAACTCCCAGTGCGAGACGAGGATTGTATCTGCTTCACCTCTCCCAGCTGTTGCTGGATGAGTGGACCAGACGTGGCGTTCAGATAACAATTTTGAGTATCACAGAGCAAGGCACTCACTTGCCCTAGCAGTCTAAAATGTTGACAAAGGCTGAGGACATAGTCTAGTTCCACGTGGATGGTGGAAAACAGGGGAAAAACTACATTATTATCCTGATACAAACCACGGAGAGGAGATTAGTCAAAGCAATGCAAAGATTAACCAGTATGACAGTCTAAAGCACCAGCAAGAAAACCACTGTCACACTTTTGATGGTTTGCAAGTCTAAAGCACCAGCAAGAAAAGTCAAACTTTTGATGGTTTGCATCTTCTGTGTAGCAACATATGGATGTGAGTCATGTACTATCTCGCAGTCACTAAAGAGAAAAAAAAAAGAAGGGGGAGGGGGGAGGCAAATGGGGTTTTGAACATAAATCCTATAGAAAGATTGAAGAATACCAAGGATGGTCTGCTTGGACCATCATACCTCTTCACAATCTGTGATCTTCAACAGAATGTCTCAGTTCTATGATGGCACCACTCCTTGCAATGATAAAAGGCTGTCAAGAATCGTCTCAAAGTGTCTTTCTCTGCTCTTGTTTTCCGCTCTCCCACAGATCTTTGCAGTGGTCACAACATGTTCCAGCTTTATTCTTCTCATAACATGAGTTTAAAATGACGACCGTTTCTTTCTGCCGTATATGATATGTTGTCGTCGAGCTCTCACTTCTTACAATACACATAAATAGCTTTTGATTGTTGTCCAAATAATTTTAAAGATTCTTTTGTAAAAACTATATTTTTGAGACCTGCCAGATGTTGTTCGTTCGGCTTGTCCAGGATTCACTGCCACGTGTTAAAACTGGCTCTTTATAGCATGCCATAAGTTTTTTCTAATCTCCAATGACATGACTTTATTGAATAAAATGTTTTTCTTTCTATAAAATGCGGGTTTAGCATTTTTCGGTTCTTCATTTCCGTTGGATGTTATCCGGATGCCTAGATATTCAAAATGCTGTACTTCTTCTAAACAAAAATGCGTTTAAATTTCATATACATTTAGGCACTGTTCTTTTCTTTGATAATGTCATTACTTGTATTTTTACACTGTTCAAGCTGAGGTCCAGTTTACCCGTGTCTACCACCACCGTATCTATCAAAATTTGTATTTATTTCTGACTTATCGCGATCAAGACAATATCACCAGCATTAATGAATGTGAAAAGATCATCATTGTGTAGCAGGTCCTTCGCAGAACGTCGCTCTCATCACGGTCTTGCGCAAAAGAATCTCGTCTCTCGCCTGCTCTCCCGACTCGTGTACTTTCTTATTCAAGGAGTCACTTACATCCTCTGCCCATCTTCGTGTTGGTCGGCCCCTGCCGCTTATTCCTAGCACCATGCTTTCTTATATTTTCCCCCCAATGACGCTTGATTTGACCAAAATGTTTCAGCTTTCAAGATGTTGTTTATTAGCCAGTCCTCCTTGATGTTCAGATCGTTTAGAATGTCTGTATTTCTTGACTTCTCTTCCTATTGTATTCGGAGAATGTCTATAGAATTTCAATTCAAAAGCGCATATTTTATTTATGACAGACTGGGAAATAGTCCGCATGATGCTACAGGAAAGATGCATGCTCTCAAAATTTTAATTTTGAGTTCCTTGCTGGAGCTTAACCATGCTGAAAAGTTGGTTCACCAATAATAAACTATACAAAAATCAGACCTGATAGCAACAGCCAAGCAAAACAGAGCCAGGCTCATGAAGACTAAAACAACGTTCAGGAAAGTCATCGCAATCCCCATAAAGTATCTCTCCCGCTCACCAACTGTGATAGTGATGCACATGCTTGCGTGTCACTAGACCTTCTGAGCTTTGTACATTGTTGGTGTACCCACGGTCAACTGCTGAAACTCAAACGCACTGACTTCGGCTGTAGCAAAGCCACACATCACCTGTCAGTGCGTTCACTAGAGGTTCATTCTCACACAGGATTGCGTCATTGAGAATTTACATTGTCGTCAATGTTTTAGAACAGTACAAACGAATATAAATGTTGAATTATCATCACGGATAACCACAATAATTTCATATTCAGCCATTTTGATTAGCGAGTGAATTAAAAAGTTTCACCTTAGAAACAGGTCTTCTACAAAAAGAAATACATTTTCTTTTTATTAGTGCTTTTTATAAAACGAAAAACATCTTATGCAATATATCTTTGTCTTTGAAGGTCATAAAAAAAGAATTCTTTTTGCTACAAACATCCAGTTTTAACATATGCTGCGAGTCCTGGACAGACAGTAGGCAGGCCAAACAATTTCCCGGGGCCTCAGAGATATGGTTTTACAGGAGAATGCTAAAAATACCTTGGACAGCCGAACAGAGCAAACAAGAGGTTTTAAAAGAAGCGGGACCTCGAAGACAACTAATCACACACATTAGATGGAGACGGTCATCATTTTTTTGCCATGTTATGAGAAGAGGGAAAATGGAAAATGTGACCACTGGAAAGATCTGTGAAAGGAGGGATAGAGGAAGACAACGAGAAAAGATTTTTGACAGTCTTGCTGCATGGCATGGAGGTGTGTCAACAGACGAACTAATACATGCTGCAGGAGATCGCAGACTGTGGAGTGGCGTTATTGCCCACGCCAGTCAGCAAGGCAATGGTGATGATGATGAGTGCTAAAGTAAACAGCCTCAAAAGGCTATGGTTAAGTCCCAGCAAGGAGATCAAAATTACAATTTAGAGAGCATGCATCTTCCCTGTAGCAGCATACGGATGTGAGTCGTGGACTATCGCCCAGTGCTTAAATAAGAGATAAAGAGCTTTTGAACTGTAATACTATAGATAGATTTTCGGAATATCTTAGACAAAGAAGAGGAGAAATACTGACATCTTGAAAGAACTGAACATCAAGGAAGATTGGCTAATAAACAGCATCCTATTTTCGGAGCTGAAATATTTTGGCCATATCAAGCGCCATGACGGATTGGAAAAACTTATAGCCGAAGACATGGTACCAGGAAGGAGGGGCAGGGGCTGACCGACAAGAAGATGGGCACAAGATACAAGTGACTCCTTGAGTATGAAAGTAAATTAGGCGGGAGAGTGCTGGCGAGAAACCGAGTTTCTTTCATCCAGCAACAGCTCGGAGGGGTGAAACAGATACAATTCTAGTCCCGCACTAAGAATTTTGTGCAACCGTACGGGTAACCCACATATTATTATTAAACTAGACGGTTGAGTGGTTTTCTGATATTCTCTCCTGACTTTTTCTTTATCTCGAGGTGTTTATCTTTGGACAGGAATCCTGCAGAAGGTCAGTGTCTACTACATGGAACAGAACATACAAAAGTGTTTAGATGTTCGCGCTTTGACACATTTTTCGCCACGACTAAAATGTTGGATCAGTCATGTTAGAATAAAAATCACCTTAAAACCGGATTTTTTTTTAAAAACTGAACCGTTCAGGACCTTTTACATGAGCGCTAAAGTTTTGATAGCTAAACAAGAAAACACAACTGTGAGCAGTTATGGGTATAATTTAAACGGAAATTGAAATCCAGGGTCTTAATGTTAGTTTAAACAGCTGCAAAATGGAAGAAATGGTAATTACGACGACAACTTACCCCCCACCCCCCTAATGCAACATAAAAAAATGGGATAAATCTCAAGCAAGTTCATATGTGTAAGTACGTGGGTACACTGATAACATCAGATGGAAGATGCATTAAAGAAGTTACATAGAGAATAGCTTAAGCAACGGCATCATTTTACGAAATGAAGAATATTGTATACAATCTATTTTTTGTCAGTTAGGACGAGAAGCAGAATTTCCTAATTTGATTGGATTTGATTCAAGAACCGACATCACAGCACTCGAGGCATTGCCATAAGCGCTCCGTCCCCATCTTCAGCAGCCAGCAAAGAGTTCCGATACTAATGGTGCCAGTAGCTTTCTGATTAAACTTCCGTCTTGCCTTTCCTCTGAGCCTTGAGCTTCTGCCAAAACCTCTCGTCACCCCTAACTGCATCAATCTCACCAGACTGGTGATCCGTCTGCTCCTCCGAATTGTACACGCTCTCCCACAAGGCACTAACCACTTCTGCCCTATCATGTAGCAGTATTCCACCAAGTTGTGCAGAGCCAGCCAGTCTGTCCGTCTGTTCATTTCCCAACACACCGGAGGGACCCGGTGAAAAAATCCAGACAATACTCCTCACTCGTGTCCTCCCCAGCTAAGCGTGCCACTCTGCAGGAAGCATACCTGTTCTAATCTTCCTCAGCATGCTTTCTGAAACAGTTACAATTACGATGTGTGTGTGTTTCGTGTTCTCTAGCCAGCGGAAAGCTGATGTGACCGCCTCCACCTCTATTCCTAAGCTGAGAGTTGTGGTATCATATGCTAGGCTCTCCTGCACCAAACGTCGAACATTAACTTTTGCTAAAAAGCCCCAAGCACTTCTTTTGCCTCTTGACACTGAACCGTCTGTGTAAATGATCAAATCCTCTGAGCGAGCATTATCTTGAATTAACTGCTGAATTTCCACCTCTGTGGCACCTGCTGGCCAGTCTCTGCATTCCCGGCTCAGCGTGATTATGACTCTACACAAGTCTGACTGCTCAGATGGCACTTTGACCCACTCCTCTCCTCGCCTAATGTTCTCAAGGATGCAAACCTGTCTGATTGTGTCTTCTGCCTAAGCCATCCATGACCTCCCTCTTATCAGCCGCTGACCCTTAACTGCACCCAGAGCTTCATGCAGAGGGTGGTCTGTGTCTGCAGCTACCCTGAGATATGACTTCGCCTGCAGCACCTTGTGCCTATCGGCAAACCAAGGATGTATCGCATACACACCACTGGGGTGTCTCTGGTGCAACCCAGAATGATCCGCATAGCCGCGTTCTGTATGCGCTTTAGTTGTCCATCTGACTCTTTGAGACGGTAAGCATTCCCAGGCCATAATCCACCATTGACAGAATCAGGTGCTGATAGTGTGAAAAGCATTCTCTGCAGAATTCTTAAGGGGTCACTACACCAAAAAAGTTTATTTTTTTTATTTACAGACTTAGAGCAGTTATTTTATGATAGTCATTTGTAGGGATACATTTTATTACATTTGTATACTTTAAGTGTTGAAAAATCATAGTTGTCATGGCAATAGCCGCCATCTTGTAAAAAAACAATGTGTACTTAGAATCCTAAAATTTTAAAAACAAACATAGGTATTCAACAATAAATGATGGATCCATGACCTCTTTTTCCACTTAGAGGTACAGGTCTAGTTTATTTACTTTAAACATGTTTTTAAATATTTTTCGTAGAATTTTAAAATGTAGGTTTATTGAAAAAGTCAAAAAAATCTAGCATCATAAGACAATAATCACATTTTAGAAAACAAAAGCTTTCTCAAATCTACTTTTAGATAGACCAGTCCCTATAATATTGTTTATGGAGTATGCAAACAAAATTTCATGTTCCTATTCTTTATATTAGCTTAGATTTTAGGATGTCACACACACAGCAAACTGAAATATAGAGATTTGAGAAAACTGACTTTTAAACTTTTTTTTAATCCTAAAAAAGTGCACGAGGTGGTGTCATTAGTATTAACTTTTCAATGCTAAATTGTTTACAAATGACATAAATTTTGTGTGTCATCTATTCTACGAATGCCGAAATTTACAAAAAACGAACACATTGAAAAAGTGATATTTTTGTCATAAATTTGGGAAAATGCCGTGTAGTGACCCCGAGCTATATAAATTTTATATTGATATACGAAAGTGAATCATGGACAGTTGTTAAATTGGTGAAAACTAAATTGGAAGCTAAAGAGATGTGGTTTTATTGACGAATTATGAGAATATCACAAAAGTAATCAAAATGTCTTGAAAGAAACTGACTCACAAAGAAAAGTGATAGCCCACATTATGGAAACAATCTACATTCTTTGGTCATGTGATGAGAATTGGTGAACTAGAGTACATTGTAACAACAGAAAAATTAGAGGCAAGGACAGGCAGAAGTGATTGAAAGTACACAAGATTGAAGAATAGACTTTAAGAAAAAGAAAAAGACAGATTAGACGTCGATATTTGGACTTGTTCGGACATTTTTTGATAAGGAATTCACTGGAAACATTGTGGGGACTAGCAGAAGACATGAATCGATTAGAGAACATGGCAAGGGCCTAGAAATTGATGGGAAAAGGGCAGAGATAAATACCTAGATATTTTGCCATATATGCTAAGCAAGATAAGAACACTGACCTGATCGGTGATTTCGGTGTTCGTGTAAGATTGCTAAACATGACCATCTACGCACATGATCATGATGACGATTGCTAGAGATCACAACAACCTTATCTCCCCTTTCCTCCATAGAGCATGGGAGTATGTGAGTGTGAGAACATAGGAGTGTGTATACGTGTGTGTGAGTCTGTACACATGATGTGTGTATGCATTATTCTTTAATTTATATGTCTTTATTATATCCATAACAGCATTATTGATAACAGGTATTGGAACTCTGAAAAAATTAGGGCTTAGAAGGGCAGAATGTCAGACGGGCCTGCGTGCCCAATTTGTAACCCTTTGAAAACAAAGTTTGTTCGTTCGTTGGTTCCATGAGCTTTTCACTTTTTATAAGCAAGAAAGGGACGCGAAAAACCGAGGTGGACCTAATTGACTGACTGACTTTCTACCCCACCAGGACATCACACAAGCGATAAACACCCGATGACACAAAGTGCCACCATGCGGATGAGGATCGCCGTGGAGAGGTCCCAGAAACCGCGTTCAGACATTTGGCCATATGTATGGCCTGCCTATATTGCGGCCCCTGGCAAAAGCCAGAGTAGGGCTTCAAATAACAAAAAATTTCGTCCTAAAAAGGACGAAACTGGATTAATGAAATAAGCTTCCATATAACTGTGGACCTAATTTTAGGTTGAGAGCATAAAAATAAAAACAATATTGTTCTTAATGGTAACGAAATATAATAATAAATTCAAAATAATATAAAATATGTAAACTATTTACACAGATTTGTAAAGAGGGTAGAGCAGTTATGTGTGACCCCTTTACGATGAAGTTCAAAGCTCAACTGACAGCCAGATCGCCAAAACATGTGTACATATCTTCAGTACATCTCACGTTTCGGACCCAGACAGAGAGTAACTTCCCTTCGCATTCATAAATGTCCGTGACGAAGGGCATGTGCTATGTTGCTGGGGTGTCAAGTTTAGTGACCGGCCAACGACACGCAGCATTTTACTAATTGTTGTCACCGGACGGCGATATCGAGTGTTCTGTATTACAGGATGTAAGCACTTCTAAAGGTCTTGTAACATGCAGAACTGGCCCTAACTCCAACCCCCTGCCTCCCACGAGAGAGTCCAGTCTATGTTCACGAAAGAGTGCAGCCTGTGTCCAGATTTGCATGTTTCGGAGTGGGAAGGGAAGTTACTCTCTTTCTGGGCCCAAAAACGTGAGTTGTAATATATGAATATTTTTTTTTCTTATACAAAAGTATGTTATTTTTAAAAACTCTTAAGACAGAAAGCATCCTGGTTTTCAAGCTACTATTGCTTCACAAAGACTAGTTGAAGGAACAGTTGTCTAGGACTCAGATAGTCACATATCAGTACAGCTCTGTTGTCAGAATTACAGAGACACGATTACTTTTCAGATTATCATACTACATGGACAATAGCTATGGTATTTCCACTTGTATGGACACTGCCAAGAAGAAAAACTGTCACAAACCACCATCTTCAAGACGCCAATAGTAATGTTGTCAAACTAAAAAAGTATAAAAGTAATTGATTCATTTTCACAACTTCAGGCGTATTGGGCAGATGGGGTCAAGGCCCCGTGGGAACAAGCAACGGAATCAGCGGAGAAAGAAGATTATTATGGCCTTGGAGAGAATGATGCACCTGGATGTAACCTGAGGGTCTGGCCGGCTTACTACACTCAGAGGAAAGGCAAGAGGACATATAATCAAATTGTGACCGGTACCATCAGTATTGAAACTCTGCGCTGGCTGCTGAAGATGAGGACAGAGCACGCATGGAAATGCCCCGAGTGCTGCGATGTCAATTCTTGACTCAACTTTACTCAACTGGCCAGATAGGGCTAGACTTATTTTTGCAAAGAAATCAGCACTCTTTGGGTGAAGTGGTCAGCATTACGCTAGGCGAGTTTACTTCCCAGAACTTTCCCTACTACCCTTTTAAGCAGGGATCGACCTGGAGGCCAAGGTCATTTTTGAAAACCTCAACTTTCGGAGCCGCAGGCGAGCATCTGGCCACTTCCCCACGGCAGCTACCAACGTCAGCTCCCCATGGCAGCTCCCCACGCAGCTCCCCACGCAGCTCCTCACAGCATCCCCCCCCCCACAGCAGCTCCCCACGCAGCTCCCCACATCAGCTCCCAACTGTGTTGTAATTCTGAGGATGCTGTGAGATTGCGAAACCTGAAACACACGACTGTGAACATAGCTCATGATGATGATTACTTTACACGTGTTACTGTTGCCACAACCTGTTTCACCTTTTCTCTTCTCAAAATGACGACTTTTATGGTGTATTCTTCTGGTGTTTGTGATAAGTTGTTTTCTGGTCTAAATCTTTGTATATCTGTCAAAAACATTTGTATTAGTAATTTTAGTTGTCTTGGAAATTGTAAGCACTTTTCTGAAAAACCATATCTTTGTGGCTTGTAATTTGTAACTATATGGTATGTTAAGTTAAATGAGGGATAGTTCTTAAAAGTGTCGGTATTTATTTTTATTGCAGAAGAAGCAATGACTTTAAAAGATACAGGTACTGCATACCACCAGGGAAATTCCTCAGATGTTATATTTATAAATTCACACAAAGATAGCACATGATCAGCACAATTACCCGCGAGACGCTGATTTGTATATTGAAGGGATAACCTATTGACGTGTTCCAGGAGGCTGCAAAGATGAATGAATGAATGAATGAATCATGAATGGACATCGCGACATTCCCACACGTGCGCCGTCACCTTCTTCAATAGTCACTGAAGAGTTGAAATGCTAATAGTTGAAACAAAGATTAAAAAAAAAAATTACAGATCCCTTTTCACGACTTTAGACACATCAGGCATTTAGGAAAAGCACTCATATTTTTACAGACCAATCGGCACTAAATGGTATTGTGGTCAGCATTTCGCCGGGCGTCTTTACTTCCCCAGGACAGCCATCCTGGTACCTATTTGAGGCTGGGTTTATTTTTTCTTTCGCAACGTGCAATTTAAAAAGCAGACCCCTGTCAAGTGTAACTGCTGTACCTACTCTCTGTATGTTACCTTAAATAGACTTGATGCAAGATAACAACAACTAGGTCTGAAAATCAATAAGGGAAAGACAAAGATAATGAGAATAAATCTGGCAAATAGTAATGTGGTTTCTTTGAATGGTATCCCACTCCAGGACATACATCTATTTGGGCAGTAATTTAGATAAAGATTGGGGGGGGGGGAGGGGGGTGGGGGTGGGGGGGAGAGGTGACAGAGGGAACGACTGGAGACATTGAATACGAATACAAAAAAGCAGGAGGAGCTTTTAAAGGACTAGGGAATTAGTGGACGTCAAAAATCGTTAAAACTTATACTAAACTTAAATTTTTGATTCTAATGTCATATCAAAAGTGGTGTATGTAGCGGACACAACTAAGGCAATTAATACGAACATTCATTAATTGTTGCCTGCGCATTATAGAGGGAATTAATTGGTATGATAGAATCACTAATTTAGAAAATTGGAAGACAACTAAACAAGTTGCAGTGGACCAGAAGGTGAGGAAAAGAGGAAGGCATTGGATAGGACACACGTAGAGAAAACATGAGAACTATGTAACTAGAATGTTTTGCACTGGAATCCCTAGGGGCGTATAAATAAATAAAGACCAAAATATCACATGGAAAAAAAGAGCTACAGAGTGAATTCCAAAAGATGCGAGGGACATGGGGAGAGCCGCATGTGATCGTGAAGGATAGAACGACTTGGCGTGAGTTGGTTGAGGGGCTATGTTCCTCTGAGGGTTAGACTGGCTGAAAAAGAAGAATGTTACTGTCGTTTATTGTGATGGCAGGCAAAAAACATCTCTAATAATTCCAATATTTAAAGAATACCACAATAACGGTGCCTTATCTGGGTTGATGACAGAGCCCGTTACCTCACACAACACACCGACATTATCTACCCCGAACTGTAGTTTTCTAGATATTTATATCATATTGTTCTTCTGTGTGAAAAGTAAGACATCGTCAGTAAAAGTCAAGATTGTCCGCGAAGATAACCCGACACATAACTCAAACATTAAATTCACCCACAAATTTAATCAGTCCTGGACTAGATTTTAACTCCCCCCCCCCCCCCCCCCCTTTCCCTAATCCCCGCAAAAAACAAACTAGCGCTAAATCCAAAACGTACCAGCCTCCCCACTTCCTATGTATTTAAATATCTAAATTTGACGATATCTCTCGGGTTTTTTGCTAAACGATTTCAGTTGTTATTCTAATGAACACGTCTAGCAAAATCTGCGCTTTAAGTAAATATCAATTTCCTCCCGGGACGTAATTTGATATAGAAATTGGTACCATTATGACACTAGACCCACAAAAATGCAATTACTTTTTTTTTTTTGGCTTGCAAGAGAATTACTGAAAAATCATATGCAGTAGGTTAGAAGGACTATGATCATGTCAAATCGTTTGATTAATGGTAGTAGTTATTGACTGCTCTGTTAGCTTTCTTTTGACTTTTAGTTATTATACCTTTATTAGTTAGGTTTTCTAGATTTGCTCAAGTCATTCATCGAAACTACGATGAATACATCGATTTAATATGTTTAATTTTCCTTTAAACCCTCAAATTATTTGCTAGTGATATAGACACTTTCTGTGATGTTAGGTTGATTCGTGTCTTTTTGATATTTACTTCATACTATGGAAAGGAGGAATTCACACCTCTCCCTATAGAATATTACAGCACTATCGTCTGGAAAGAGGGAAAGGGACTAATAGAAAAACACTTGACACGAATGTATTCGGTGCTGTCATAGTGTACTCTCATACGATTAGCTTTTGTATATATATATATATATATATATATATATATATATATATATATATATATATATATATATATATATATATATATATATATATGATAGCGTAAAGAGAAAAAGAGGGAATTACAAGTAGGGAGACGTGAAGAGAAATGCGGTTAGGACAATAAGTAGTTCACCGGTGGACTGCAGAAACTGAAAAAAAAATACAGAAAAGATAATAGTTCGGGTTCATGACACGTATGTGTAGGACAGTTAGGGAAAGTTAAAGGCATACGTAGATCAAACATGCTAGGGCGTATGAGAAATAAAGAAGCGCGTGATATTACAAGCCTGCCATTGGAACAATAGGTAACAACACACAAAGACAACGACTGCTGAAGACAGAGCATCTATGAGTATGCCCGATGTACTTCAATGTCGACAACGATATTAGTAATCAGTTGTGGCCATGCTAATCATTCATTTCATGTGGTTAAACATCGTTATTATTCCTTAATATTTTCATGTCAGATTTTAAATATAAGAACAAAAACATGATTAGCACTGACAGTGACATGTACACCTTTTACATCTTGGTTGTAAACAACATCTCCGGAGAGACCAGTATCGGTGAAGATGGAGTACACCCGTTTACTGCCGAAGACATCTTGTTAAAGAGCATAGACAACTTCCTTAAAATCTACTTTTCTATGCTCTTGATGATTCTGGGAACTGTGTTCAACATTTTATCTGTTGTAGTCTTACAAAGAGCAGCTTTTAAACGAACAGCTACTTCTGTATTCCTTCAGTATTTAGCGGTTATTGATGTGTTAGTCTTGTACAATGGCCTCAGTCGTCAATTCATTGAAGGCGTCTTACATTACAACATTAGGTTCTTAAATGAACATCTCTGTAGGTTTCATGTGTGGACCACCTCGTTCGCTCCCGATATCAGTGTCTGGACATTGGTTGCCGTAACAATTGAACGTTTGATAGCAGTCGCTTGGCCACACAAAGTCAAGATTTTTTGCACGAAGACAGCGGCTAGAGTGACTATGATTGTCATTTGTATTGTGGCTATGTGTTCCAATTTACCGCGGCTTCTCTTCTTCGGCGATAGACAGGTGGGTGTGTTTACCAGTCATTGTGGATGTATGGCTTGTGGCGGTATCTGTAGACACATAATCTGTCATTATCATCACCATGTAAGTTAAGGTCCCAATACACGCCAGTGGCACATCGGGCACATGAGACTAGACCCTCTACAGGTGATGTGGTCAACGTCATGCTAGCCGCCATTAATTCCTAGAACTTTACTTGGCAACCATTTTAAGATGTCACCATATACAGTGTAGGTGCGCGTAGGCGGTCGGTCATGTGTCAAGGCCCGCCACTATAATCAAAATCACTTCTAAGATCGGGGCCAATGGCTGGCCCAACCCATATGGCTAGGAGCAACAGTTATTGTTCTCTTTGCCTTTTCTTTGTTGTATATCTATGAATATTGCCAGCTGGCTCATGCTTTCAAGTCCATTTTCTTCTCCCAACATGCCCACACACACACAAAAACAAACACACACACAAAAACACACATACAAACACACACACACAAGCACACACACACAAACACACACACACACACACACACAAACGCACACACAAACACACACTCAAAACCCCAGCCTATCTATGTGTACTGTTTCGACTCAGTTTACGAACTGTATCAGTCTTTGATGACCTCATCAGTTGTGTTTCTAGCTTCCACATTATTTGCATTCTTCAAATTTCAGCAAAACCCTCATTAGTCTCCTGTAACAACATACTTGTTATGGAGCAATATATCCGTTTGCTCTTCATCCTAAAATGGCCATCTAGAACCTACGCAATGATAAAGAACATACTAGTTTTAAGTGTGAGTATGGCTTGTTCACAGCAACGTCTTTATCGACCGTGCAGTCAGACAAAGGCTGAAATATAGTTACTTTTTGTTCTTTAAAGTACAGTTGTCACTGCATCATTCTGTTTGTTTCTATATAGGAGGTTGTTTTCTAAGATGCGCAGAGTAATATATTTAGAATAATATCTTTAACTAGATTTGATTTTGATTTGATATGATTCAAGAACCGACATCACGGCATTCGGGGCATTCCCATAAGCGCTCCGCCCCCATACAATCACGATGTGTGTGTGTCGTGTTCTCTAGCCAGCGGAAAGCTGCAGTGACCGCCTCCACCTCCATCCTTAAGCTGGATGTTGTGGTATCATATGCTAGGCTTTCCTGTACCAAACGTCGACCAATAACTTTTGCTAAGAAGCCTCAAGCTCTTCTTTTGCCTCTTGACACTGAATCGTCTGTGTAAATGATCAAATCCTCTGAGCGAGCATTATTTTGAATTAATTGCTGAATTTCCACCCTTGTGGCACCTGCTGGCCAGTCTCTGCATTCCCGGCTCAGCGTGATTATAACTCTACGCAGGTCTGACTGTTCAGGTGGCACTTTGACCCACTCCTCTCCTCGCCTAATGTTCTCAAGGATGCAAACTTGTCTGATTGTGTCTTCTGCCTAAGCCATCTATGACCTCCCTCTTATCAGCTGCTGACCCTTAACTGCCCCCATAATTTCATGCAGAGGGTGGTCTGTGTCTGCAGCTACCCTAAGATATGACTTCGCCTGCAGCACCTTGTGCCTACCTGCAACAGCCGGCAAACCAGAATGACACGCATAACCGTATAGTTGTCCATCTGACTCTTTGAAACGGTAAGCAGTCCCAGGCCATAATATACCACTGACAGGATCAGGTGCTGATAGAGTGTGAAAAGCATTCTCTGCTCTAAGTCAATTGTAGCTATAGTCTTAAGTGCACTAAGTCCTTTTTGGCATCTCGTCACAACACTCTCCACATTGTCCTTAAAATGACAGGCTCCTGTCAAATGTAATTCCCAGATACATCAGTTTGCTCTCTCTGTTGACGTTTCTACCATCTATCGTGAGACTTGGCACATTAGCTTTAACTTTATCTTTAACTAAAAAAAAGGTTAACAGCCAAATAAAACTTGGTATCTATTTAAAAAACTATTATTTATTGTTTCTTTATTATTTGACAGGGCGAACAATCAACCATCTGTTTATATTTGCAGGAAATAAACGAGACAAGAAACATCACCGTCATTAGCAAATGTATTATTCTTCAACAAACCGTGTTCTTTGTTGAAGTGTGGTACTGGATCGACAACACAAAATTTCTCATAGTGCCCAGTGCTATACTCCTGTCCTGCAGTACTGGCATCATATGTCTAGTCATTAGAAGTCGACAGCGAGTCAACAGGAGGCACGTTAAACACTTAGGGAATGATGAAGAGAAGCACACAGCTACTAGTTGTAGTGTGGATACAGCAGTTTCTATACCTACACAAACAGGCAAGTTCCTACAACACGGCAGTATGCATCCCGAAAAGAACAAACATGCTGTGACAATTGCAAGGAGGGACATTTCTGTAGCTATCACACTGGTTGTGGTCAACACTGTGTTCCTGGTTTCGAACCTGCCTGTGAATGTTTACTTCTTAGGGCACCTCGACCTGTTTCACTGCGACGATTGCCCGGCCCAACGTCTGATGTTTACCTTGGTCCTAATGACCATGTATACCAGCAACGCTACCAACTTCCTCTTGTACTGCGCCACGGGGTCAAGGTTCAGAGCCGAACTCTGCCTCATGTTTGCGTCCCTGTTTAAGATAAAAGACATCTGATTAAATGATGAAAAAGAAAATCCGGAGCTAGCTTTCAAGAGGCAGATAGTGAGACTATTAGGAGGACATCGTCAAGAGATGAACGAACAATAGTCTCAGAGATTTTAAGTGCTGGACAAATGACAGAGCGCAACAAGAGACAAATGTAAACTAACTCTATTCGATATGTGGTTTTAATATCAGAACTGGATTTGAGCATAAGCTAAACAATCTACAACTTAGGACCACACATTTTCGGGAGCCTAAACAAAAAAATCATTTCACTTGGCGTGTTCACGAACGCAATTTCCTTTTAGTAGCGCACTTAAGACGATGATATAATTTATGAGATTTTGAAGATTCAATATTTATTATTTGTTTTACTAAAAATAAGACGACAATATATTTCCGTATTGTTCACACTTTTAAAAGTATATCTTTTAAGTTTTCTGAGATTAGCTCATATAATTTAAAACAGCAGGGGCCTCATTGTTACATTTAGCTTAGGACCTCATCCTGTCTAAAGCCAACTCTAACTAACACAATCTACTGGACTAACAACTATGTGGCATCAACCACATGTATCTGTTGTAAGCAACAGCATTGTACTGTTCAGTCATTGATGCTTCTTTCCTAACAGAACCGAGTTCAGCGAATTATCTTTACTACCAACAATCATCTACAATTTTATACCACGACTTAAAAAAGCGTGGGTCGCTCACTACTGTATATACATAATCTATATATATAAAAATCAATGTTTGTGTGTTTGTTTCACCCCTATAGACTCGGAAACTACTGAACCGATTTAGCTGAAATTTTCAGGATATGTTTGTTGTGATACCGGATTTTGAACTGTCGTGGTTTGAAATTCAACCTGTCACTGTTAGAGATAGGTGACCACAATTTATGCAATAATATACGCAACTAATATTTATAACTTTAGTGATTTCTAATTATAGCCACGTTAGTAATTGGGCATGCGCCGCCGTAGTCAGAACGCAAGGCTTCCGCCATTCGCCGGCGAGTTACGTGCAGCCAACGCCTTCTCTAATACATAGAGTAGGTCTAGGTACAGCAAACAAGACTATCTCTATATTTGCCACAATAACCATATTAAACACGATTTCTATTTTCTGCTTTTTTTTTTCAAACAACCTTCGATGGGGGGAGGGGGGGGGGGGAATCAAGGACTATCTCGACGTCGGCGCAGACATTGACTGCGACATTAACTTCATTAACCGTGTTAGACACGTGCGATTTCTATTGTTGTGCCGTTTCATTAATATATCTGGAGTATCTGTCTACAAGAAAACAATTGCCTGCGGTTTTGAATTGTGTTTTAATAACGACACAGAAGTAGGGACACACATCTCTAATTGTTAAGTTCTCTTTTCCTTTGTCAAATTAAGTGGCTGCTTGGTCGAATGGTTAGAACACTGGGTTCCTGTGCGGGAGACCTGGGTTCGAATCCGCTGTAGTTAATTTTTTTTTACCCCGGACTAAAATAATATCCTCATCTGCTCTGTCGTGGTGACAGCACTAGCCATGTTGCCTTAAAAAAAAAAAGACAAGTAAATGGGTAAACCATTTGATAATTAAATTTGACCATTTCGCATACTTATGATTGCATTATTAAACTTTCCGATTGCATGGTTACGCTGAAATTTTTATAGATTTTCATTTATTTTCATTTAGATTTAGTTATTTCATCTGCGTTGGAATTTTAAGCTGTGCTGTTTACCATGGCGTTCATTTCCTAATTATGGTGTTTTTTTTTTTTTTTTTTGTTGTTGTTGTTGCTGTGTTCATTTGCTTTCCAAGTGTTTTTTTGTTCTCCCAACTACTTCAATGAGGGAAAGAGTTGTCGGTGAATTGGGGGGGGGGGGGGGGGGGGGGCAAACTATTTACTGAGAGAGCTTTAAGTCACAGTAACTGCTTTTTACCCACTTAAAGTAGCAGCAGTAGTAATAGTTTGTGGTTGGGCTGTTACACCATAGTGCTCTCATGTGAAGACCGCCGGTAAGGTTATGGCGTTCTTCTGTCGGCAAGTGAAATTATACATCCTAACCTGACCAGTCTGAGGCGACAGCACTAGCCATGCGGAGCCAAATCTTCTGGCTCACGACTCTCTGTCTACTCCGATAGTAACACAGATAGCAGTGACATTATTTTAGTAGTTGTACTGGTACTTGAAGGATGATGTGGTAAATATTACACTAGCCCCATTCACTACCTATTACAATTCCTGCTCCCCATTTTAGTCCAGATGGACAGGGATGTCAATGTCAGTTACAGCAACAACAAAAAAATATCGCCAGGTAATGATTTTCAAATATTTCGAAGAGGGAGAAAGCAGTAGTCGGTGGAAGAGGGGAGGGGGGATTTACTTAAATTTGATAAGGGGGAGGGTAGTAGGTGGATTTAGTTGGGGGTGGGGGGTGGTGAGGTGGGGATCAAAGACTATCTCTATATCTGAGCAGACAATGATTGTATTAGACACGTGCGATTTCTATTTTCTTTCATTTCCATTTAGCCAAACCATGCCACAGCAACGCGTGGCTGGGTACAGCTAGTACTTAATAAAATGTATAATGACACTGCCCTGTAAAGGTTGATTCAGAGTGTATAATTTGTTATGCCACATCTTTGTCTACGCTCATTTATATACTATTTGTGTGTTTCTTAACTTTATGTTTCACCTGCTTCAAGCATGCTGCTTGGACTTTCTTCACTCCAATAACGTCTAGTCATTCACCTGTGAAATGCAATTTCGTTATCTGAAGCCCCGCTCTGACTATTGCCAGGGGCCGCAATATAGCTCGACCATAAATATTATAGTCAAATGGCTGAACGCGGTTTCTGGGACCGCTCCACGGGTGATCCTCATCCACGTGGTGGCACTTTGTGTCATCGGGTGTTTATCGCTTGTGTGACGTCCTGATGGGGTAAAAAAAATTAGATAAATAGATTCACTCCAGTTATGTCTAGATCCTTGACCCCGGATAGGTTGATGACATTTGGAAATGTGTTGGCTGATCGAAAAAGCTCTGCGATGACAACACTTCCTGTCTTTCTTTCTCTCTTTCTCACTTGTTCTATTTCTCTCAATGTATCATCAAAATCAGACGCATTTGGAGGCTAAAGCATGTGGGGGCTAAGCTCCTATCTTAAAATACGGATGTGTGTGTATGTGTGTGTATGTGTGTGTATATATAGTATGTATATATATATATGTGTATGCGTGCGTGTGCGCGCGTGTGTGTGCGTGTGTGTGTGATGCCAGAGGCATTTGGAGGCTAGCGACATTTAGGGGCTAGGGGTATGTGAGGACTAGAGGTATGTGGGGGCTAGGGGTATGTGACTGCTAGGGGTAGGTGAGGGCTAGGGGTATGTGGGGGCTAGGGGTATATAAGGGCTAGGGGTATGTGGGGGCTAGGGGTATGTGGGGGCTAGGGGTATGTAGGCGCTAGGGGTATGTGGGGGCTAGGGGTATGTGGGGGCTAGGGGTATGTGAGGGCTAGGGGTATGTGGGGGGCTAGGGGTATGTGGGGGCTAGGGATATGTGGGGGCTAGGGGTATGTGGGGCTAGGGGTATGTGAGGGCTAGGGGTATGTGGGAGCTAGGGGTATGTGAGGGCTAGGGGAATGTAGGGGCTAGGGTATGGGGGAGCTAGGAGTATGTGGGGGCTAGGGGTAAATGAGGGCTAGGGGTATGTGGGGGCTAGGGGTATGTGAGGGCTAAGGGAATGTGGGGGCTAGGGGTATGGGAGGGCTAGGGGAATGTGGGGGCTAGGGGTATGTGGGGGGCTAGGGGTATGTGGGGGCTAGGGGTATGTGGGGGCTAAGGGTAAATAAGGACTAGGGGTATGTGGGGGCTAGGGGTATGTGGGGGCTAGGGGTGTGTGGGAGCTAGGGGTATGTGGGGGCAAGGCTATGTTGAGGCTAAACCCTCATTCTTAAATATGAGTGTATGTGGGTGTGTGTATGCGTGTGTGTGTGTGTGTGTGTGTGTGTGTGTGTGTGCGCGCGCGCGCGTTTTCAGCAGTGCCTCTACTGCTGTCCTCTGAGAATATTAGCTGATGATATCCCGTTCCCTCTCATAGTGGGACTGTCATACCACTATCCTCAAGTCTTTTTCTGGAACCTCAAGACCAGGAAACTGAACACGCACAGACCCCAGTCATTAACACACTCAAAGTCCATCGGTTTGCATCTTTTACTAGATTTGCTGCATTTTTAGGTTAATTGTTTCCAAAGGAAGACTATATATTAATTTCCTGTAATATCTTTGTAGTCGCATCTTACGACATGCATAGTATGTTTCAGTGTCTGTTATTTTTGTTGCTTTCTAATGGGTGTCTGCAGCAATAATACTTAAGCAAATGTATATTACTTTTCAAGACAGGAGAATAAATGTTAGTGACATCCTGTTAATGAAGGGAGGCAATCACTTTACGTAAAATAGATTGAGAAAACATGACAAGGATTATTTCTCCTACATTTTCATTTTTCGTTAGATTAACTCATTCATGACATGCCAGTACTTTAATTCACTCTACCATGAAACACTCTTGTTAAAACTAGACAATTGTCTGCAGTTTTTGAAAGCCTAAACAAATTATCAATTATATAAAGTTCTACAAGTATGGAGTCCATAGCTGATCTTCAAAAACAAATAAGTAAACTGTTTAGTTTTGAGACCAAGTTACGTATTTTTAATCATAATAGTAATTTAGTTTTTTATATCTTGTCGTCCCTTTGCGGGATGTAATTTTTCGTTATTTGAAGTCCTACTCTGTTCTTGCCAGGGGCCGCAATACAGCCCGACCATAAATATAGTCTAATGTCTAAATGTGGTTTCTGGGACCTCTCCTCGGGTGATCCTCATTCACATGGTGGCACTTTGTGTCGTCGTGTGTTTATCGCTTGTGTGATGTCCTGGTAGGGTAAAAGAAGATAGATAGATATATAGATTTAGTCTTTACTAAAATTATACAGTCATTCCTCCGTGGAATGAAATTTTTCGGTATTTATATTCCTACTCTATTTTATTCGATAACTTTCTGTCCTTTTCAGGATACAATTTTTCGTTTTTTAAAGCACTACTCTGGCTCTTGCCAGGGGCCGCAATATTGCCTGGCCATAAATATGGCCTGAAGGCTGAACGCGGTTTCTACGATGATCCTCACCCACATGGTGGCACATTGTGTCATCGGGTGTTTATCGCTTGTGTGATGTCCTGGTGGGGTAGAAAGTCAGTCAGTCAGTCCTACTCTGGTTCTTGCCAGGGGCCGCAATATAGCGCCGCCATAAGTTTGGTCTAATGGCTGAACGCGGTTTCTGGGACCTCTCCAGAGGTGATTCTCATTCACATGGTGGCACTTTGTGTCATTGTGTGCTTATCGCTTGTGTGATGTCCTGGTGGGGTAAAAGAAGACAGACAGACAGACAGGCAGGCAGGCAGGCAGGCAGGCAGGCAGGCAGGCAGGCAGGCAGGCAGGCAGGCAGGCAGGCAGGCAGGCAGGCAGGCAGACAGACAGACAGACAGACAGACAGACAGACAGACAGACAGACAGACAGACAGACAGACAGATAGATAGATAGATAGATAGATAGATAGATAGATAGATAGATAGATAGATAGATAGATAGATAGATAGATAGATAGATAGATAGATAGATAGATAGATAGATAGATAGATAGATAGATAGATAGATAGATAGATAGATAGATAGATAGATAGATAGATAGATAGATAGATAGATAGATAGATAGATAGATAGATAGATAGATAGATAGATAGATAGATAGATAGATAGATAGATAGATAGATAGATAGATAGATAGATAGATAGATAGATAGATAGATAGATAGATAGATAGATAGATAGATAGATAGATAGATAGATAGATAGATAGATAGATAGATAGATAGATAGATAGATTAGATAGTTAGATAGATTTAGTCTTTACTATAATTATACAGTCATTCCCCTTGTGAGATGCAATTTTCTCGTTATTTAACGCCCTACTCTGGCTCTTACCAGGGGCCGCAATATAGCCCGGCTATAAAAATGCTTTAATGGCTGAACGTGGTTTTTGTGACCTCTCCACGGGTGATCCTCATCCACATTGTGATACTCTGTGTCATCAGGTGTTTATCGCTTGAGTGATGTCCTGGTGGGGTAAAAGAAGATAGGTAGATAGATTTAGTCTTTACGTTACTGGCAATTACCTTGTGGGATGCAATTTTTTGTTACTTTGAAGCCCTACTCTGTCTCTCGCCAGGGGCCGCATGATATCCCGACCTTAAAGATTGTCTTAATGGCTGAACGCTGTTTCCAGTACCTCTCCACGGGTGATGCTATCCACAAAGTGGCACTTTGTGTCATCAGGTGTTTATCGCTTGTGTGATGTCCTAGTGAAGTAAAATGTACTACTACTACTATTTAGCCTTTATATTAGTTCACAAGTCGTTTCCATGTGGGCTGCAATTTTTGTGTCATTTGAAGCCCCACCCTAGCTTGTACCGGACTCCCTGAATACAGCCGGGCCATAAATATGGCCAAAACGGCCAAACGGAGTTTCTGGGACCTCTCCACGGGTGATCCTCGCCCGCATGGTTGCACTTTGTGTCACCGGGTGTTTATCGCTTGTGTGATATCCTTCTGGGGTACAACTACCTACCTACCATTTAGTCTTACAGTAACAGTCGTCCCCGTGTGGGATGCAATTTTTTTGTTATTTAAAGCCACAGCCTGGCTTTTGCCGGGGTTCCTGAATATATCCGGGCCATAAATATGGCCTAAACGGCCGACAGGTATTTCTGGGACCTCTCCAACGGTGATCCTCATCCGCATGGTGGCACTTTTTGACACCGAGTGTCTATCGCTTGTTTTATGTCCTCGTGAGGTACAACTTACCTACCTACCTACCTTTAGTCTTACTTTTGAAGTCCCTCTACGGAACGCAATCTTTTGTTATTTTAAAGCCCCTCCCCGGCTGTTGTTTGGGGCCCTAACGGTTGAATAGGGTGTATGGGAGCTCTCCCTTGATGATCCACGTGGTGGTACTTTCTGTTAGTGTTTATCGTTTGGTGGATTTCCTAGTGGAGTTGAATCTTACTAATTAATTAATTAATTAATTAATTAATTAATTAATTAATTAATTCACTCATTCATTCATTCAATCATCCTAACAGGTTCCAGCCATTCCAGATTCCACGAAAGACATGCAACGCTAGTTAAAGGCATCTGGAAATGTTCAACAGGAAATAGAATGGATTTTATAGGGTTGAGGAAATAAAAAAAAATGTCTGCGCAAAAACTGGTCATCATCATCAGATGCCTTGCCGACTGGCGTGGGCGATTATGCCTCTCCATAATCTGCGATCTCCTGCAGCATGTTTCAGTTCGTGTGCCGACACACCTCCATGCCATGCAACAAGACTGTCAAGCATCTTCTCTTGTTGTCTTCCTCTATCCCTCCTTCCACAGATCTTTCCAGTAGTCACAACATGTTCTATTTTACCTCTTCTCAAAACGCGGCCGAAAAATCTTTTTACTGCCTGTGTCAAACTCAGAGTCACACTTTGTCTTTTTTTTTTTGCTACCACTGGTAGCAACTGTTAAAAAAGACAAAGTGTGACTCTGTGTTTGACACACCCTGAGAAGAAACTAGCAGGCAGTAAAATGGGAAATAAAAGGATTTATAAAGAGAAGAGGCCGAGAAAGGAACCCTAGAAACAACATTGATGATACATGTTGAAGATTCTGAACTGAACTTCATGCAAGATTTCGAAAGAAAACCCCAGGATATAACGGTGTAGAGGAATGGACTGCAAGCCCTATGTGCTATATAATGGTACAACAGGGCAATGATGATGATGTAGATGAGGATAACTATCTTAGTCTTAAGAAGTGACAGCAATAACACTATACGAAAGAATGACTAAAATAAAGAATGAATACCTTCGTTTCTTCCTAATCGTCACATTCAACCATTTTCCAAGAATGGGAGCTCTTGATTAAATGAGCGTAACTGTGACTTAAGTATTTGCGCCATACAAAATGGCCTAATATTGCTCGGCCACTAAGTGTCCCTTTATCCCCGAAACACTATTGCAGTGTTGATGAGATGAAAAGAAGGGGAGAGAGACTCAAAAACTGTTACGACCGTTGTCGAAGTTGTCCATAAGCCAGCCAATGGGCGTCGCGGTCTCCGATGAAACATTGAATGAAATTAGCAATATACATATAATGTGCTAGTGGGACAAATGACTGCATTTCCACATAGGACTACAGAAAGGCTAACGTAGTCGTCACCCGTGTCCTAATTATGATTTCTTTGTGGGTTAAAGGGATCTGCCAGGTTGGCCCGCCATCCAGGCTGAGATTTTGCAAAGAGGTGTTTGTCGCCAAAGCATTGCTCTAGCCAACGGTCGTGATCTGTTCCAGGGACTCCAGGAAGAGTTGGCAACCATCCCGCGGGCCCACATCAGACATCTGATCGCGTTCATGCTCAGGAGATGCCAGTCTCTTGATAGGTCTTAGCAACTGTGTTTGAGCTGCGGCTGAGCAGGCATTGTGAGGATGCCTGCATGAGGCCATAATGCTTGTTGTGACTCTGGATCCTTGGAAACAAGGCCAAGACTGTAAAAGGTCCCTGAGAGTCGGGCTTTGGTTACAGTTATGGTCTATTCCGATGTATAAGAGTACTATAATGATTGCCCAATAAAAGATCGTGTGAGAACTTAGCCAGTTGATGATGTGTTGTGTATGTAAGTGTGAATTCTACCATGGACCTCTCAGTGATAAGCTATGTTACTGTATCTATGTGAAAGATTATGAGTAATTTCTTTGCAAATTTAGGTAGTAGAAAAGGTGACATAGTTGATCGAGAACCTACTGTTTTACAAGTACCAGGTAAGGAGATTATACAAAATAATGAAAGAAGTGACATATGTTGATAGTAAAATATATGGCAGGAATTATATACTTGGTTTTGAAATCAAATTTGGTAACTTGAGCCTTTTTTGTGAGGACAACTTTGTTTTGAATGTGTTTGTGCTGATGAAAATATCCTTACAAGACATGATTTCAATCTGTGTATATATGTAGGAATTGCAGTATCAGCCAAGCAGACAATCCGACGTCGTTTAGTCATTTGACCGGAGACGTTCAAGCAGCCTCAACTTGCAGACAGACCATGCTGGTTAACACATGCCATCTTGTCTTTCGCTGCACCCAGTCTTGCAACCACATCCTAGCAACAGAATCAGGATATCTTCCTAAACGACTAGGAACTATGAACGCCTTTTAAAGAGGTCGCTATGATCTCTGCAGACAGATCACTATACGTGTCTGATTTCGACAGCGGTGCGCGTTACATAAATCTGTAACGTTCCACGTCAGGCACGGACAACGTTGGGCAGACATGAATCGGATTTGAATTATACACCACTAGCCTCCTCCGTCAACATTGTCTGTTTCCACCTATCATATCACGTAGATCAAATAATATGCAAACTTACGAACCTTGCAGTAAATGTACCACAATATATGACTAGACTCATTCTATTGGTAGCATGACAAGCAAGATATTGTGAGGGCCCTTTGGGAACGAGTGAACAGCGCGAAGGCGCAGATAGATCATTACCGGCTGAAGAGAATGGCGCTGCGAGGAGTTACCAGGGGATCTGACCGACGCTCAACACTCAGGGGAAGGATGAGACAGATACATAGTCAGACGGGTACTAGCGCCATCGGAATTGGAACTCTTCGCTTGCTGCTGAAGATGGGGACATAACACTTATGGGAGTGTCCCGAGTGCTGTGGTGTCGATTCTCAGTTCAACATTCAACATAACTGGTAGTAAGTTTTAAAGTAGCCACAATATGTTATGTCTTCATTTGGTTAATAAATCAAATGTAATAATTAAACAATGGTAATAAATATATCATAAATGACGAAGTCTAAACATCGTCTTCATATCTTTTCGATAAAGTCTTCCGCTGTTGATGAGGCCTGTCCTCACAACATACAGACGTCTGTGGATACACTAGACATAAATGTTATTCAGTGCAAACAATTCAATAGTATACTAAAGTGTTACTATGTGAAACAGTTTATATGTGCCTGTTACTGTTTTAGAATATAAAGTTCTTTATGATCAGCAACTCAAGAAATCCACATCCTACCCTAACGGCTAAATTCTACTATTCCTTCTTGGTTTTTCAGAACGAATAAGGATCTAAATGTTACTTCACTTTTGATTAATTCGTTCCTCATACTAACCGTTTTCTTTATTTTTCTCCTCTGCAAAATTGCTTCAGGAACCAAAGGCTTTCAAGTGTCTGTTGCAGCGTCAAACCAAGGTTTAGCTTAGAACAAAAGTGGAGCATTTTCCTCCATATTAGACCGAAAAGACATAGTACAGTGACACAGTTACCGAACTAAGGGCATAATGCGACACTGTGAGCTGTAGATTTTCCCTGGATTGCTTATCAGCTGCGCTAACTTGGTTTGTGCTGTGAACTGCATATTTAGAAAATGGCGCATGACCTGTTGCTGCAGAATTGGCGGTGCCTTGTGCGAATAAATGCGTCTTTAAGTACTGATATGTTGTAACTACTGCTTCCGTCAATGAGGAACAGACCTACCTGTGCTGAATTGTTTGTGCTGGCACTTCTGACAGCTCCTTGGGCATATACTGCTTGTTCACGCTGTTGACCTTTCCAGACTACAGATAATGTCAATAAGTTCACAAGGGATAGTGAAAAGCATTTTGTATGATTTCTGTTGGTGGAGGGATGGGGCAACGATGGGATGCCGTGACTTTGGAATTGAACTTACTTGATTACCTGACTTTTGTTTCTATGCTGATCATCTGGTTTCATTCGGTATTTTGATGGTACTTAGTTTATACCGTAGAACATCGCCACCAACTGGATATCAAACCGGACATCACAGATGTCTCGATAGTTAGCTTACTGTGTTGTCTAGGAGTGAGCCAGAGAGCTTCCCACTGTCTAATTGTGAGGCCTGTCTTCTCGCTTGCAATCTAACTTTCCACTTGATCATTGGTAGTAAAGTCAACCTTAAAATTGCAGTATATATTATGTCAGTTATTTTCTGCTTTGTACACAATAGAGTGTCGCGTGTGGATTTGCACTAAAACACACCGATACTGACTGAGCAAATAGGACGTCAAAACAATACGTAATGTTGTTAGGCAATTGGAATCTATAGGATTCGGAACAAAAGTTTAAAGGAAACAGACGTGTGATCGTGTCTCCGTGTATCCTTGAGGAAGTTTTACCCCGGGATTCCACGTAGAACCTCAGTCAAGAGATGGGGCAGGAAGCCGGTATATTTAAAACTAAGGGATCTCATTACCGAATCACCAAGGAGAGACATTGCCCTGTGCAGGCTGCAGAAGAAGAGATCATTGTGACCGTCTGGACTCTTAAGGTCATACTGTTGACCCATAAGAAGTTGTTTGAAGATGTCATTTGAATTTCTCTAGACGAGTGTGCGTGCGGTAGCGAGTGTTTAGTGTGTTTGGGTGAGTCTTTACCAAGTGTCAGATTATTTGCACATTTTCTCATTTTGGATCAAAGTGTTCGTCTATACACCATTTGTATATATACATGGTCTTCAGCATTTAACTGCTGTTTGGACGTATTGAAGTTCATTGTTAACATTCTAGTCAACTTGTGAGGTCTGTCTTCTTACTTGAAATCTAACTTTCCACTTGATCATTGGTAGTAAAGTCAACCTTATAATTGCAGTATATATTATGCCAGTTATTTTCTGCTTTGGACATAACAGAGGACAAATCATGTTCTACTGTAGACTGCACATAATGCACTCACAAAAACAAAGCGAAACATATAGTGATTAGTGGTTAGTGATTATAAAGGATTATCATCATAACACTTCGGATAGATCCATAGGTGCTCCGATTTCCTCCTCAAGAGCTTCACTTTTGTAGAACGACCAATGACGCCTGTTTTATGTTGTTTAATGAAACGTCTTGTCCCCTTAGTAAAATTTTAATTTCTTGCAGCTCCAGCCTGCACTCCCATGCCCACCAGTCTAGACAGAGATACGGAGTCATTGCCTGCTCCTCGGTACGGTAAGTGCAGCGCATAGCATCGATAACATCACTTCTGTCCAGTAGCTGGCCAGCCATAGTATCAGCAAGATAGTCTACAAGCTCGTTGCCTTGAACACACCCTCTTTAACTGGCACAAAGATGAAACATATGCCACAGCTCAGTCCCTTAAAGGTTTCTTCGTGGTTGTGGTGGGGGGAGGGGAGGGGGGGGGCACTAAAGAGTCTAATCATCGTATGTATAAGTGTAAGGTAATAATGTTACTTATGATAATAATAAAAATAGTAATAATAATGAAGAAACCATCATAAGATATTTCAATAATATAATATGTTAAAAACAAGACCGTAAACAGTCTTCTACTATACATGGTTAGACTGAGCCCCAGTTAAAAAAGTTGAGAGCGCCAAATACCTGAGCATCAATTCCGATGCCCTTCTGGTAGGGAAGTTTATCATTCTGTGAAACTGGATCACGGCCGTAGTTCTCAAAATGCTTAAATACCGCTGAAACGTTAGCAATGTTCAGTGAAGATTCACGAGTAAGAGCTAACATACATGATAATAATGATTATGATTATGGTGATAATGTTTCTGTGTTATCACTTGTGTACACTTGTCCTTTACGAATGACCACAGAACATTTTTAAAATGACCTTGTAAAATCCTACTTCTTTACAGAAACACATTTACAGGGTCCTTTGTTATCAACGCGTGTGTTTTAAGTTAATTCTAATATTTTTGTTTACGTGTATTAACGTGTCTGTTCAAGTTAATTCTAATATTTTTGTTTACGTGTTAACGTATGCCAGGGGAATATAGAAAGCCGCTCAAGATAAACGTCGAATGTTAATTGCTTTCGAAAACAAATGTCAAGGGAAATGCACGAACATTTATGGGGTGTGTTTGAGTCCATAGAAGACTCGCTTTTAAATCCAGCTGCGACTCGCTTCAGCCCACGGGCGGCGTTCGAAACCGGACAGTTACCGGGGTTCACCCAGCCTCTAGGAAATGGGTACCAGAGTTAACACTCTGGGGTAAATGGAGGAACGTCGCTGTAGCTACGGGGTTTCGTGTGGACGGTGACACAGGCGGACAGTTTCTTATCAGCTGTCCGTACTGGTGGCTAAGTACTAACGCTTTATAACCGCGTGCAATGAGGCAGGTTCACATCTGCCGGCTTTTCTTTTTTGTTCGAGACAAGAGAAGAAATAAAAGAGACGTCTTCACAGCTGCTGGTATCAGTTGTTATAAGTATAGCTTTATTTTATTCCAGTCGCCGTGGTGTAGCGGCTAGACGCTGGCCTACAGATCTGAAAATCGTGTGTTAGAGTTCTGAGTGACCTGAACTGTTTTTCAAAACATTGACATCGACTCCCAGCTCGACCCAGCCTTGAATGGGTACCAGGTACAGTTCTATTAGGTTAAGGCGGCCGGATGCTAGTCACATCAACCACCAAGTGCTGTTTGGTCTATACAACATTTTTTGTTTGTTTTCTTTCTGGCGGTACCCAGCAACGGAGCCTTTTTAAGGATGATTAGTTTTCCAGCGCTGCTGTAGTAGAAATTGTATGGTGACTACTGGCCTCTTTTTTTTCTGGACATTTTTGTGTGATGCTAAGTATCTGTATCTCTCCCCTCCACCCCCTCCCCCAGATAAAATAAACAGTGACACACCTTGGGAGGATAAAGAATGGCGAAACAGGAACTTAAATGCTAAACAATTGAGTTGGAAGAAACAAGACGTCAGAAAGAAACCCTATGATAAACGTTGATGGGAAAAAGCAAAGAGACAGGACTGGATTATTTCTATGACATTGAAACAATTGCACAGGAAAGACGAAACTGAGGAGTAGGCAGCAGGGACTATATGACACACAACAGTAAAATCGGATGATGGACGCTAATGTTGGTCAGATAAAGTCGGAAGATGTGAACTAGCCTCATTACACAGATAATTTACCTTGGCTCCTATTTCGGCACAGCCTTAAATGACTGCAAATAAATATCCTTGAAACTGCTGACAAAAACAAAACAAAAAACAACTAAGAAATAATGGTTTGTTACAAGCAATACCACAGGGCTCCATAGAGAGGAAGAGGAGAGAATGACCTGGATACAGAACCTGACTGACTGTACAGGACATTAGCCATGCAAACCATGAAGTCTACCCTCTTTTTAAAGCTTTGGCTGCAGGTAAGGATCAGAGGCTGACAAGGGGAAAATTATGGATGGCTCAAGCAGAAGACACAATAAGACAAGTATGTATGCTGGAGAACATTGTGCGAGGAGAGGAGTGGGTTAGAGTATCAGAGGACATGTCTGACCTGTTTAAGGTTATGATCACATTGGGTCGAGAGTGCAGAGAGTGGCCAGCGGGTGCTACGGAGATGAAGTCCAACAGTTGATTCACGACAAATGACGACCAGGTAATCTGATTATCTATACAGATGGTTCAGTGGTGAGAGGAAAGAGAGAGAGAGAAGTGCCTTGGGGTTCGTAGCGAAAGCCAATGGAAAATCTTTAGTCCAAGACAGCCTAGCATACGACACCACAACGTCTAGCATGAGAATGGAGGTGAAGGCGGTAACTGCAGCTCTCTAGTGGCTAGAGAACAAAATGCATACAAATGTCGTGATTGTAACATACTCTGAAAGTATGCTGAGAAAGGTGAAGACAGGGATGTTTCAAGCAGAGTGGCAAGCTTCACTGGAAAGATCACGGGTAGTGAGCATACTTTGGACCTTCTCTCCTGGTCATGCCGGCGTGGTTGGTAATGAACAGGCAGACAGATTGGCTAGGTCTACACCGCTGGGTGGTGAACTAATGCAAGACAGGGCAGGTGTTGTCAAGGCCCTTTGGGAACAAGTAACGGAATCAGTAGAGAAAGAAGATTATTATGACCTAAAGAGAATGAGGTACCTGAGTGTAACATAGGGTTTGGCCGACTCGCTACACTCAGAGGAAAGGCGAGACAGACCTATAACTAGATTATGACCGGTACCATCATTATTGGAACTCTGCCCTGGTTGCTGAAGATGAGGACGGAGAACGCATGGGAATGCCCCGAGTGCTATGATGTCAGTTCTTGACTTAACTAACTAACGAACTAACCATGAAATCTTTTGCATCTGACTGTCACATTTGAAGAGAGCAGATTCAGACGGTCAACAGTGACACTACAAAACGCTGTGTTACAAGACGATGCTGATAATAAAGAAGATAAAAAAGACTAACGAGGCTGGACTGGGGTTTATCCATGCTGCTGAAACAGTTGCACAGAGAAGAATATAGTAAAAAAAAAAAAAAAAAATTCGACCCTAAATGATGGATTCAATGCCTGTACACTCGAAAGATGATGATGACGATGCAAGCAACATCACAGAGACGGTTAACATAATAGCTCACAGGAGACCGTAAGTCTGTTAGCGAGGTTGTTCTGACAGAATACAGGACACATCTGAATGTCTGGCTCATTCATCACACAGACATATTTATAAATCAACGCACAGACGCCGTGTACAACAACGGCCTGTTGGAGAAGCAGAAACAAGCCGAATCAGCTAGCTGTTATCTGTGAATTGTGTGAATTTTATTGC
>CAJHNH020002432.1:0-2500 GCA_905116865.2 Candidula unifasciata | reverse complement strand
GAAATGTGACAATAAGAGAAAAAGTCGGTAAAACCCAATTCTAATTTACATTTTTTTCAAAAAGTAAAAAAAGACAAGTACAGATCACTTTTCACGCCTTTAGGCGTATCGGGTATTTGGGAGAAGCGCCAAAATTTTTACAAACCGTCGGCACAAAGTGGGTAATGTAGTCAGCATTACCCCGGTCGTCTGTACCTCCCCAGAACAGCCATCTTGGTACCTATTTTAGGCTGGGTCGACCTGCGACGCCCCGTACCATGATAACATCCAGGCAGCCAACACTGGGTTTCAATCGCGGTACGTTGGAGTTATGAGTCGGACTTGCAGAGCCTAAGCCATGGACGCCGCTCTAATTTATATAGGCAGTCAGCAAATCAAATGGTTTTTCCCAGAAAATAAAAGTCTTTTTGCGCCCTACCATGCCATGTATACAACAAAAAGGAAAAAGGACGCAGAGCACAGTGTAGAAAAAGAACCAGAATGAACTATAACATGATAGAAATTCTACAACAGGACGATGTGTTTATGTTCGAGGCGGTCATAGAAGCAGAAGCCGAAACTAATCTATTCCTCGACACATGAAGCTGTAAAAGAGGAAATAAATGAGAAGAAGAAAAGAAGAAGAAGAAGAAGAAGAAGAAGAAGAAGAAGAAGAAGAAGAAGAAGAAGAAGAAGAAGAAGAAGAAGAAGAAGAAGAAGAAGAAGAAGAAGAAGAAGAAAAAGAAAAACAAAAACAAAAGAAGAAGAAGAAGAAGAAGAAGAAGAAGAAGAAGAAGAAGAAGAAGAAGAAGAAGAAGAAGAAGAAGAAGAAGAAGAAGAAGAAGAAGAAGAAGAAGAAGAAGAAGAAGAAGAAGAAGAAGAAGAAGAAGAAGAAGAAGAAGAAGAAGAAGAAGAAGAAGAAGAAGAAAAAGAAGAAGAAGAAGAAGAAAAAGAAGAAAAAGAAGTAAAATAATCTGAGTTAACTATACCTGGTGTAAATCCATGTCGTCGAATTTATTCATAGAATAGAATGTCATCATCGTCATCAGGTGCTTTGCAGACTGGCGTGGGCGATCATGCCTCTCCATAATCTGCGCTCTACTGCAGCATGTATCAGTTCGTGTGCCGACACACCTCCATGCCATGCAACAAGACTGTCAAGCATCTTCTCTCGTTGTCTTCCTCTATCTCTCCTTCAACATATCTTTCCTGTGGTCACAACATGTTCTATTTTCCCTCTTCTCATACCATGGCCGAAAAATGATGACTGTCTCCTTTTGATGTCTCAGATAAGTTGTCTTCGGGCTCCCGCCTCTTTCAAAACTTCTTGGTTGCTCTTTTTGGCTGTCCAAGGTATTCTAAGCATTCTTTTGTAAAACCACATCTCTGAGGCCTCTAAAAATTGTTTGGCCCGTATACCGATTGTCCAGGATTCACATACATATGTTAAAACTGGATAAATGTAGCAAGGAAGAATTCTTTTTCTAACTCTCAATGACAAGGATATATTGCACAAGATGTTTTTCATTTTATAAAATGCAGTTTTTGTTTGTCCAATTCTGTTTCCTATTTCAGTTATGCATCTTCCATCTGATGTTATCCATGTGCCCAGATACTTAAATTTCGGTACTTGTCCTAAAATAACACCATTGACTCTCATTACACATTTAGGAATAATTTGTTTCTTTGATACCACCATTACTTCTGTCTTCCCATTATTCAAACTGAGGCCCATTCTTCCACTTTCTAACACCACAATGTCTATCATTTCCTGTAATTCTTTCTGACTTGTTGCTATCAAGACTGAGTCATCAGCATAGCGTAAATTGTTTATATTGTGCCCACCAACCATAATTCCGGTCATATTAATTAAAGATCTCATTATATATTCACTGTATATTGAAAACAAATCAGGTGAAAGTACACATCTTTGTCGTACGCCCCTCTTTATGCTTTGAAATGTAACTAAACAGTTGTTTATTCTTATAGCTGCTGCATGCTGCCAATACATATTCTTTATTATTCGTAGATCTATCAATGTTTAATTTGTTTAACAGTTTGATTACGTCTTCATGCTTCACACAGTCATATGCTTTTGTAAAGTCTATGAAGCTTTAGTACAAATCAGTCTTTACTTCTATAGCTCTTTCTGACAATGTCCTTAGGATGTATATGGCATTGTTTGCACCTTTTACTTCTACAAATCTGCATTGTTCATCGCTGACTTCTGGTTTAATTTTGTTTCCTATTCTTCTCATAATTTTTCTCAGTAAAATCTTAGTCATGTGACTCATAAGACTTGTTGTGCGATGGTAATAGAATAGAATGCACTCTTCACTTATGTACTCTTTACTGTTTTCAATAGTGCTTAAAAAATAATGATTCAACAGGCAACATATCCGGCTTCTAAATAAGCTAGGAAAGTCCTTGAATCATACGCCTTCGCCAAGTAATGAAGCCCCTGCAGGCTAAAAATAATTAGGAGTTTTCGAACTGAAGAAGAAAATAACTGACTGGCCAG
>CAJHNH020002431.1:97500-109156 GCA_905116865.2 Candidula unifasciata | reverse complement strand
TTACTACACTTAAATTTTAAATTTTCAGTTTATACCACAGAAAACACTTTTCCCCCCAGTATGAATAACCATACTTTTTCTGTTCACATTTTTAAACCCGTCCATTCCAAGCGAAAAACAATTCCCCCCTTTTTTAAAAGGGCCCAAACAAACACATCCGTTCATGGATTTTCCAATACTAATGCCGTGTGTCACTTACTGTTTTTTCAGCCCCCGGTAACCTCCCCCTCAGTTACCTTTTTTGCCCTGGGGGTCCACAAAAGCCTTTTGACCAGTAATTTGCCCCTGTTGCTTTATGAGTCAGTCTAGTCTTTGTTTGTCTTTTTATAGTGTGTGGAAAAGGGAATGACATCATTTTAAAAAAATTCATTGATACCCCTTGACACCCCATCACCCCCCCCCCCCCCCCTCCCACACCCCCCCCCCCCCCCCCCCCCACCCCCCCCCTCCCAAATGTTGGAAATCACAGTAAAAATTCAGTAAAGGCCTTTTCCACCCTTTCAGGCGTATTGGGTTTTGGGTAGACCATTTTTTTATGCCCAACGGCACAAGAGGATGATATGGTCAGCATCACCCCCGACTCCCCTTTACTCCCGGATGCCCACTGGTATCCACTCAAGACTGGTTTGACTTGGGAGCCAAGGTCATTTTTTAGAAAATAAGTCCGTCTTCGCCAGTAAGCGAGCCACGACCTTTCGATCCACAGGCGGGCATCTAGCCGCTACGCCATGGCGACTCCCAGTAGTAATGAAAATTATTTAAATAATTATTTTTATTTTTTGGAAATGGTAAATGATTTTAAAATAATAATTTGAAAAAAAAATTTTTTTTAGCAATACTGAAATTTAAAAAAAATTATGGGTTTTAAAAAAAAGGGGGGGGGGGGGGGGGGAACCACTTAGTCATCCCCCTTCCCCCACCCTTTGCAAGTGTTCTTGGGGTTAGAAGTTTAGACCCCTAAGAATTATTTGGGGTCGGGGTTTCCAGTCTCCTACAGAATTTGGGGCGAGGAAGCGGGGATCAAGCTGCTGAGATCCAAGGTTCTTGCGTCCATGGATAGAACACGGCAGGGAAGCAGCAAGTAGAGTGACTAATTATCGTCTTTCTGACTTTCCCTTAAGGTTTGAACAACAGATAAACATCATTGCACACGGACAGTAACCCATAAGTGCTCCGTTCTACATACTCAAGTCTAAGTCCGCAGTAGCTCAGCGCAATGAACGGACTCCGTAGCCTTGGCAAGGATCCTGATATGTTTTGGGTAGATTTGTGTTTTTTTTTTTTTTTTGCAGCGCTATTAGGCTACTTTTTTTCGATTTCCAACTGTCAAGGGATTTTTTACTTGTGCAGTGATGCACACGGGCGTCTGATCTCACTACCCAGAGACCAGAAGAAATTACTAGAAGTCCGCTCGAAAAAATTTCAGCCCTCACCGGGGCCTGAACCTGGGACCTCTAGCACACGACGCAGACACCATACCTCAAGACCACGCAGCCCCCAAGTTGTCTTTAAAAAAATATCAGGAGAAAGAAAGGCAAGGACTTAGCCTTCATCAGCTGGTAATCACAACGCCTGGAGTAAATATGACCTGGTAATCCTGTGATTGAATACAGTAGTCAGGCAAGGACATAATTTGAGTTTAAATCTCTTGCCTTGCGGGTTTGTTTCTTTCTGAAATCAGGGACTATTGACTTTGTCTTTCAATGTGAGTCGTCCCCTCGTGGGATGCCATTTTTTATTTTCAGACCCCATCCCTGGCTTTTACCAGGGGCCCTGAATATAACCGGGTCATAAATAGGACCCCGCCATAGATAGGAGGTTTTGTGGACCTCTCCAGGGGTGATCCTCATCAGCATGGTGGCACTTTTGTCACCGGGTGTTATCGCTTATGTGATGTCCTGGTGGGATACAACTACCTACCTACCTATTGACTTTGATAAAATACATAACAATGTTACATTGTAAAGTAAAGTAAAGAACCCATGCATACGCTAGTAGAACATTGGTGTATGGTGCAAGACTCAGATTTTGGTAGACCATTCCGCGCTTGGTGGTTTTTGTTTGGTTCCCATTTTAATTTGGCTGGGTTGAGTTAGAAGTAAATTCCAGTTTTGTGGATTTGAGCCTATGACATTCGGTTTGACGGGCGAATGTCTATTGAGTGCGCTACATGTCTCCCAGTGTTTCGATAATCTTCCACTAAAGTTTACGAGCAATAATGTATAAGTTTGGTGAAGTGGTCAAACAATTTACCTCTAAAGGTTTTGGGTTTGATTTCAAATTCCTTGGTTTGGATTGCAAGTTCGAAAGTTCTCAAGAATCATCACAGACGTATCCTGTCCTTACGTCGTGTGACGCTCTCGTAGGGTCACAGACATCGAATGCAGTGAGTCCACTGTCTTACCTCTGAAACTTTCACATGTAACAGGTCACAAACTTCTTGTGTGGGTTCCGTGGCTCCGTTGTGGGGAAAACGGAATAAGCCCGTTGTCTTCTTACAAGCATGTTTTAAAAGTAGACAAACAGTTTGTACATAAATAAGCAAGAACTGTAAAATGGATCCGCAAGATTTCCGTCGGAGAATGGAGAAGAACAAGTTCTCACTCATCACTGGTGAAGAATAACAATTGTTGGACTTTAATGTTACGCATAGTTGTAAGAATACATACAGTGGAACCTCGCTTAACGAGCATAATTCGTTCCAGAATCATACTCGTTAAGCGAAACACTCGTTATGCGAAACAATTTTTCTCATATAAATTAATGTAAAATACGATAATATGTACCAGGTCGAAAAAAATACTAACAAAATGCTTTGTATAACGTTTATTCAAAGAAAATTATATACATATTGTTAAAGAGAGTGAATCATCTTCATCTTTTCTTCAAACGCGGAACGCGCCCACCTGGAATGCGAATTCGATTTGCAGAAGGAAAAAAAATAGTCGAAAAAATGATACAAAGCTAATTATTTTTTTAACTATAAAGATGTCCAGCGACTTTTGATTTTGCCGACGCTTCAAAATTTGGAGAAAATGCGACACAGCATTATCATTAAATATATTTTGCAACGCGCATAGCCACTTCCTTATTAGGATGATGCTTCTCAGTGTAAGATGCAAGTTTGCCATGCTTTCAGCATTTCTCACATTTCGCCAGAAGATTGTTGCTTTTCTGTTACCTCCTTCTCTCCCCCCCCCCCCTAAACAACTTTCCTCCATGATGCTGTAAAACACAATGCAACTCCATAAGCTCTTGTGTGGTCAGCTCTTGGCTGTGCTCTTTCACAAGCTCTTCGATATCACTGTTATCCCTCTAGAATCCCATGATAGTGGCCAAAGACACAATCTCGTTGACTACAGGTTCCACAGGTACTGTCTCGAACCCCTCAAAATCGCAAATCGACAACGCTCTCCGGCCAAAGCTTCCTCCAAGCAGAAGTTAGAGTTCTCTTGGTAACCCCTTCCCCCGCCTTGTCGATCACCTTGAGGCAGGCAACGATGTGGAAGTGATATTTCCAAAACTCTTTGAGAGTGAGGTTGGTCCCTTCAGTCACCTGAAAACAATGCTCAAAGATTGCTTTAGCCTAGAGCTTCTTAAAGTTAGAAATAACTTGCTGGTCGATGGGCTGGAGCAACGGATTGGTGTTGAGAGGCAGAAACTGGATCTTGATGAACTTAAATTCTTCAGTGAGGTCATCTTGTAGGCCTGGAAAATTCGTGTAGATATATCACAATCTAACACTAGTTTGATAAAATGTGTGACCACAAGCGACACTACGAAACTACTGAAATGAGTGCTAAACACATACTAATGTAACATGCGCAATCAATTCGGGACTTTCCTTCTGCTACCCACTCGTTATGCGAAACGTCGCTCGTTAAGCAAGTCATTTTTTTACAATTTGTTTTGCTCATTATGCGAATTAGTCGTTATGAGAGGTGCTCGTTAAGTGAGGTTCTACTGTACATTTAAAAGAAAATATTTACTGTACTAGTAGCGCCGCATGCGATTAATTGCATGTGCAATTATTGATTAGTTGTAATTGCTGCTTCCATCGACAATGAATTGTTTCTCTGGTAGTGGACTGTTTGTGCTGGCACTTGTGACTCCTACCTAATGAATGTAACGACTGTGTGTGCTATTGCATTTGCTAAGATTACAATCTCTTCTGCGTAAATTAGGTATGCTTTTGCAACCAGGGACAGCTTTGGGTTTTCTGTGTGGTTTTCCTTGCAACAGGAGCGTGGACCTCATGTGTTATAAGTTGGATCTGTGATTACCTAATTGCATGGCTTGTCTTGAAAACTAAATAAATAAACAGAGGGGCGAACACTTGAGGCTGTAACACATTTCATACGTATAAATGAAAATGTATTGATCGGCACTCATATACTCATATATTGAAGTAGAAAGATAGGACACACTAAACGGCATAAAAATCCACAGCTATAGTTGCCGTGCCGAAAATCGAACCGGTCACCTCTAAATGGCATGTAAGCCTCGCTATGGAAACAAATGTACTAACATACATGACCAACGAGGCACACTCACCCCCCCCCCCCCCCCCTCCCCCAGGGTGTCTTCATTACAGCTTAAAATCCACACCATCTCAAACCATAGAAATGGTACTATAGGTTACTTAAATTTACATTAACCAAGAATGGGTCAAATAACAAACACAACAACAATATAAACATATCGGACCGTAACGCTCTGATAAGAAAACAACACACATTCAAGAAAACTACATTGTGTTAATATCAGCAAACGTCACATTGGTTTCCTAGTAACACACATGAAAATGGACGGTGTTTGGGAGAGAAGTAGGAGCCTACAAATATGACCTCACATAAGGCTTACATTACATATTTCCATCATAGATTTTAAAATGCGGATGGTAAAAAAAACATGCAAAGGATCGAGGGATTTTCGTGTGTTGTGACTACTGCAGATGTTCTTTCGAGATTTGTTTTTCTTAAATCTATTCTTGGGTGTTAATTGAGCCTCTAAAAAGAAAAAGAAAAAACTCGTAGATATTGAGAATTAACTTCGCCATTATTGGTCTGTACTCGTCGTTAATAGAGAATAGGAGCTTTTGAGCTGAAATGCTATAGAAAGATTTTCTTCGAAAAAGAAGAGGAGAAATACTGAAAAGATTTGAACATCAAGCAAGATTGGCTAATAAACAGCATCCTGTCTCAAAAACGAAACTATTTTGGTCATATCAAACGCCACGACGGATTGGAAAAAATGATAACAGAAGGCATGGTACCAAGAAGGAGGGGCAGGGGCCGACCTACACAAAGATGGGCACAGGATATGATGGACTCGTTGAGTATGAAAGTGCATGAGGCAGGAGAACTGGCAAGAGACCGAGTTTCTTTAAAGCAGACTGTGATGAGAGCCACCTTCTGCAAAGGACCTGCTACATGATGATGACTCGTCGTTAAGATTTACAACGTTGAGATTATTTGACGCATCATGAATACGTGGCATCATACGATACCGGAGGGTTAAGCTAGATACACGCAAAGCAAGAGGTAGACTGCAATACATATAGAGCCTAGCTTCAAGAAATGAGTGAACAGCGAAAAATAAATTTACAAACAGAAGCAAAGAGAGAATTCTAGAGATCATCAGTTGCAACCATTCTTTATTGATGAGAAATAGCATCTGATTGATCAACAGTAATGTTATTTAGAATTAATCAGGCTACTGAGTTTCGACATACGCATGTAAGGTTTTCTTTGTTAGATCTCGCGAGACGTACATATCCCAGTTAGCCTAATCTTCTGTTCTATCTATAAGTTGTAGAAAAACATTATAGATTGTATGTGTTTAAACATATTTCATTCTTGTGTTGCGTTACTGATTTGTGTTGCATGCAAAGACAACATCCTGCAATTCTCTAGTTGTTCCCGACAGTGGTTTGCCCACTTGGAGAGAATGCCTTCTGATGCTATACCATTCAAGGCATATAACAAAAGAGGAGAGGGACGTAGAGCAAGAGGTAGACCAAGAACAACATGGAAGGATAACATCAGAGAAACTCTACAGTACCACGATATGTCTTTGGTCGAAGCAGCCAGAAAAGCACGAAGCATTACCTTATATCTCCTTTGACACCTGAAGCGGTAAAAGAGGACGTAAAGAAGAAGTTCCCGACAATGAGAAGTGTATTCATGCAGTATGTTTCTCTAGCTGGACAGTGGTTCCGGTTCAATCCCCAGAAGTGCTGCTAGTTTTATCTGACCACTATAGCTCTAGGGAAGAGAGGAAGAGGAAGGGCAAAGAGAAGAGAACTGCAAGATGTAGCGGATGATCTACAGATGGGGTACCGGACGCGGGACATCTTTATTGTGATCGAGAAGTTTTCCGGAAGGATGTTATGGGAGCAAGGTTCTGCAATGGACATGCTAATGACTGACTGATAGCTCTAGGATGACCCTGGTATTGATGACCAGACAATTTTATGGAATGTTCTAGACAATAAAGACGATGCGCAAACCAATAAACCGCACCACCTCATATGTTTTTTTTTTAAATTTTAATTATTGTACCGCATCAGCAGTGGAGGTTGGTTGCAGTGTATCCAATTATAACTGTACAGGTAACAAGGTTTCAGTCTCTTCCACGGTGTGACTCTCGTACAACCATCTGAAAACTACGAGAACAGTTGTTTTCTAAATTACCACAGCAGAAATCGAAACCGAGCATAAATCGGCGACTGCATTGTGAAACGATTTCACTAAATTCTGAGGCACAGAGCCATGCAACCCGTATATTATGGTCTATCAGTCTAGGATCTGTGAAAGCTAAACATTTCACATCCTAGCTGCAGTATACGCTGTGGAAACCTCCTTTATGTTTTAGCTGCGATGTACTTAACTATGTGGGGTCGCCGTGGCAGAGCAGCGAGACGCTCGCCGCGAATCGGAAGGTCGTGGGTTCGCTTCCTGGCGGAGCCGGACTATTTTCAAAAATGGCCTTGGCTCCCAAGTCAACCCAGCCTTGAGTGGGTACCGGGTGCAGTCCCTGGAAGTAAAGGCGACCGGCGTGATGCTGACCACATCACCCATCTTGTGCCGATTGGTCTATAAAACATCCTTCCGGTAAACATCCCTAGACCTATAGTAGTCGGATAAAACTAGTAGAACTTCCAGGAATTAAACCGGAACCAGTGTCCTGCTAGAGAAACGTCTAGCTCTGTATGCCCTATACGCCTAAAGGCGTGGAAAAGGGTCCTTAACTTTACTTTTTTTTATTACTTAACTATGTGACATGTTTTGCAATTTAAGAATTGACACCAGACGATGCAAACAAAGGCGTCAGCAAGTTTCAAATCTTGGTCAATATATCCTTCGCTTTCCTGGACTGGTGTAGCAGCTAGATGCTCGCCTATGGATCAGGAGGTCGTGTGTTCAGGTCGTGAGAGATCCTAACTTTTTTTTTTTTTTTTAATTTACCATGGCTGCCAAATTTAAATGCGTACGAATAAAGTTGACCACATCGCCCACTAAGTGCCGACTGGTTTATAAAATATAGGTCAAGTCCTAGAAACCCAAACGCCTGAATGCGAGGAATGGGGTCCTTTGCTTCTACATTTGCCACTACAGTAAATGTCAAAACGCTAAGTCCGAATTCCCATCCTCCTCCTCCTTGAATTCTTTTTTTTTTAAATCCTTTTCTGCTATTGCTGCCGCCGTTGCTTCTGTCTTTTCTCCTCCTCCTCCTCCTCTTCCATCTACTAATCATCATCCTTTTCGCCCTAATCCGCCCTGCTCTTTTTATGTTCTCCTCTTTTTATTCCTCCTCATCTTCTTCTTTTCGTCTATTTCCTCCACCTACCACTTCCTCCTCCTCCGCCTCCTCCCCCTCCTTCTTCTTCTTCTTCTCCTCCTCCTCCTTCTGCTTCTTCCTTTTCTCCTCCTCCTCCTCCTCCTTCTTCTTCTTCTTCTTCTTCTTCTTCTTCTTCTTCTTCTTCTTCTTCTTCTTCTTCTTCTTCTTCTTCTTCTTCTTCTTTTTCAAGTTTAACATGGTAAAGTGGGAAAGTATTTTAGTATTACAATCAAAATTTCACATTTTCATCCCTGTCGACCCACACTGTAGGTAAACCCAGTGAGTGCAATCTTTCCCAGCCGATCTGATCGCTCGATAGATTTTTGCTACTGGCGCTCTCAAAAACCCATTGCCAAAGTTGTGCTAATGGACCAGACTAAACTACCACGATAGTGGCGAGTACAATGAACACGTACTGATTCAACTAGCACTTGTCTGTATGGCTGAGAGATGCTGGCACGCCTGAGATTTGAACCCAGTTCGCTGAAGTGTGGCTATAGTAAATAGGTATGGTACCGCCATTGATCTGGTGGAAGGTGTTAGGCAGAGAATATCGTCACCATTTATCTTATATATGATGAATTCGACGTGCACAGTCTAATAGGGGCAGTTTTTTCCATGTCAAAAATGATGTTGGAAAGATTACACCCAGTGACTCCAAAAGGCATTATTCTAATAAGCGAAAAGGACCACATTTCCAGAAACATGTTCAATCGTTCAATATTGGACACCCTTCTATAAATAAAAGGGCCTGATGCATAGACGTAGGAACCTAGGGTTTCAGACCCGTTGAGGCCTCCCATTATTGTACTGTTTAGTGGGCTGAGGCCCGTTGTCCTTGTAAAATGGGGCAAAGTGGTCCCTCTAATCATGTATACATGTTCTATTTCTAAGTACAGTACAACTTCGATTGATTGTCACCGTCTAAACAAGCGATTTAACGGATAATTGAATATACGGATAACAGCAATATTTTAATTCATATGTAATGTAACGTGATTTCACTAAGGGATTGAAACGAAAATGAAAATGGAATTCTATAAAAGTGAATAATACAAACATTTTGTATTTCATTTCACAAGTCCGTACATTTAAACAATATAAGCGTACAGAAATGTATTGTAAGACTTTGAACCTAAGTTCTTCTTCTTCTGCCTTCTAACCCTAAATGGAGCATAGACCGTCAGACAACTCACACTATGTTGTTCTGTCCTTCGCTATTGTTTGCAGCTCACCACGTGCCTCCTCCATCTTTTTAACTTCCCAGTCTAGCTCTCTCCTTCACGTTTATTGTCTACCTTTATTTCCAAGCCCCTGTGGGTTTCAGTACAAAGAAATTATTTTATATTGTTCTCAGGGTTGTTGTTTTTTTCCAGCGTGTTTCCTATCCAACGACAGCGTCGTTTCTTCATCTCTTTGTCCACTGGAACTTGTTTAGTCTCTCCCAAAACTCAACATTAGTTTTTTCTGCATTGCCCTCTTCACCTACACCAGTTAATGAACTGTTTGTTTTAATGCAGTTTTCTGCACGCTACATACAACTGTTTGTTCTGCATGTTTCAGCTACATACCACTGTTTGTTCTGCATGTTTCAGCTACATGCAACTGTTTGTTCTGCATGTTTCACCTACATACAACTGTTTGTTCTGCATGTTTCAGCTTTTTTTGTTCTGCATGTTTCAGCTACATACTGTTTGTTCTGCATGTTTCAGCTACATACAAACTTCACCTTACAACTGTTTGTTCTGCATGTTTCAGCTACATACAACTGTTTGTTCTGCATTTTTCAGTTACAACTGTTTGTTTCATGCTTTCAGCTACATACAACTGTTTTGTTCTGCATGTTTTCAGCTACATACAACTGTTTGTTCTGCATGTTTCAGCTACATACAACTGTTTGTTCTGCATGTTTCAGCTACATACAACTGTTTTGTTCTGCATGTTTCAGCTACTTTGTTTTTCTACAACTGTTTGTTTGTTCTGCATGTTTCTGCTACATACAACTGTTTGTTCTGCATGTTTCAGCTACATACAACTGTTTGTTCTGCATGTTTCAGCTACATACAACTGTTTGTTCTGCATGTTTCAGCTACATACAACTGTTTGTTCTGCATGTTTCAGCTACATACAACTGTTTGTTCTGCATGTTTCAGCTACATACAACTGTGTGTTCTGCATGTTTCAGCTACACACAACTGTTTGTTCTGCATGTTTCAGCTACATACAACTGTGTGTTCTGCATGTTTCAGCTACATACAACTGTTTGTTCTGCATGTTTCAGCTACATACAACTGTTACTTTAAAATAATATATCATCTTTTTATGTCTTTGAGGCTCAAGCTTTCTGCGTGGCGATCTTCCGTATCTTACACTGAAGTATGATCTTTATTGCATTTGCCTCCTCTTGCATTTTAAACCAGTCGATACACTTTGATAACATTGTTTCTCCACACAGTAAAGCCACTTCCAGCTTTAAATTATATTCGAATCCCCATTGAGGTGGCTAGTTTTCATTGGCGTGGGCCTCTAGATCAACACATCCTGAAATGACTACCAAAACAATTTGCTTGATACCAAGATAAGGCGGAAGGGGTGATTTTGACATTAACTAAGTTTCGATTTCAAAGAGGAGTAAGATGTAAAGGAGGAAGAGGAGGATGATGAGGAAGAGGATGAGGAAGAGGAGGAAGAAGAAGAAGAAGAAAAAGAAAAGGAAGAAGAAGAAAAGAAGAAGAAGAAAAAGAAGAAGAAGAAGAAAAAGAAGAAGAAGAAGAAGAAGAAGAAGAAGAAGAAGAAGAAGAAGAAGAAGAAGAAGAAGAAGAAGAAGAAGAAGAAGAAGAAAGAAGAAGAAGAAGAAAGAAGAAGAAGAAGAAGAAGAAGAAGAAGAAGAAGAAGAAGAAGAAGAAGAAAGAAGAAGAAGAAGAAAGAAGAAGAACGATCTTCTTCTTCTTTTTTTTCTCTTCTCTGAAGAAGAAGAAGAAGAAGAAGAAGAAGAAGAAGAGAAGAAGAAAAGAAGAAGAAGAAGAAGAAGAAGAAAAGAAGAAGAAGAAGAGAAGAAGAAGAAAGAGAAGAAGAAGAAGAAGAAGAAAAAAAAAGAAGAAGAAGAACGAGGAAGAAAAAGAAGAAGAAAAAGAAGAAGAAGAAGAAGAAGAAGAAGAAGAAGAAGAAGAAGAAGAAGAAGAAGAAGAAGAAGAAGAAGAAGAAGAAGAAGAAGAAGAGAAGAAGAAGAAGAAGAAAAAGAAGAAGAAGAAAAAGAAGAAGAAGAAGAAGAAGAAGAAGAAGAAGAAGAAGAAGAAGAAGAAGAAGAAGAAGAAGAAGAAGAAGAAGAAGAAGAACGAGGAAGAAGAAGAACGAGGAAGATGAGAAGGAAGAGATCTATCTATATGACCTAACTAGAAACGTATCATCTTATATCAACTACTTTCTCTAAGTCTTTCATCAATACTAATCAGTAAAAATACTGATCTTTAATCTAAGAGCCAAAACTAGAGTTCCTTGTACACAATTAATTATGGCAATCTTCAAATAAGCGTCTGTTTCGGCATCTGGTGAGATTGCCCAAATCTTCTGCCTGGAAGTCGCATTGATTTTGCTGCTACCCCAGCCTCTACGTGCACATATCATAACCGTAGCCCGCTCCCGGAATGAGATTCCCTGCTCGGCAAAAGCCGGAAACCTTTAACCCTCTCCTTGTGGAATTACAGCTAATCGGACAACCCAAGTTTCGACCTCGTCGGCCGCTACTCGCATTTCCAAATGAGAAGGAAACAAAAATGAAACGTTTCCGCTGGTCTAACCGGAAACGGGATGCTGC
>CAJHNH020002431.1:0-92500 GCA_905116865.2 Candidula unifasciata | reverse complement strand
TTTTTTTTTCGTGGCAAAAAGTTGATCCCCGCAAAATGAAACAACGCTACAGTAGCTAATGAAACTAAACGTATGTACTATGGAATAAGTGGAGTCAAAAAAAAACTTGTCCACACCTTCAGGAGTATAGAACATTTAGGGTTAGATCTATATTTTATAGACCAATCGGCACTTGATGGGTGATGTCGTCAGCATCACACCGGCTGCCTTTACTTCCCAGAACTTACGTGGTTTCTATTTAAGACTGGGTCGACCCAGGAGACGAGGTCTTTTTTTTTTTAAAGTTCGGCTCCGTTAGTAGGACTTGAACCCACGACATTCGGATCCGCAGAAGAAGGGAAAAGGCTAAGTCTTTTTTGAGAACTTGATGGGCAGGAATATTACGTCAGATGTGGCCTCTGTAAGCCACCGAATGAAGTAGTCTTTGCGAGCAGAGTGTGCGGATTAGGCTAAAATAATTAAATATGAAAACCATTAGCACTTAAGGAACTCATATCGAGGTTGGAAAGGTTAAAGGTTAGACGCAGTGGACAAGACATTGATACCAGAGATCAGCTGTCATGAAGTTCTAGTACAGGAAGCGCATTAGACCTGACAGGCCCTTCTCGTTACAAATGCATCGCGCTGCAAATACTGCTTTCATAATGGGTATTAGCTGGAATATAAGAGTCCGTCTGGGGGAAGCCAGTGCATGCAATATGAAGAGATTGGCATCTGACACTCTGGAAACTGTGACTCTTCAATATGTGTCGAGTGACTGCATCTTAAAAGAATTGGGGGGAATGTTTTCAAGGTCCACATTTTTTCTTGCGATACATTCGTCGTCAGGCAAGTTGATAGTGCACTAACTTGCCGATGTAACTGTCTGATTGGTTTGATTTCATTTATTTTGAATGACTGCTGCCACTGTAGTCTTTTGTTTTTTAATTTAAATAACAAAAAACACTCTTTGTAAATGTATTTTAAATGCTTGTAGTATGCAAGGTGTACAAGCATGTTTATATGTCTGTAATTGTGTTTCTCATTTTGAAGATTTGGTTTCCAAGTGGACAGTGGATGACTTGACGCTACAGTCGTCTGGTTGTTTGGGATTATTTGTTTAATAATTAGTTTCATTGCACGGGGAAGATTCCATCACTATTTTGATCACCTCACCTATTTTACAGAAGGAGAAATTCAGCATAGCCCACCATCACCATAACATTGGCGTTGTTCTCAACGGGTGTGTGCTAGAATCACATCTGACAGACCAGAAGAAGTCATTATCCTCCGCCTCAGAACAGGCCACAACCGATTACGTAACCACATGTACACAAAATTCAAGATAGGTGTATCAGCCATGTGCACCTGTGGAAATGTGCCCCAGACAGCAGAGCATGTACTCCAGGACTGCACCGAATTTGACACATTAAGGCAAACCTTTTGGTCAGAAAGAACAACAGTGGAACGTAAACTCTATGGACTACTGAATGAATTAACAACAACAGTGAAATTTATACAAGAGACAAAACTGCTGATATAGACAACTTTTTTCAGGCGAACGAAAGAAGAAGAAGAAGAATCACATCTGATATAAATATTATGATATTTGTGTGTGGGTGAGTTTTCTCATTTTAAAATATAGTATAGGCTGGGTCGTATCGACCCAGTCGTTTTCGATTTTCAAACAATTATGGTTTTAATTAGGCAGCGAGGTCCTTTGGCGTTTCCGTCTTAGTCCAAGAAGTTAAATAGATTCTTGTCTCTATGCATCGAAAATAAAAGATACTTGAGTAAAATGCAGAGGTGCAGAGCCACACGTGTTGGTGCACTCGATCGAGGGCACACAGATCAAGACTTCTGTACAATTATTTACAGTCATCCTAGAAGCAGGTTCCAAACAGGGAGCTTGGCCAACTTATATAGGATCGACTTTGCCTTCGAATCTGGAGCGCGCATGCCTGAGCGGCAAGGAACCAAAAATCTGCACATAAATATGCCAGATCTGTAAAACGGATGTCCATGCAAAACTTAAATCCTGAGACAAGACCAAAGTCCAGAGGCAGACCTGCAGCCAGGACTTTTTCTGGAGTTTGCAAACGATGTAGACTAAAGAGGGGGGACAACTGATAGTTGAATATTTTTGTTGCCTCTGAAATACGTGAGAAAATGTGTTGTCCATATCATCCAGATCGTGTTTGTTTATGTAAGTTATCAAATACCCAAACAGGGATAACCAAAATACTTAAGCATCTTTTTCTTTCTTCCTTAGTACTCACACAGAAGCGGACTTTAAATCAGATTGCAACTGATACTGTTAGAATGTCACCTCAACCGGGAAGGCTAACCCCGGTCAACAAATGCCGGCAAAAGTCGGATGTGTTGGCCGAAAGGTGCAAATATCGCATCCCTGCTGTAAACGGACACAGCGCAATTACATCTTCGGATGAACGCAGAAGAAGAACAATGTCAACTCTTCGTTGGTTACTGTTGAAAGAGACGGAACACGTGTGGGCATGTCACGAATGCACTGATGTGATTTCTTGATTCACATCGTGACCTTTTTCCCACTCTGTTAACCTCAGTCTACATTTCTCTTCTCCGTATTGTTTTGTTGTTCTTTCCTTGTTTCCGTAGTCGTTGAAAGGACATTCTAATAATATTTTTGCCTGTTTTCATCAGCGTGGTCTATATTACGTCATCTTCTTTTCCTTATCTATTGATGATCTTGAATGTGTTTAATTTATATCTAAAAGCGTAACGATCAATGAACCACGCAACAACAATTCTAGTGAATAAAGATACCAACCAACCAAGCGATCTACCCCTAATTAATTAGGGAATCAATCAATAGATACATCAACCAACCAACCAATGAGTAAATCAAATCAATAAATTACCCAGCGAATGAGTCAGTAACCTTTCTAACGGCAATTAAAACTACTACTTGAGTAATTAGAGTACCTTTTGATACGTCCATTGTACTTGACAGCTTACAACAGAAAATACAGGGGTAGATTGTTCGGCCTCATTCTGACGGCTAAAACCTTACAAAAACTGATGCTCGAGCTGATTCGTTGACCGTATTTTGGCATTTAATAATCTAGATTAATAAATATGCATGGATATTTATGACATGTGCTTTGATATTTAATCTTACATCCAAGAAATGGCAAAACAGATTTATGTCTGAATTTTAACACTCAACATCTTACATATGCTAGGAATTAATCTTTTTTAGCGTGAGAAATTAGATATCGGTGCATGGACTTGACTTTTTCCCCTCACATTTTATATATATATATATATATTTTTTTTACGCTTGATATTTTGAACACAGTCGTGTTAGGCATTTAGCTAGTAAAGTGAAAAAGGGGGGGGGGGAGTGAGATGCCCTTCTCGGAACAGACGGAAATAGTCAACCGATTTCTTTAAAACTGTTTACTGTCTCCGCAATGAGGGTCCTGTACAATGTGCCCTTTGCTGTCTCACTATACAGTGAGTGCAATGACTCTGTTCTTATTCTCCTTGGCTCCAGTCACTCGCAGACTCCTCTTTCAGGCACCGACATCAACACCGCGAGTAAAATGGACGACAGTAAACGATACAATGCAGATTCACACTTCATTCACCACTCGCTGTTTCTTTAGCCAGTACATAATGAAGGTCATGTCTAGGTATTCTAAGAAAACGCTAAATAATGTCAGCATTACCTTTACCGATTGAAACACCTCCGCCCATTCCACAATAACACTTTAGCACACACAACTAAATCTCCATGTATGCGACGAACACAAATCAGCTGGCAGGCGCATTTCTGTCAGTCCTTAGCTGCCTGACCAGTTAAGGCGTTGAAAGTACATTCAGACTTAGACAAATAATGGATACAACAAACACTCCTCCATTCTTCATGCATTGATCAAGTAACAGAAAGTATTGTGAACGGCACTCATAGAAAGAAGTAGAACGATAGAAGAACACACTAGACAACATCTTGGCCTAAACGAGACTGTTCACATGCTCTTTCTAAGGCATTATATAATCCTTTAACGCCCACATTATTATTACGACTTTTTCGTGTTCTCCGATTCACACGGGTTTCATTTGGCCAGCATTTTTCCGTGATTCACGGCTCTGTCCTTGTTACATTTAAATATCTCATTCATATTTATTAGCTGACGTCATTCGGTCTGGAACATAATTTATCCAGGAGAAAATAGTTCACTACAGTGAGGCGCAATATCTTCAACGATGAGACTCTCTTACCATTGTCCGAAGACAACAAGAGGCGTTTTTTGTAAAACTAAAACTACCATGAGAATCGAACCTTATTAGTCGACGATCACGATACTGTTAATCGAAAAAAAAGAGCCTGTGATGACAGAGCCCCAGTCACTTGAATCTGGATCTTTCTAAAACGCTCAGGTTTTTTTTTTTTTTTCTGTACATCACTCTGACTTCTTCTCTTTGCCTGCCAGGATACCCGTCAATTCATGTTAGTTTATATCTAAGTATTTCTTTAAGTTCAATGATTCCCCAACAACTGATATTTCCTTGTAATATGTTAGTTTATCTGGCCTACACCATGCACCTATTTAAGTCTAACGGCATTGAGAAGCTTCGATTTACATTACTGACTCAAATACCCCATATACAAGATATGATATCCACCTGGTTATTTGTGAACATATAGCTAGTCCTTACGTCATTAGCTTTCTCGACAAAGTGTCACTTTATTTTAATCTCCGTGCTCCTAAAACTAAAAGGTGTGGACAGACAAGAGCACTACGCAGGAAGCCAAAGAAGAATAAGAAATCAACACAGAACTGGTGTCTTCAGCCATCGCACTCTGCGGCATTTACTGAGGAGGGCATTTATGGACTGAATTTGTAATGAGGAAAATCTGTGAAATAACTAACTAAATAACTTAACTAATTTAGTCCTAAAACTGTTATTGATTCTCATATCTATGGTGATGTGTAGTCGGTCTTATTTCATTTCTACACCTACTTCTTTTTTTCGCCTACCAGGATAACTATCAATACCTGATTGTTTATTTCTGATATCTTCTTGACCTCAATGGTTCCCCAGCGATTGATATTTCCTGGCAGAATGTTTGTTTACGCATTCTCTGAGACCCGTCGACGCTTTCCCCTGAGGGACTGCCAACGATACAATGAGTTTAATTTTCCGCCTGTCTTCGCCTCTCCCGCAGCTAATCCGCAAAACAGCAAACCGGAATTTAATAGCTCTCTCTTTAAAATCCGGATGAATAACCGGCAAATGAACGTGCGATGAGCCGTTCAAATTGTGCAGGCGTGTGTATCACACGGATGCATGTTAAATACTGTTTACGGCAATTGAGTCTGTCAAGACAGAGTGCGTTGAGAAACTGATTCCCTCGCTTTGTTCTTCGGCTCTCCAACTCTTGAAGAATACAATTGCGGTTTCCTCCAAGAAAAGAGCTGCCGAATTTATGCGCAGGCTTACACCACGACGGACCGTGCTGCTGACGTCACTGGGTCGGGCTAACAAAGTGTTAACGCAGCGTTCTCAAACTGAGGGCCGAGGCACCTTGGGGTGCCGTGAGCGTATACCATGGGTGCCGCGGCAATATTCAAGAAAAGTTAGCTAAAATTTTGAAGCTATGAAGGAAGGCATGTAGATACTTTAAAGTTAACATTTAAGCTGTCTTGCCTCGCCACCGTGGAAGCTGGTTTATTTCCTGTTTGAGAACTGCTGCGTTAACGCATCGTTAGCCGACCCAGTGACGTCAGCAGCACTACTATAACTTAAGCCGTCATTATGTGAAAAAAAAAAAAAACTGAGGTTGAGCAATGAGTGCTACAGCCTTTGAAATATAAAGTGTTAGACCTTGACATAATTTGCAGCCGCCGTGGTCTAGCGACTAGACGCTCGGCTGCAGATCCAAAACTCGAACACTAAATGGCAAACTTTGTTAGTTTCGTATCCTTTACAGGACGTTGCAGAACCAACTGCAGCAGCCCCTGGCTGTTGTGTGGTTTTTCTAGGCAAATTTACGTTCAGTAGTTTGCCATTGCGGCCTGGACGGTCGGCTCCCCGATACCACTGTCAAAACCAACGCAAGGCGCATGGCCCGCTGCTGGGATCGAACCCGGCACCCCGGCATTACGAAGCGTTCGCATTGACTTAGTCACAGAGCCGACAAATGGCAAACTTCCGAACGTAATATTGTCTAGTGAAACCATAAATAGCCACGAATGTTGCGGTTGATGTGTGACGTTCTACAAAGAATATGCAACTAACTTATTAAATAAATTGTTACATCAAACGTCGCAAATGGATAAGAAGTTATTCATCAACTTTGAACCATTAAATGCGGGTCCCTGGCATGCCCAACGAGATGCCCGTTATTTCCACGTGTATTAGCATACCGCCTAACATGCAATGCCATCTTTTACTGGTTGGCGAGATATCAATTTGTGAAGCAGCAGAGAAAAAAAAACCTTCTCTATAATCAGTGAATAGAACAAGCTATAACGTCCATAGTTTATACGATCATCCTTATCTGTCATGTTGATGAGTAAGTCTTTCACTGTGGCAAGCTATTCGTGTATACTTTGTCACTTTGTTTTCTAGATAAAACCACCTGGTGAAGTTAAATGTTTGTAGTCAATTTTCACATCAGAAGTAAGAATAGGTAGAGAAATCAGCACACGATGTACTAAAGCAAACCAGATAATAGGACAACTGGCACCACTTTTTACACATAGAAGTATACCTGTGTAAACTAAGGCAGATCCTATAGGAACTGTTGCATTGTTTTCCAACTTTGGCCTATCAGTGTCAAGCGCGAATTTTTACTAAAATTTATGAGGGTACATTCAGAACAGTAGCTATGTGATGCTTGGAATATCTGTCAGATAACAAAAGGTGATATTTTTCTCAAAGTCCATGCCGTCAGGCGTTGGTAGTCATTTCTATCCACAACCTTCTGGCTCTTATACTTTCAGTCAACTCTGACACAAATCCCATGCCATGATGTCAAAATGTCCAGCGTCTTTTCTCTCGATTTCCCTCTGCCTTTTCTCCGCTCCTACTTTCCTACTGTCATGATGCACTCTGATTTTCTCCGTCTCATCACATGACCAAAGGATATAGATTACTTCTTTCTGAAGCGGGCCATCAGTCCTTTTCGTGAGTCAGCTTCTTTCAAGACATCCTCATTACTCTTCTTTTTAAATCTGTCCAGAGTATTCTAATAATTCGTCTATAGAACCATATCTCTGCAGCTTCTAAATAATTGTTTGGATTGATCATTGTCCAGGACCTTGTATCTATGCTGCTTAACTACAGCTCGTTGTATGGCCCTGTGACAGACACACTATACTAGAACACACTTACAATACACACCTATTGAGTACATACATAATCTTTAATGAACAAAGAACAATACAACCTAAAGCAACCTCAACAGTTATGGACAGTCCCTAATCCGAAACGTCAGCAGTGGCAGTATTTATATTTACTGATCCACCCCGAGCCGTTCCCATGGATGTACCAGAGGACTCGATTCCACCTCACTGTCGTACAGCGCTAACTAGGCTGCGGTCCTCGCCATGCGAGACTCAGTGGCACACGCAGGGTTAGTGGTTCAAGTATTAGCGGGCAGTGTCGACGCCAGCACAAAACGCGGCTAAACTCTAATAACCCATAGACAACAAGAACACCGACCTAAGCACGATACAACACCAACACAACTGTCTTAGCATACTATAAGCACACGAGGAATACCAACATCTAACCAACACACATATAACGACAGCGCTAACAGTCCCTATCATTCAACTCCTAACACAATACAATCTATCAAGTCTCTATACGTCTTCAGCCCCACACGTCCATGTCCAACCGCTCTCCTTCTCCCCCCGTTCAGCTTCGGGTCAAACGTGTTAGTGCCGGTGTTCAAGTTATAATGGGTTTTCCCCATATCGTCAATTCAGCTGTCTGACGGCTGGTGCACTTTTTGGTCCGTCAAACACAAACATGAAGTTACAAGTCGTATCGCGTTTACTCTGTCCCATACCTTTCTTACAGGGCTATGACAATCACCCAACTAACTGAATAACACTAGTTCGCGTCACACAGCTTCACACTGAAGCCGACAGACTAATGATTCGCAACACACTAACGACAGTTCTGAAAGCTCTGCTCTAATAATTAATTAATAAAAAGATTGTTGAAAAAGAAAAGACTGAGAGAGACGGATATTCTAATAAGTCATCACTCATTAAGGGTTTGAAAAGACGGATAATCTCCAGAGTCATCACTCAGAAAGTGTTTGAAAAGACGGACAATCTCCAAACCATTTTTTCAGTAATGGTTTGAAGAGATGGATAATCTGCAAAGTCATTTCTCAACAAGGGCTTAAAGAGACGAATAGTCTCCAAAGTCATCACTCAGTCATCACTTCGAACGTTTAAAGAGACGGATAATCTTAAAAGTCAGCAATCATAAAAGATTCGAAGTGATGGAAAATCTTCAAAGTCATCACTCAGTAGGGGCTTAAAAGGACGAATAATTTCAAAAGTCAGCAATCATAAAGGGTTCGAAGTGATGGAAAATCTTCAAAGTCATTACTCAGTAACTACCAAATAGACGGATAATCCTGAAAGTCATCTCTTTAAGGGCTTGAAGAGATGGATAATCTCCAAAGCCATCACTCATTAAGGGTTTGAAGAGACTGATAATCTCCAAAGCCATCACTCATTAAGAGCTTGAAGAGACAGTTAATCTCCAAAGCCATCATTCAGTAAGGGTTTAAAGAGACTGATAATCTTAAAAGCCATTACTTGTTAAGGGTTTGGAGAGACTGATAATCTTAAAAGCCATCACTTATTAAGGGTTTGGAGAGACTGATGATCACCGGAGCCATCACTAATTAACGGACTGAAAATACTGATGATCTGAAAAGCCATCACTTATTAAGGGTTTGGAGAGACTGATAATCACAAACAGGAGACATAAAACTAAAACCTGTTATTATTAACTCTTTGATCTTATCTTCAACAGATATATATCGTGTCTTTTCACTTCACCCCTTTAGGTGTAGATAATTTTGCAGATATTTGAAAATATTTATCGACTTTCATTTGTTTTTATTTATATTTTAAAAGTAATAAACACTGATGAAAATATTTCGGCAATGGGTAGGGCACATAATGAGAAAGCTTTATATAAGCATACCTAGAAATGCTCTTATTGAAACCAACCTGGTAAAAGAATTAGAGGCAGATCTAAGGGACTCGAAAAAAGCGAAATAATTATTTAGAAAGACACTTTGAAAAAAAAAAACATGGATGGAGTTATAAGATATGGCAACTGAAAGGATAGCTTGATACTAGTAGTTTGAAATCCTATGCCTCAAGTGCATGTTTTTTGTTGTTGTTGTTGTTGTTGTTGCCAATTATCTAATTTTCATTTTTTGAGGATTAAATTTATATCCGAGCCGTTTTAGCCTGTAAGTGGAGTCTGACGGGATTGAATTCAGACAACTGTCTCAATGTGCAAATACACTAGCCCTCGCACCACCGCGACTCCCTCGGAAACATCATACTGTTAGAATAAGGAAACAGCTAGACTCGTACAAACGTCGGACTCATAGTATCGCAAAATTGTTCGTTTATGTACTCCCTACATAGACAAAAAGAGTTGAGCTGAGTCAAGAATTGACATCACAGCACTCGGGGCATTTCCATGCGTGCTTCATCCTCATCTTCAGCAGCCAGTGCAGAGTTCCAATACCTGTGGTACCAGTCGAACAAGGAAACAGATTTCACTTATAACCCCTAGATCACAAATGGGCTTAAATGCCAACAAACACGGCGGTAATAAGAGCAGGTGACAAGTTCCTTTAACCTCGTTCTGAGTTTGGGGGATAGTTTAGAAATGGCGATCATGTAATCGATAGTTCTCGTAGAAGTAATTACAACGTTGTTTACTCGTGTTGTCGCACGTTTGTGAACAAATATGCGCCATAATAACCCGAATACATAATTACAAGTTTCATGACACTTGGTGAACATTACCGAATCAATACTTTGGGGGAATGACAGGCCTAAACTTGTGGAAACCAATTGCCAGTCGTAAGCTTATCAATTATACAAGCTCTTCGACAATTGTTATTCTAATGTGATAGTCGGTACCTGACACATCTTAGAATTTACGATTTCGTTGTAGGCAGGAATTGTGCCTGTTCCCAAGGTTTGGTTTGGTGTTTGTAAGAATTACTTTTGAAGCTAGAAGGAAGAGAAATGTTGGTAACCAGTGGTTCCTTGATTATTGTAACTTAGTTCGTTTATAAACGTTATTTGGAAACCAAACTGTTCCAGAAAGAAGTTGTTTCAGAATCGAGATTTTACTACCTTTTTTGTTCCACACATGTGTGCTGTTTGATGTTTTTGTTTTATAAAGTTTACCAACTGTCAACTTTGGCGGAAATTTGCTTGATCATTTGCACATAATTACTTTCGAGACGCTGTAACTGGTTCCCTGGTTCTCTACAGGTCTCAGCCAGGAGCCGAGGTTTAACCCAATTGCCCGTAACGTAACTGTGGTCACAGGACAAACTGCAGTGCTGCCCTGTTCCGTGGACTATCTGGGGACCTATAAGGTAAGTGCCCTGTTAGTGCTCTTCTCGCTTCGGTGATCATTACTGATGAAACGATACCGTATATTAAACAGCATTAAAAGTATGTGGCTAAGCAACAGCAAGAAAATCGTAGTTAAAATTCTGGGAGCATGTATCTTTTCTGTAGCAACATACGGATGTCAAGCCTGAACTTTTTCGCTCCCTGAAAGAAAGAAAATAGAAGTTTTTAAGCTAAAATGTTATAAAATCATTCTCACAATACCATGGACCAAGAATAACAGAAATATTGATATCTTAAAAGATCTGAATATCAAGGGAGATTGGCTAATAAACGGCATCTTGTCTCAGAAACTGAACTATATTGGCATTGCAGGCGCCAGGACGAACTTCTTCTTCACCCGCCTTCTTTTGTCTCTCTGGTCGGCCTTCTCTTTCCAGTTGGTAACATCAAGTGTTTGCAGGTCTCTTTGGGTATTATCTCCCCATCGTCGTTTTGGTCTGCCTCGTGGTCTAAGAAATTCCAGAGAAATTTGACTAAAAAGCTCAACAAAATGGGGAAGCACAAAAACGTGCACAAAACAACACAACGTAATGTTTCGGCCGGGCAGCCTTTGTCAAACATAAGTGAACTACACAAACGTAACAACGAGGAGAGGAGAGTATGTAGATCTCTAAGGGGTGACGTGAGCAACGTTTAAAAAAAATGCGATGTAGAATATATATATTTTTAAAAAAATAAACGATGGCTGAAAAATTTATAGTAACAAAAAAAAAACAGTAGTATTGTTATATAATATAATACTGGGAATAAAAGAAATACAAATGTCAATGATACATAAATGATACTGGTAAGAGATTTAAAAAAAAGTAATAATATGAAATAAAAGAAAAGAACAGAAAATAATTAACATTTAAAATGTGATAAGAGTTGAACTATTTAGATGAAGGTATGTTTGAAATTGATATTGATACCACCTGGACTAAGAACGCCTAGGCTGTGGATGAAGCGATTTTCCAAAGCGTAGTATGATCGCTAGAGCAAGATTTTAATACTGTGACAGATATATCACCTTTACCTCTGTGGTTAGAGCTATTATAATTTTTCTGCATCCCCATTTTGTTGAGCTTTTTAGTCAAATTTCTCTAAAATTCCTTATATTAGCTTGACTGCAGTAACCCCCATATTTTTACCTCGTGGTCAAGGACAATTCATGTCCCATGTGTATACAGTTTTTTTTCTGTTTTGTCATCTGACATTCTCTCAAAATGTCCCAGCCATTTCAACCTATTAGCTTCATGATGCCAAAAATCAACGATGATTTAAACAGATTATGAATTTTGTTGTTGCTTCTCACTCTACATTACCCGCTGTTTACATCTTTGATAGGTTCAAAGATTGGTCTTAATACTCTGTTTTCGAAAACCTGTAATAAGTCTTTATTCCTTTTAGTTGTGCTCTAAGTTTCAGAGCCATAAATATCGACTGGTCTTATCAACGTTTTATATATTTTGATCTTAGTGTTGCGAGACAAAGACTTAGACTTTAGCAGATGTTGAAGGGAATGGTATACTTTTTTTCCAGAATTTATTCTGGATTGCATTTCTTCTCTCAGCATGTTAACGGACTAGACAGCCACGGCGAACTGGAGAAAAAAAATAGTACCTGGCATGGTATCAGAAAAGTAGGGCAGGGGCCAACTAGCACGAAGATGGGCACATGATATTAGTGACACCTTATGTGGGAAAGGGGGCGAGACGGGAGAGCTAGATGGCAGTGAATATGTTTATATTAGGGCGAATTGTGTGGCTCGTTTTTATTATGTATTTTGTCTGTATAACGTACTCCAGCGATGCCACTACATGATGCCTTTACCATATGTATTTTAAATTAGGCTGTTTATTTTGTACATTTATGTCATATAGTGATGGTACAAGATGGTGTCTTTACAATAACCTTTTAAAATTAGTCGAAAAAGATGAAACTGTTTTTGTTGTTCAGTTAACACCGTCTAACGCTGGCGCTAGATCTTATCTATATAAGACACCTGTCTCGTGTGTATAGTAGAAATGTGGTTGCGAAAGATTTTATAAAGCCATTTAACTCTGTGGATACTTAACGCCTCATGAGTTGTACATTCTTGATCATTTGCAGATTATAATGACCATATAACCATAATCAACCGAACGAGAAATAAAACTAGCCAGCTCCATATTACTGCAATCACAAACGACAAATGAACGTTGCGGCTATAAAGCCCTCGTCAGCATATACCATACACGAACAAGGATACAGTTACAATCGAGGTCTTTCCTAGAAATACACTGTAACCGTAGAAACACCATGTCATTTATTATCATGTCCATATTATCACGCCTTCAGCTCAGTTTTGGTGTTGTTGTTGTTGTTGTTTCGAAAAGAATAACTGTTTCCTACCCACTAAGATGTGTCCCCACCAAAACAGTGCTTCCCTAGATCTAGTAAAAGCAATAATCTACCTTGGATCTATGCCAGTTACATTGACCCATGCTTTGTAGGGGACATCAATACAGCAAGGCTCATCATGCAATAAAAGACTTACAGTGTGACCTGTCGTTTACTGACGTTACTATTGTGCTAGATTAAAATCTGTGCTTGTAAACTGAAATACTGAGGCCTCCATGGTGTAACTGCTAGACGCTGGCTGCGGATCCGAAGATCTCAGTTTGAATCCGAGTAGAGATGGATTTTTTCTTTCTTAAAAAATTACCTTGGCTCCCATGTCGATCCAGCCTTAAATGAGTGCCTCCCTGTGTGGGTTCCGGGGCCCCATTGTAGGGAAAACGAGAATAGACCCACTGCCTGCCCAAAAGCATGTCGTAAGAGTCAACTAATTGGGAACGTCCTTCGAAGTCGAGGTACATCTGCCTGAGAGGCAAGGAACCAACAGTATGCATGCAAATTAGACAGACCTGTAAAACGAATGTGCATGCGTGTCTCAGATGCCAACCTTCATGTACACATGGCTGATTCGCCAGTCTTAAGTGCTGTGTAAATGTGACTGCGAAGTCGACTGTACCATGTTCTAAGCCGTTGAATAATGACTTGCTCCGGTCTTTATATAATATAATAGTTGTCTTGTGCCAGTTTTGGTGGCTTTCTGATTGAGTGGGTAGCAGGTGCAATCCTGGAAAATACAGACAGAAGCGCCGATTGGTCTATATAATGTAGGTCTAGTCCAATTGTCCATTAGGCCTAAAGGCGGGGAAAAGGGTCCTGTACTGTTTTTTTTTTTTTTTTTTGTTTTTTTTTGTTACGTCATTGATTAGTAAGAATTATCGTTTAGCCCCTCAATACGCTTATAGGTTCTTTGATTGCCTTCTCCAAAGCTCTACAAGCGTAAAATAACTGATGATGCCTATTCTGTGTTGTAATGGCCTCTGTATTATATTTTATTCACGCCAAAAGTTGTGAGTATTTCTGTTATTTTCTATTTCCCTCGCTAATAACAACCGTATTATTTTCCCCCAGTAAAAAAAAAATTAAAGAAAGAAAAAACGGTGTGACTTTTTTTTTTTTTTTTAACTCCTAGCCAAGAAATTAATATATTTCTTCCTTTCCCCATCGCTATTTTTAACTGTTGTAGTTCTTCTAATTAAAAATATTAAGATGGAAAAAAAAAAAGAATGCTTTATTTTTTTCTCTCTCCCAGTTAAGAGTCATTGATATTTCTCTTCTTTGCTCTGATTATTGGTGTTCTTGTTTGTCAGTACAAATGTTATTGCCGGATTAGTGTCTGTTGTGTGTAGTTTATGGCTAGTATTGTTGTCCTCGTATGACTGCTCGTCAACAAGCAGCTCCTGACACTCATTGTAATACCATTGTTACAACAGAGGGTATTCTTACAGCTGGATTTCACAGCAGTGCTTCAATCGATATTCGTTTGTAGCTGATTGCTTCGATAAGTTTTTAGCAGGCGGTATAGTAAAGACTCAGAGAAGGCGAGAGAGAAGGATAGAGAGAAAGAGAGTTAGAAAAAGAGAGAAACGAGACCAGCAGATAGGGAGAAAGAGAGAGAGAGAAAGAAAGAGAGAGAGAGAGAGAGAGAGAGAGAGAGAGAGAGAGAGAGAGAGACAAGGGCATGACAAGAGGACACATCAAAGAAACAAGAAGGAATGAGAGAGGAAAGGGTGCGCAGCGCCAGGTGGTCCTAAGTTTTAAAAGGCTTGCCGTTTCGCTTACAGGAAACAAGCTCCTAATTATCTTTCAGTAAAACATGTTTCTGCTGCAGTGACATAGTGTTGATAACTAGCATTATCACATCGCAATTGAGGTGTTTTATAACGAAAATAAACGCAGTCGCCTGCATTAAAATGCATTCTAATAATTTTTTTTTCGCTCTAGAAGTCATAATAAACGCCTGTTTATTAACGAACTAAAAATGAAAAATAATAATCAAATACAAGCATTCCAGAGAAACTTTTAATGAAAAGAGTGTTGCCGAATTAAAACTATTAACAAACATACACACACAACAAGACATGAAATATTTCGGTCATTTAAAAGACTGAAACTTATAAAAAAACAATACTGGATAGAAAATTTGAATACTAGCCAGCAAGAGGCAGACAGCGATACAAACGGGAGGATAACATCAAGAGATGGGTGACGCCAGTTTCAGAAAATGTACCTCCAGGACAAAGACAGAGCATGATCTAGAACCACTGCGACCACCCCTTCTTGTGGGGACGGCACCTCATTGATATTGATGGGTCAGGGAGTTACCAGGAATAAATTATGGAAAGTACTACAGGATTACGGGGTAAACGGACATCTTATTAAACTGTGCAAGAGTTTGTACGTGTAGAGTTAATGCGCAGTTAGAACAAATACAGGAATGTCACCAAGGTTGTACATTAGACCTGGAGTGAGATAGGGGTGCGTTCTATCACCACTACTGTTCATCACACATGTCGACCAAATTTGCAAATCAGCTAACACCAGAGAGGGGAATAACATAGGAAAATTACTAAATAAATTGTTTTTCACCGACGACCACACAATCATAGCATCAACAACAGTACAGCTACGAGAAAATATTAATAGACTCCATTTATAATGCGACAACTACGATATAAAGATCAACGTAGACAAAACATTTTCTTCAGAAAATGAAGAACCACCAATATCAAAATTGATGAACACCAATTAAAGCAGGCAAAGCATTTTACATCTGGGAAGCATTTTGAAAAAGATGGACGAATTAATAAAGAAATCCAACAAAGATGCAATAAGGACAGTTGAGTTTAAGCCAAATGGCACCATTTTGGAATGCAAGCATGTGAATATGAACACTAAAAGAACACTGTTCAACACAATATTCTTACCAACGCTCTGCTATCAATGTCAAACATGGACACTGTTTTCAAAAGACAGAAGACAAATAGTTACGACAGAAATGAAATGTTTACGTACTATGCTATGAGAATAATTATGAGAAGAAAAAGAAACACAATAAAACTAGAAATCACCGATGAACAATGTGGATTTATAGACGTAAACAATGCCATATACATCCTAAGGTCATTGTTAGAAAGAGCTAAAGAAGTAAAGACTGATTTGTACTTATGCTTCATTGACTATACAAAAGCATTTGACTGTGTGAAGCATGAAGAAGTAATCAAACTGTTGAAAAATTAAACATTGATGGAAAAGATCCACGAACAAAAAAGAATATGTACTGGCAGCAAACAGAAGCTATAAGAACTAACAACTGTTTACGTACATTTCAAAGCATAAAGAGAGGCTTACGACAAGGATGTGTACTGTCACCTGATTTATTTTCAATATACAGTGAATATATAATGAGATCTCTAATTGATATGCCCAGAATTGTGGTTGGTGGGCACAATATAGACAATTTAAGTTATGCTGATGACACAGTCTTGATAGCAACAACTCAGAAAGAAACTATAGGAAATGATAGACATTGTGGTGTTAGAAAGTGGAAGAATGGGCCTCAGTTTAAATAATGGAAAGACAGAAGTAGTGGTGGTATCAAAGAAAAGAATTATTCCTAAATGTGTAATAAAAGTCGACGGTGTTATTTTGGGACAAGTACATAAATTTAAGTATCTGGGCACATGGATAACTTCAGATGGAAGATGCTTAACTGAGATAAGAAACAGAATAGGACATGCAAAAACTGCATTTTTGTAAAATGAAGAACATCTTGTGCAAGATATACTTGTCATTGAGAGTTAGAAAAAGAATTCTTGCTTGCTACATACATCCAGTTTTAACATATGGCTGTGAATCCTGGACAATCGGTAGGCAGGCCAAACAATTTCTTGAGGCCTCAGATATGTGGTTTTACAGAAGAATGTTCAGAATGCCTTGGACAGCCAAAATGAGCAACCAAGAGGTTTTGAATCAGGCGGGAGCCCGAAGACAACATATCACAGACATCAGAAGCAGACAGTCATCATTGTTTGGCTATGTTATGAGAAGAGGGAAAATAGAACATTTTTTGACCACTGGAAAGATCTGTGGAAGGAGGAATAAAGGAAGACAACGAAAGAAGATTCTTGACAGTCTTGTTGCATGGCATGGAGGTGTGTCGGCACACGAACTGATTCATGCTGCAGGAAATCGCAGATTGTGGAGAGGCATGATCGCCCACGTTAGTCGGCAAGGCACCTGATGATGACTATGCTAGGTGAAATGAAGAACGATAGACTTTGGAACGATGATATCAGGAGGAGAGTCGGCATAGAACCAATACTGAACTTTATAGATAGACAACAAATCAAATGTAACAAGACTGGCAGCAGACAGGGTACCACATGGAGCAATGGTATTCAGATACAGCTTTAACAGATCCAGAGGTCGACCACCCAGAGAATGGACCGCAGAAATATCAGAGACACAGAAAATTACTATCTAGGAAGCGAACAAAAAGACCCGTTCTAGAGATGTCTTCCTCCCCTGACGTCGCGAGGCAATTCAGGAGTAGAAAAACGAAGAAGAAGAAGAAAAAGAAGAAGAAGAGGGGTGTTAAGCTGTTTCATCAGCCTTGAGTCTTTGACGCCCTGAGCACTTAAAAGATTTTGGTGCTCCACGCCTCCCCACCCTCAACCCCTTACCTCCAAAACCGTCTCTACAGCATTAAGGGGCAGTGTTCTGAGGTCCTTACAACATCTACCATCAGGAATTAAATTTAAATGTTCACTTGATATACGCAGATTAGCATAGGGCCGCTATTCCAGAGGGGCCCCGGAAAGGGCATAACCGGCCCATGTGTTAAGACGGCATTGTTGCCCCAATTTTTATGTAATTCTAAATATAAACAATGATAAACGATAATATTTAACTGTAGACATTGGAATTAAACAACACATATAGTAAGATAGGAAATAATTAATATTTGTGTGTACTCCTTCTTTATTTATATTTGACAAGTTTTCTCCTACTTTTTTCTTTCATTTGCAAAGTCTTGAATCAGGTCCTGAAACTAATCTTGTGTAACTCACTTACTTCTTTACTTAACAGAGATAATTCACCCAGCCTGCCTTGTTGTATTGTTGTTTTACTGAGATTTTAAAAATATACTTAAACCGGGAAAATAAGCGCTCACTTCTAAGGTTATTGAACATTTCTGTAGTGCACCCCTCCATTTGTGATGCCCCGGGCACGTGCTTAGTCTTTTTAAGGGTTAATCTGGTCATGGTCGTACCTGCGTTGCTATTAGGTAACGAACTTGGAATTGGTTCCGATCGGTCTAAAGTATTGAGCCAGCATCATATATACATAACTGCTTTATGACGTTTACTTCGAAAAGAAACCTGGCCTCAAGAGTGAAGTGTGCAGAGCGAGCTGTGGGGAACCATAAAGGACCTACAGCAGACATGCGAGTTCACAGAGGCAACCCACCTGAAGGTCTGACCTGAGTATACGAAACCGAACGCAAAGAAAAAGAAGCTTCATGGCATGAGTTGCCACGTTATAATTGTAGCAAACTGTGTTATGGTTTACAGCAAGGCTGTGTTAGCTTCACGTGTCCGCTCAATACAACAGATTTCAGTTAATCTAGAACAAGTAAAACTGACTACAAAAAATAGTTCAACAATTGATAAACACACTTGCATGCCATTTTCTCGAAAACTGCCTGTCATATCGCAATGATCTCTGAGTGTGTGTGTGTGTGTGTGTGCGCGCGCGCGCGTGCGTGCGTGCGTGCGTGCGTGCGTGCGTGTGTGTGCGTGCAGCCTGTGGGGGTGTGAATGTGGGGGTGTGTGTGTGTGTGTATGTGTGTGTGTGTGTGTGTGTCTGTGTTCAGGTGTGTGTGTGTGTGTGTGTGTGTGTGTGTAAGCGCGTGCGCGTGTGTATTCCTAAGTCCATATATCCGTCAGTCCGATCCGTCTGAATATCAGCCAAAAAAGTGCATTCCTAAGATCTTTGCTAGGATGCTAAATATCAGGCACTGTCTTTTATATATAATTAAAGCGAACTTTTAGATTTTACAGTTAACTATTGAGCTGAGTTGAGTTGAGTCAAGAAAGACATCACAGCACTAGGGACATTCCCATATGCGCTCTGTCCTCATCTTCAGCAGAAAGCGCAGAGTCCCGATACTAATGGTACCCGACGTAGCCTGATAATATTTCCGTGTTGCCTTTCCTCTGAGCGTAGTGTACCGGCCAGACCCTCTGGTCACACTCAGGTGTATCATTCTTTCCAGGCCATGATAATCTATTTTCGCTTCTGAATTATTTAATTATTCCCAACGGGCCTAAACGACATCTACCTTGCCATGTTTCAATTCAGCACCCAGTGATGCAGATCCAGCCTATTTGTCTGCCTTGTTCAGTTGTAAACATGTCCCTTATATTCAACAGTTAGTATTTCCCTTCGGTCACCATTAGACTCCATGGTGTATTTGTTCTGCAGAGCAAATTGCTTTATGGTTGACACATTTGGAAATGGAGAGGTATTTGTTGCAATTGTGGATGTACCCAACGGGATGATGATATTCAACCACTCATCAAAAAATGGTTTTAATTATTCGGAATCTGACGATCCCAAATACTTGAAAATTTTACTGGTTGAACAAAGTGTAATCCATCTCTATGCCAGTACTCGTCTTCCTCTCGGAGCACATGTTCAACAGACTTTTTCCAGGAAGGAATTTCTATTGTTGAGAGGGACAGAACTTGAAAACTTCAACATCACACATGTTAAATATTGTGTTTTTTTTCGGCAACTTGTCTTTTGACTTTAGCCCAAACAAGCTCTATCGGGTTGAGATGTGAATGATATGCAGGGAGTCGCAGAGACGTGTGGCCGTATTCATTAATGATTGTGTCAGTGTGAGACACATTTGTCTTATTTGTTTTCATTACAAGCTGCAACAACTCTGCTTTTAAATATGTGTCGTCAAAGTTGACTTTTTCCTCAGCTAGCCATGTCCTAATTTGATCTTTTTTATTTGATGTCGTTGGTACTTTGTCTTCCTCTGATACGGTATTATGATAGCCGGCATTATCCATTACTAGGCATGATGGTTTGCCCAGAATTGGATGAAGATCATTATCCATCTAGTGCCTGAAAATGTGTCCATTCATTTCAGTGTGGTAGTCCTTACCATCTATACTTTTTTTTTTTTTTATTATTTGAAAATAAGTCCAGCATCCTGTATTAAGCCTTTTTCACAGCTTCCTGCATAAATGAGCATAATGAGCTGGCCTTTGCTGCTTGGAATGTTTCTTTTGTGCTCACCGTTTATTGATACCATTCTTTAGCATAGGTATGGTAAGCATTACTTAGGATTCAACCAAACATACAGTATCATCGCTTTGCCTCCGTCGCTCACGGATCTGCCTCGGGTATTTGCTTCGACTAGCAATCAAAAGTGGCTTTTCACAAATAATATTCCTTCTATCTACAGTTTTTATGAAAATGAACCCTGTGGCTCTTACAATTTTCCAAACACTACTTTTTGAAATGTTAATACTGCATTGTGATTTCAATTTTAATGTCAGTTTTCGGAGAGTAACATGTTGATTCGCCTCTAACATTTCTAGATCTACATCAAAGTCGCCAACTGTCCTTTCCCTTACTTGCTTGAAATGGGCGTACTCAGTGTCCTGTCTAATCCTTCCATTACATGATGCTCTGTCTAGACCAAGATCCAATCGTATTTGTTTCTCTAGGTCATAAAAATGACAAAATAAATGATTCCCCTAGGAAGCGCTGGTACAGAAAAAACGGTAACCTTTTGCATAGTTATAAATTTGTATCTCAAATTCATTTTGAAGTTGATGTCTGTGTCGGCTTTTATAAGCTAGCTGACACAATAACTCAACACTATTATATTCATCAAGTGCTTTGCCTACTAATGTAGGTGATCATGCCACTGCATAACTGCGATCTTCAACAACATGTATCATATACGTGTGCTGACACCCCTCTTTTGTCAAGAATCTTTTCGCGTTGTCTTCCTCTGTCCATTTCTCTACAGATCTTCTCAATGTAGTCGCATTTGCTTCAGTTTGCTGCTTCTCATAATATGACCAACGAATGATGATCGTCTCTTTCTGATGTTTGTGATAAGTTATCTTACAGCCCTCGTCTCGTACAAAACATCTATATTTTCCTTATGTTTCCCCATAACCTGTCAAGTTTACCATATAATTTCTACCCGAACAGCAAGTATGCTGTGGCTGCTACTACAGCCTAATTGCTATGATTATAGCAAGAGTCCTACAGTTAGCTTTACGCGTGTTCTTATCGGTTAATTTTCTGGTAACTAGCTCAGGGTCGACCTTGGACTTTAGGCTGCTGGAACCACATCTTTACCTCAAGCAGTGGCGGCTGTTGGGTAGCGGAACTACTGTTTCTTATGCGCACGTGTACAACAGCCGAACAGTTTGACAACCTGTTGTGCGCAAGCGCACATCCCCGAGATAAGAAGCTGCAGTTCCACAATGCCTGCTCACGAGCTCCACGCGATGCACTAGAACACAAGACTACTGTGTCGGTTGACGGACGTTTTATTGACACTTCCAATCCATCCTCTGAAGTTTTCCTTAAAGTTTCCTCCCACTTTATCAACTTTTTCGAATAATTTCCCCTACAATTTCGGTGAAACACAAAGTTTTTCTGTAAACTTTCAGTTTATTTTTAGTTTACTTTATACTTCTAGTCCAACACATCGAGTTTTCCCTATAATTTCGAATACAATATCAGTTTTACATCATTTCAACACGACTTAACGTGTATGTTATGACAACTAACAAACTAATTGCTTTAATTATAACAATAATTTGTTTGCAATTAACGCTACAAACAAAACAAGATTATAGTTAGCTTTATTATTAGCATTACTAATCATGTCTCCTCGTGTCTTAATTTTTACATTCAGACACAGGAGCGTTACCACAATGAAATCATGGGGCGGAGAGCTCAGGTCTCTCAAAATTATATAAGTAAACGACGAGCACAAAGGGTAAATAAGGGGCGGGGGATTCCTCGTGAGGTTTCGCTCTTGTTTAAGTAGCGATATTAATCATAATAATATTATCAGTATGCGCTAAATGGCAAATAAATATAATAACATACCTGTTCCCATTACGACTACAGTGTTTAATTTAGCAGTTGCCTTGGCAGTCAGGTTACTATGCATTTGTTTTATTTATTTTATTTATAGATTGAAATGTGTAAACAAATACCTAAGAACAGAACGTCTATACATAGCTGATCATGCAAATATTCAAGGGAGTTGAGGGAGGTGTTAGCCTTTACCGCCTAAAAAACTGAAGAGTAGGACTGCTAAAGATACCTCAGCCTTTCGATGCCCTTGGTTTCTCGTGCGATTTTGCCAATGACGTTGGCATAGTCTGCATAATTGTCTTTGAAAAAACGCACTCGAAAAAGTTTCTTTGCGCGTTATGTTCTTACACGAATCAGTGATTGTTTTGACAATTATATAATGACATCTTCACTTGCACAATTGTTGAACTACTTCCCAGGCAGGCATTAGGGGAAGAGGATTTTTGAAGAAGTTAATATCTTTTTGTAAGATTTTACCAAGAAAAATATTGAATCAGCGGTTTTCAATCTATGGATTTTGCAGTACATAGAGGTACATATAAAAGTGTTAACAGAGAGCTTGAAGTGTTTTCTTCTAATTATTTTATTTATTTTTAAATATATTTATTAGATTTAATAGCCCGGGCTTCACTCATCTTGGTCTCCACCGCTGCAGTATATGTAATAAAAACTCCACGAAGGAGGGAGAGTATAGCATAAGCCTGTTAGTAGTTGTAGTACTTTTACCCACCAGGACATCACACAAGCGATAAACACCCGATGACACAAAGTGCAACTATGTGGAGGAGGATCGCCCGTCTAGAGATCCCAGAAACCGCGTTCAGCCATTAGACCATAGTAATTGTCGGGCCATATTGCGGCCCCTGGCAAGATCCAGGGTGGGGCTTCAAAATAACATAAAATTGCATCTCACAAGGGATTTTTTACGTAAAATGCACACGGACGTCTGATTTCACTACCCAGAGACCAGAGAGAAATACTAGAAGTCCAAGTCCGAGGGAAAAATTCCCAGCTCTTACCGGAACCCGGAACCTCTAGCACTTGAGGCGGACACCATGTATCAAGATCACGCATTCCCTTTTAGTTCATCAGAAGCAATGGCTTTTTGGTAGGCAAAAAAGCCTGTGAATTTATTGTCACTTCAAAGATTGGTGTCCAAAGTAGGGAAAAACGTTTCCACCTCGCTTTTCAGTTCTTCAAAGAAGTAGCTCTTGTGGTATCTGCTAATTCATAGCTACTAAAACGCAGACTTTGTTGTTGTTCCAGTTTTCCCCATCACTGTAATCTGTATCTGGACACATACTCCTAGCTTTGAAATCGTAATTTCAAATAATCCGGTAATCAGGTAAACGGAGTTTGGTTCTTTCGTAATATCCTACCCCCAGATGACGTCACAGGACAGTCCAACGTTTTAGAGGCTGTTAAGACTGGGTTTCACGGCTTTCTGAAGCTTTTAACGACCCCAAAACATCTAGACCTGACCCTAGCCCCAACCCACCTACGTCCCAGGAGAGAGTGCAGCCTAGGTTCCACGACTGCATGCAGCCTAGGTCCCACGACTACGTGCAGCCTATGTAACACCCCCTGAAATATTAGACTGTCCCGTGACCTCTGGATATTTCCCTTTTTGGGGTAGGATATTAAGAAAGCACCCACAGTTTCAGATTCATTGCAAGCGGGTCACACTATAGCGCATATTTGTGTATGGATCTTCTCATGTTTCCCGGCCCATCTATACACTTTCTCAGTCTGATCTAGGTTAGAATAGGTTTGAAGGGTGTCACGTTGTACTGCTTTCTTTGAAACGTCTTTCGTGTGACCTAGGTTGAGGCTGTGGTTAGGGGGTTTTGGATTATGGCCAGCTCTACATGTTCTGGGTTTCGCTGAAAATTGTGTCGTCGTGTAATATAGTATTATATATATATGTGTGTGTGTGTGTGTGTGTGTGTGTGTGTGTGTGTGTGTGTGTGTGTTTGTGTAATTGGAGGGAAGACAACATGACACCCCTTCGACGTAGAAGAGTCTGAGAAAGTATGAATGAAGGGTCATGTACTGTGTAATTGGGCCAGGAAACGTGAACAGGACCATAAAAAATATATGTACATTCTTTATTTGTGTATCCCTTTGCTAAAAACTTTCAGTAAAAAAAAGTTATGCTAATTTTCAGTACCTTGCGCATATTCCACGTCTAAATATTGTAACACAGTTTCTGACTAATCATTAACAGAACAACGCTTACAGAAGGCGAGCTGAAATTTGGCCTACTGATTTGGCCTTTCTCGGTGCAACGTTTACGGTTGAAACCTACGTTGACCTCATCTTTTAGATATAACTATTGAAGGGAAAACTATTCAAAACAAGATTGGATTTCCATTGCTGAACCGGTCGTTGATGTACCGGTTTCTGTTACCAATTTATAATCTATGCCAGTAGCTTGGGCTATTTATATTTGTGGTCAGTTTAGAGATAAAACTGAGTTATGGATAGTACATGATGATCATTGACCTATATCTTCTTGGTGCAGAAAGGGCAATCAGTGTAAATTCTCGACATCTTCAAGAGAGGTTTCCTAGAACTCATCTCATTGACAAGAAATTAAATAGGATGTAATTTGGAGCCAAGGTAGAATATTATATCACATATATATAATCATTTTCATTTTGGAGGGGGGAGGGGGGTCTTCTTCTTCCTGTTCTGCTTGGTATTCCTGTTCTTTTTTTTTTAATACTTATTCTGCTTCCTTTAGTCTTCTTCTTCTTCTTCTTCTTCTTCTTCTTCTTCTTCTTCTTCTTCTTCTTCTTCTTCTTCTTCTTCTTCTTCTTCTTCTTCTTCTTCTTCTTCTTCTTCTTCTTCTTCTTCTTCTTCTTCTTCTTCTTCTTCTTCTTCTTCTTCTTCAGCATCATCATCATCATCATCATCATCATCATCATCATCATCAACATCATCTCTGCCTCTTCCTTCTGCTTATTTACATCTTTTTTTAAATAGACTTTTAATATTACTTATTATAGTTAAACAAAAATGGCAGGCCCTTGATTAGCTAGTCTATTTGGACATAGTACCTACCATGAGTGTAATTTTCATAATTTTCCTATTTCTGTTGAAGCATACGATTGTATTTTAAAACTATGTTCTTTAGACAAATAGTCTAGCAGGTCAACAGGTTTGTAATAAACCTACAGTTCGATACTTAACTGCTTTTTTATAAAGTCTGATATGTTTTTAACTGCTTTGTGGTGTAAAGCTTTGTTTTAAACTGTTTGTTTTATAAAGTATAATAGTTCTAAATTAAACTATTTGTGTTATTATCACAAATGTTATGAAGTATAATAGTTCTATATTAGTTTTTTTTTTTTTTTTTTTTAACTATTAAAACTGCTTGTGTTGTAAATCTGTGTTACAGAAATAACAGTTTAGTAGGCATTTCGTTTTCTTTTTTGTTCATCGGCTGTAAACTTCAGCGGAAAGTCCTGGTTGTTCATCCATTTGGTCTTTGGCCTCGTGCCAGGAGCTGGGTTTTGCATGTACATTCGTTTTACTGGCTTATTTGTGTGCAGTCTGATTGTTCCTTGCCTCTCAGGCAGATATACTTCTACTCCCAAGAAAGTCCCCAGTTAGTCGTCTCTTACAACATGCTTGATAGGCAGGTAGTGGGGCTATTCTTGTTTTTCCCGCAATGGGCTCCGGAACCCACACGGGGGATAAGCCATATCATCTAGAAAGATTTTTTGCCTTGGACGGCTTTTATTTTTCTAGTTGGAATTTTGTTATCTGTTTGTTATTATTTTTTGTTCAATGCCAAGAAGGAATTTCGTTTACAATAAATTTTGATTTGGGAAAAAATTTCATTTTAGAAGAAATTTCACCCAGAAGACATTTTTTTTATAAAAAGAGAATATTTTAAGAGAATAGCTCCCAAAAGGAAAAAAGAAATCTACCAACCAAACTCATGCAGTCGACTTGAGGGGATAGACTGATTGACTAATCTTAACTTGCAAATTAGTTCCTTTCTTGACCTCTGGACCATTGTTTGATTAAGACGCCTGATATGAGATTAGTGTTTGAGGATGTCATGACCAATCGGCTTCGGCAAACAAAGGAATTTCCCAGGGTGTCATGCGAGAAGGCTTCGGTACGAATCAGTGGGAGTTGGTTCTAGAATCGAAAGCACACAGAGCTGATTTGTTCTTGCATACTCACTGTTTATCGTATAATTACCTCTGCATCAAGAGTAAATATCTGGGCGTTGTTGGTGGTCATCGACAATTAATTGACAAAGTGATGCTCGGCATATGTCCTGGTTTGTGTAATTAATTGTTCATTTTTAGCTGGTGTCGCCCCACCCCCCCCCCTCCCCCTTTTTCACCATTCACCGGTTGTAAATTCCGGGAAAAAGTTGTGGTTTTTCGTTCATTTCTGTATCTCATTTGTCTTGTTCCAAAATTTGAGGTTTGCGAACACACTCAGTATTCGAAGAAAACATCCACATATGTCTTGTTCCAGAACTTGGGTTTTGCAAGCACACCAGTTTTACAGATCTGGCTGATTTGTATTCAGATTGTTGGCTCCTTGTCTTTCAGACAGATGCGTTCAAAATTCAAAGAAAACATACCTTTTTAGACGCCTTTTACTGTGTGCTTGTTAGGGGGCAGTGGTTCTGTCCGCACCCCCCCCCCCTTTTTTTTCTGAAAAATATGGCCCCTTAACTCCGACAAAAAACTATCACTTTTAAATGACAGGATCGGGTGTGGGTGGGGTGTGGAGGGGGTGTGTGGGGGGTAGGTTGGGGAGGAGGGGGAGTTACGTGTGTTTAGAGGTGTGTAAACAGAGATTCATAAATCAGATATATTGAGGTTCCATTGCAATTGTAGGCGATTTAGGAGTATACTTCTTTGTGTTGATTTCGATAACAAAAAAATAACACACACACAAACAACCAGTACATGATACTAACTAGTGACATCGTTGTGCTAATTAATAGACCGTGATGGTTTGAACATACGGAGAGAATGGCAGACACAGAAGAGACAGCTGCGTACAGAAAGGAGTTTAATGAAAATAGACGAGGCGGACCAAGAAGATTGTGGAGAAATAATATACAAACAGTCCTACAAACACATGGAGTCATTACCTGGAAAGATAAGGCCAATCAGAAAGATAACTGGAGAAGGTGATATCGGCAGCAATTAACTCTTAGAGCTGGGAATGCTGATGAAGAGCGTAAAACATCAGTTTAAGATGGTTAGTTGCGTATCCTTGACAGGATGTTGCAGAACCAACCCCAACAGCCCTGGCTGTTGTGTGGTTTTTCTAGGCATATTTACGTCCAGTAGTTTGCCATTGCTTTCTCCATGGTCAGCTTTCTTGATACCACTGTCAAAACCAACGCAAGGCACATGGCCTGCAGCTAGGATCGAACCCGGCACCCCGGCATTACGAAGCGTTCGTATCGACTTAGCCACAGAGCCGACTATCAGTTAAAGATATTGATCACTTAATTGACTACTTTTTGAGGAGAAATGTAATATTCACAGAGAGATCGTGAAAAAAAAAAAAAGAATGCAAAGCAAGGATATTCTCAAGATATTTGTCATGATATGAAAGGGTCTCAATACACAAAAAGATTTATACTGTTAGATTTTGAAAATTGGGAGATGCATGATCACTCAAGGCAGTCGACAAGGCACTCAGTAATGATGTTGAAATAATCATGATAATGATGATGACATACGTCTGTGATTATTTTAATGAAACTGGCAAACACAGCAACAACAAAAAAAGGGAGGCGGTTGGGGAAGGGTGGGGGGGGGGGGTGGCACTAATAAACTCAGGAACATGTCAAACAAGAATAATACTGAAAATTATGTGATAATGTCGGCGTCTGTTGCTTAGGCTCTGCGAAAGCGCTTCGTAATGCCAGGATGCCGGGTTCGATCCCAGCTACGGACTGTTTTTCTTACGTTGTTTTCGACAGTGGTACCGTCCAGGAAGCAATGGCAAACTATTGGACGTATAATTTGATTTTAATAAAAACAACAGTCACACAATGTTAGGGTTGATTCTGTAACGTCCTGCAAAGGATACGCAACTAACTTTTATGGGATAATTTTTAGCTGTCTTACCATCGAAACCCATTGCTGGCTGCGTGGATTTTTATCATGGTATGTGGCGTCGCAGGTCGAGCCAGGCTAAAATGAGTACCAGGATGGCTGTCCTTGGGAAGTAAAGACAACCGGCTTAATGCTGAATACCTTACTCGCCTAGTGCCGATGGTCTGTAAAAATATGGGCACTCTCTTCATATATAACCGATACACCTAAAGGCGTGATAAGGGATCTTTACCTTACTTTATATATTTGTCTTTAACTGTTTATGTTACGTCTTTATCTTCCACCTACTCTTCTTTATCTTCTACTGGTTGTGACGCCTTTGCAGTAAAAAGAAGAACTAGATTGTAACATTGCACATGTCACGCATGTGTGTTTTCACAATCATGGTCACTGCACACTAGGCATTCCCATGCGTGCTCAGTCTTCTGATGCAGCAGCCACTCCAAGGTACTTCAACAAATTATTTTCATGAGGTTGGTTATAATGTCCTCTATCTCGGCCTCGGAGGCGGCATAGACGAGCTTCACCACGATTTACTTCAATGTCACGCAATCGTGGTAGTGTCGGAGATTCGTCATTAGCTAGTAGCCCCGTCCGTACAGCGATGATGATATCTGCTCGGTCCAAGCTTCTTCCCACGTGTGTTGGTGCATTTCTTGCCGGTTGTTCCGCTCGCTCATTAGGCTTTACGCCAGCATGACCAGATGTGTTCATCCTGGTGAAGGCATATGGCTGTTATGGGTGACTGTGTATGATAAGGCACTTGTGCATATGTGTGTCTGTGTATGCATGAGTATGTATGAATGCGTGTATACATTGCTGTTTGGGCTTGTATGAATGTGAGTGTGTATATGTATGTATATGAATATATATATATGTGTGTGTGTGTGTGTGTGTGTGTGTGTGTGTATTCATGTGTGTGCATGTTTGAGTGCTATGTGTGAATGCCTTTGTATGCACGAGAGTATATACTCTCGCTGTCGTTACGTATGTGGACAAATAAGTGTGTGAGTGTGTGTGAATGTATACCTGTGCATGCATGTGTGTGGATGTACGTATGTGTATGAATGTCTGCTTATGTATGTTAAAGTGCATGCGTGTATAAAGGTGGTATTTGTGCATGTTTTTACAAAAGCATATGTAAATATATATATATGTTATATATATATATATATATATATATATATATATATATATATATATATATATATATATATATATATATATGTGTGTGTGTGTGTGTGTGTGTGTGTGCGCGCGTGTGTGTGTGTGTGTGCGTGCGTGTGTGTGTGAGAGAGAGAGTTTGAGGATGTATATCTGTGCGCATGAGTGTGGGTGCATGTATGTGTCTTATGAGGGTGTTTAAATGTTTACTTGTGTGTGTGTGTGTGTGTATGTATGTATGTGTGTATTTATGCATATATATGAGTGTGCATTTGTCTGTGTATGTATGGGCATGTAAGAGTGTATATTTGAAATGTGTATGACTGTGTATATGTGATATGCGTATGCATTATTTCTTGATGTATATATATTTTTTTAAATAATCATAACGTGCATTATTGATAACCGGCAGTTGTAATCTAAAAGATGGTTGCTTGGAAAGGCCGAATGTAAGATGTGCCTGCGTGTCCATTTTGTAACTCTTTGAAGATTATGTTTGTTCTTTCTTTTTTTTTTTTGTCCGGTCGTTCATGTCGTAAAAGATCATAGGTGACAAGTTGATATCTGGGTTAGTTACAACATCCCGTAAAATGACTCCGTCTAATCAATCAACATTTACTATTCTCACAGGAAATTTTGTATAATAACTCTTTTCTGTAATATCGGAGACAGCATATTTGTGTTTTTCGAGGATTTTCTTACAGGTCACGTAGTCGAGTTAGCGTGAGAGGCTCTTCATTATCCACTATTTGACGGGTTTACATTACAAGCTTTGGGTTGCTTCTTCAAATGAGGTCGCGAAGGATCTTCTGTTAAGATACGCCGAACATTGGACGAGCTTTGAAAGTGTGAAAAAGGGAAAACAAAAATCACGTCATCTTGTCCTGCACAGAAAATCTATTTTCGATGTGCTTTTATTTACCCTATTAAAACGCCTATTTTTAATTAATGGGGTCGCGCGTCACATTAACTGTATAAAAGGGGATTGGGACTCGAAAGAAAAGGTTGGAAACGGCTTCTGTACAGCGCTGGTTATATTTATTATCATCAAGTGCCTTGCCGACTGGCATGGGCGATCATGACTCTCCACAATCCGCGATTCATGCAGTGGAAAAAGGGTGTCAAGAACATGCTCGCGCTGACTTCCTCTGTCTCTCTTTCCACAGATGTTTCCAGTGTTGTTCCAATTTCTCTTTTCTGATAACACGACCCACCCCCCCCCCCCCCCCTCCTCCCACTCCAAATGATGACTGACTCTTTCAGATGTTTGTGATAAGTTGTCTTTGAGCTCTCTCCTCTTTCAGAACATCTGGGTTGCTCTTCTTAGCTATCCGAAGAATTCTAAGGATTCTTTTGTAAAACCATATCTTAGAGGTCTGCTCAGCTTGTTTATTAATTGTTCAGGATTTATTGCCTATGTTAAGACTGGCTCAGGATTTATAGCCTATGTTAAAACTGGCTCCGTATAGCATGCGGGTAGTAGTAGTAGATTTTTACCCCACTAGGACATCACACAAGCGATAAACACCCGATGACACAAAGTGCCACCATGCGGATGAGGATCAGTCAGTATTGGTGGGCCTTCACTGTTGTCCTGCAAATATACTTCTGGTCTATTACCATTGCACAGATTCCTTAAGTATTCTGTCCATCTGTTAATTATGTCACTTTACCCCATTTACATTTCAATTTCTTTCGATTTAAACATCCAGTGGTGTTACATCTCTTCTTTCCTGTTAATATATTTATCTGTCAGTGCATGTAATGTGAGTGTTTCCCGCAATTTTTCCCCAATCTCAATGCTTATCTGATTCAGCCAGGTTTATTTAGCCTCTTCGCATTTGTTTACTATTTTTTTATGCATACTATAAAATTCTTCTTTATCTTTCTTTTTCTTTCTTCTCTCGTCCATCATCTGCAGAATTTCATTTATCCATTTCTTTTTTGCTACTCTATGTGTTGGAGGAGTAAGCTCTTTTGATGTCTGCTAATTGACTTGCGCAGCACATCCCATTGTTCTTCAATAGTTTTTATTATGTCCATATCATTATGTCTGTTCTGCACAGTGACATTGAACTAACTGTTCCTTAATTTCTTTATCCGTTTTACGTATTCCTAAATTTAACTTGATGTTGTGTTCGGTGTTATTCTAAATATAATTATTTGGAACATGATTATTATAACTGTCCGCTCCTGGTCTAGTCTTTGCTCCAATTAAACTGCTCCTGTATCTGTTTGTTTTCAGTATTTAATCAGTCTGATTGCCGACATTATCGCTAGAACTTTTCCAAGTCCACATTCAACAAGGGTGGTGTTTGAACCAGGTGTTACCAATTATTTTGTTTTGTGACTCAGCCCAGCTTTTAATCTTGTATCTCTCTTATTCTTTCCTCCTATGCTATAGCCACAAGTTACTCCACACACGTTTTCACTTCAAACTTTTGCATTGAAATCGCCTTTTATTATTGTTACTTCAAAATTATGACACTGATCAATAGCCATGTCTAAATCATTGTAAAATTCATCAATGCCATCTTCTGAGCTCTCCGAAGTTGTGCACAAACCTGTACTAAGTTTATATGAAGTAGTTCACTGTGAATCTTTTATAACAGCTCTCTGTCTGAAATAGTAAAATATCATTTAAAAGTTTTTGCTCATTTCCAGAATAATAAAAACACATTTTTTTTTTTAAATATAACCTCCCACCTGTGTGAATGACTTATGTGTTCTTCTTCTTCTGCCTTTCTATCCCCCAATGGAGCATAGGCCCTCAACCAACTCACGCCAAGTCGTTCTATCCTTCGCCATTACATGGAGCTCTCCCCATGTCCTCCCAATCTTTCTAACCTCATTCTCCAGCTCTCTTCTCCATGTGTTTTTTGGCCTTCCTTTATTCCTATGCCCCTGTGGGTTCCAATGCAAAGACATTCTAGTTATGCTGTTCTCCTGTTTTCTCAGTGTGTGCCCTATCCAACGCCAGCGTCTTTTCCTCACCTTCTGATCCACTGGAGCCTGTTAAGTTCTCTCCCAAAGTTCTACATTAGTTATTCTATCATACCATTTTATTCCCTCTATTCTGCGCAGGCACCAGTTAATGAATGTCTGTAATTTATTAGTAATTGCCTTCGTTGTTCTCCATGTTTCCGCCCCATACAATAGTACTGATTTGACATTAGAATTAAAATTTTTTAGTTTAGTATTTCTTTAAATTTCTTTTGACCTCCACAAATTCCCTAGTGCTATGAAAGCCCCTCTTGCCTTTTGTATTCTTATTTTAATATCTCTATCAGTTCCTCCATCTTTATCTACATTACTGCCTAAATAGGTGTACGACTCCACGTTTGGAGTGGGGTGCCATTAAGAGAAACCACATTACTATTTGCCTGATTTATTCTCATTATCTTTGTCTTTCCTTTATGGATTTTCAGACCAAGCTGCTGTGATCTCGCATTAAGTATATTTAATTTATCTTGTATCTGATTCCGTGAATGGGACAGAAGGGCAATATCATCAGCGAAGTCCAGATCATCAAGCTATTTTGTAGGGGTCCACTGAATTCCATTCTTGGTGTTAGCAGTTACTGTTTTCATAGTCCAGTCTATAGCCAGTAAAAATAGGAGAGGCGACAAAAGACATCCCTGTCGCACACCTGTTTTTATTTCAAATGCATCTGTTAGCTTTCCCTCATGAAGAACTCGACATTTCATGTCTTTATATGTTGCCTTTACTAAGTTGATAATTTTCTTTGGGATTCCATAGTGCCCCATCAATTTCCAGAGAGATTCCCTATTAATGCTGTCAAATGCTTTTTCATAATCTATAAATCCAATGTAAAGTGGTGAGTTCAGTTCAATGCTTTGCTCTATTATAATATTTAATGTGGCTATTTGATCAGTACAGGATCTGTTTGACCGAAAACCTGCCTGCTCGTCTCTTTATCAATAGCATCTTTTAATCTTTCCAAAATAATTCTACTTAATATTTTTCCAGGAACTGACAGCAACATAATTCCTCTATAGTTTTCACACTCCTGTAGATCACCTTTTTTGGGCAGTTTCACAAGATATCCTTCTCTCCAGTCTGCTGGTATTTCTTCGGTCTCTCAGACTTTACTGAATAATCTATGTAGCAATTCTGTTGATGTGTTTATGTTGGTCCTGATGGCTTCAGCTGGGATACCATCTGGGCCTGACGCCTTTCCTTCCTTAAGAAGATTTATAGCTTTTCTAATTTCCTCTTTGGATGGTATCTCACAGTTGATATCCAGTTCCATTTCTCAAGGCTGGATATCTGGGGGAACCTCTGGGCCTGGTCTATTTAGAAGCATTTCAAAATATTCAACCCATCTGTCCATTTGATCTTTAGTGTTAGTAAGTACCTTTCCTTGACTATTTTTGATTGATCCAGTTGGCTGACTATATTTACCTTCTAATTTTCTTGTGTTACTGTAAAGTTCTCTGAGGTTTCCTTTTGCTGCTGCTGTCTCCGCTTCTTGTGCCAGATCATTTAGATATTTCACTTTATCTGCCCTTATATGCCTCCTAACTTCCTTGTTGGCTTCTGTGTAATTCTCCTGAGCTCTAGCTTTAGCAGCTCTAGTTTTGCTATTGTTTAATTCTGCCTTTTTACTTTTCCTATCTTCAATCAGTTTAATGGTTTCTGGTGTTATCCATGCTTTATGTTTCCTTTCTTTCTTGCCAAGAACTTCTACGCAAGATTCATTCCAGATTTCTTTGATCTGATCCCAGCAGACTTCTGTGTTGACATCTTCAGCTAACTGCTGCAACACCTGGTACTTATTAGAGACCGTAACTGAGAACTGTTCCTTAATTTCTTTATCTCTGAGAAAGCCTACATTATATTGGTTTCTATGATTATAAGATGTTATATATCTTTTTAGTTTCAACTTGATTTTACTTATCACCAGGAAATGGTCAGTAAATACATCGGCACCTCTGAAAGCCCTAACATCGTAAAGGGATGATCTAAACTTTTTGTTAATACATATGTGGTCAATTTGATTAGTTGTCTTATGGTCTGGTGATTCCCATGTTACCTTGTGTATTCTTTTATGGGGAAAAATACTTCCACCAATAACATACTGGTTACCTGCACAAAAATGTGTGAACAATTCTCCATTTTCATTCATTACTCCTAGACCATGTCTCCCCATAATTTCTTTATAACCTGTGTTGTCTGATCCTATCTTAGCATTCAAGTCACCCATCAAAATTTTTAAGTTGCCCTTTCTTTCATTATTTATAATATTTTGAAGCTGCATGTAAAATTCTTCCTTAACAGATGCATCTTTATCATTTGTTGGTGCATAACACAGTATTACCGACATGTTCACCTTCTGTTTTACTGTTCTAAAAGATGCTCTTATTATTCTGGGACTCACAGCTTCCCATTCTATTAGTGCCCTGTCTGCTTCTTTTGATAGCATCAGGGCCACTCCTTCACTGTGCGGCGAATTTTCCTCTGTGTGTCCTGAGAACAAAATAGTTTCTCCTGAATTAAGAATACTTTTCCCTGTCCCAGTCCATCTAGTTTCACATAACCCTAAAATACTAATTCTATAATGTTTCATTTCCTTTGCTACTTCCATTGTTCTCCCTATATCATAGAGAGTTCTAACATTCCAGGTGCCAATTCTTGAGGTTTTCCTAGCTGAGAGGAGGTAAGTCAACGATCCGGACTCCTTACGGCTTTCTCCACACTGTGTCATACTTCTTCTATTTGAAGAGCCTCCCCTCATCTTGGTTGGCTGGATTTTATTTGCTTCTCTTTTTGACTTATCCATGGTTGGTTGGTTTTTGTGGCTATGGTTTTTACAGGATGAGGTAGCCAACCTCAAGCCCAACCCTACCCTTAGTCGCCTCTTACGACATGCCTGGTAGGGTGCAGTGTCACTATTCTTTGCTTCCCGTGAGGGCCCCGGTGACACACAGGCGGACTTATGTGTTATCTGCATATTTTGTATATTCATTCTCTCCATTTCTTTCTTGATTTTGTCCAACTTTCAGGTTTGTACAAGAATTCTGACACTCCATGTACCAATGTTTAGGATGTAACTGACATGTAATTTCTCTACAGAGGCTGGATGACAGTGTGGTATCACCTATAGAACATGTTGCTCCCTACAGGACGAGGTGATTCCGTTATAACAGCGGTTCTCATCCTGCCGGTCGCGACCCTATTTTAGGGGGTCGAACGACCCTTTCACAAGGGTCGCCTTTGACTATGGGAAATAAATATTCCTCAAATTTATAAGGGAAAATAACACCACAACAGGAGATAATTGTATTAAACGGTCGCGGCATTATAAAAGTTAAGAGCCACTGCATTAGAAACCCCATTAACATCGCTGGGCATACAGAGCTAGCTATATATTTTTATAGACCATGAGGTCAGCATCACGCCCGATGTCTGAATACGACTGGTTTAAAGGCATGCTTAACTGTGGAAAACATAGCGCTGGTTTCCCTTGTCTTACGCCTGTTTATTTAAAGTTTACTACCCTTTGTCTAAAGAGACAAAACTTCAAGGCAGCACAGGGAAGAAGCGGAAGGAGATATAATTGCGCCTTTTATCCGCCGTTAGTCATGTCACGCAGTTTTGAGATATTTTTATAGATCCGGCTGTTCCATCAGCTAGCTCGCCCCTCTCAATGACCAACACCTATTTTGGTCCAATCCTATTCAATTTATTCGCGGCTAACCTCTATATATATATTAATAAAGATACAGAAAATGTATATCTATATCTAAAGGCAGCTCCGCCATCCACCACCCGGTGGATGCGCCTAGTAGAAGGCAAACTTGAACCAATAAAAAAGAAGAAATACGTGGAAAGAAAACAGGGGCGAAGACAACGGCCGCTAACGAACTGGAAAAGATCATTATCTACAACAAATCAATAGTTGAAGAGACGACTAGGCTTGGCGGCGAGCGGGAAAATACAGACCTTGATCAATCACACTTCATGTATAAGAGTTTTCACGGTCTTAGCATCAAAGAAAAATATTTCTGAAGAACTGGTAAACATAGGAATAAAAAAAAAAATTGTGGGTTTAATATTTTAATATCCCCGCCCATCTTTAACTAATGAAGAATGACAACAAGTGGACAGCGTCCCTGTTTTGGATGGGAGAAGACATTTTAAGTACGGAAAGTACGAACACCAACAGTTAATACGACATTTCGTTTAGGGAACGAATCTACGTACTCTAATATTTTTCGGCTGTTTTGTTTTATTGGGCAATTTTATTTCAGAAATCTACGTACTCTAATATTTTTCGGCTTTTTTGTTTTATTGGGCAATTTTATTTCAGAAATCTACGTACTCTAATATTTTTCGGCTTTTTTGTTTTATTGGGCAATTTTATTTCAGAAATTTTCCTTTGACACCTAAACGATCAGCTTTTGATTTTGCTGTCGAAATTAAGGCAGAGCAATCTGCTGCTAAACTGACTGCTGCTGAAATCTTGGAGTATTTTGGAACTGTTAAGGTCTAATCCACAGACGCTGACTGTGACAGAAGGCTAATATTAAATTAGATATGCTTCCAAACTCAAAATATCTAATTACCAGTGAAGAACAAGGAAATGGTTAGTTGTGTATCTTTTTACAGGACGTTGCAGAACCAACCCCAGCAGCCCCTAGCTGTTGTGTGGTTTCTCTGGGCAATTTACGTCCAGTAGTTTGCCATTGCCTCTGGACAGTCGGCCCCCTGATACCACTGTTGACACCAAAGCAAGGCGCATGGCCCGCAGCTGGGATCGAACCCGGCACCCCGGCATTACTAAGCGTTCGCATCGACTTAGCCACAGAGCCGACCTGTGACAGAAGACTAACATTAAATTAGATATCCTTCCAAACTCAAAATATCTCATTACCAGCCACGAACAAGGAAATTATCGCTGTAAATTTTAAAAAAGAAAAAAAATGTGGATAAACGACATGAAGTCAACTTGCATCGGGAATCATGAGCACAGACAGCAAGACGGACAGGGGATTTTTAGTATCTTTTCACGTGTAGTGGGCAGCTATCTTTTCGTCTCCGGCAGAAATAGGAGGGCGAGACGCATTATATATTAGAGAGCTGCCCCTGAGTTGGCCAGTCTCGCTTCTTCATGAGTTGGCTAAGCCTATTAGCCCTGTGAAAAGCTACTGAACCACATCTAATTGTGGCCGCTCCTGATTGCCCCGATCTATAATCGGCAACAACGAGTCTTAGATTCGGTAGTGATAGAGCGGCTGTCTCACTTTTTCTTGTAACCTTTGACTTCGTTATTAATTTCTATTTCTTTCCCCCGCAAAGCTTTAACTGTGGCGGATAAGAAATGTTGTATAAATTGTTAGAAGTAGGAAGCACTTGACCGTCTGAGAGTGTTAAGAAGACTTGGGCCAAGGGAGGGGGGGGGGGGCGGGAAGAGAGGGGGGGGGGGCGGTGGTGAGTGAGGTTGCGTGTGATACCAGGAAAGGCTAAGAACTCTTCATTTCTCCCTCGTTTTCTATTTATCTATCTATCTATCTATCTATCTATCTATCTATCTATCTATCTATCTATTATGCTGTCTGTCTGTCTATCTATCTATCTATCTATCTATCTATCTATCTATCGATCTATCTATCTATCTATCTATCTATCTATCTATCTATATATCTATCTATCTATCTTATCTATCTATCTATCTATCTATATCTATCTATCTATCTATTATCTATCTATCTCTCTATCTATCTATCTCTCTATCTATCTATCTATCTATCTATCTATCTGTCTGTCTATCTATCTGTCTGTCTATCTGTCTGTCTATCTGTCTCTGTCTATCTGTCTGTTCTATCTGTCTAGTCTATCTGTCTGTCTATCTGTCTGTCTCTCTCTGTCTGTCTGTCTGTCTATCTGTCTGTCTCTGTCTGTCTGTCTGTCTGTCTGTCTATCTTCTGTCTGTCTGTCTGTCTGTCTGTCTGTCTGTCTGTAGCTGTCTGCTCTGTATCTGTCTGTCTGTCTGTCTGTCTGTCTGATCTGTCTGTCTGCTGTCTGTCTGTCTAATCTATCTATCTATATAATCTATCTAATCTATCTATCTGTCTATCTATCTATCAATCTATCTAATCTATCTATCTATCTATCTATCTATCTATCTATACTATCTATCTATCTATCTATGCTATCTATCTATCTATCTATCTATCTATCTATCTATATATCATCTATCTATCTATCTATCTATCTACCTATCTATCTATCTATCTATCTATTCTATCTGTTGTCTATCTATCCTGTCCTATCTATCTGTCTGTCTGTCTGTCTGTCTGTCTGTCTGTCTGTCTGTCTGTCTGTCTGTCTATCTGTCTGTCTCTCTGTCTCTATCTATCTATCTATCTATCTATCTATCTATCTAATCTATCTATCTAATCTATCTATCTAATCATTCTATCTAATCCTATCTATCTAATCTATCTATCTAATCTATCTATCTAATCTATCTATCTAATCTATCTATCTCTCTATCTATCTCTCTATCTATCTCTCTATCTCTCTCTCTATCTATCTATCTATCGATCTATCTATCTATCTATCTATCTATCTATCTATCTATCTATCTATCTATCTATCTATCTATCTATCTATCTATCTATCTATCTATCTATCTATCTATCTATCTATCTATCTATCTATCTATCTATCTATCTATCTATCTATCTATCTATCTATCTATCTATAACATACCTGCCTACCTCTGTCTGTGTTCAATTTGTCTCTTAGTTTCATTATCTTTGCTTCAGGTGTGACATCTGCTTGATCTGTTATTTTTTTTTCCTTGGCGTTCACCTGCTGTAACTTCGGGCAGACAGTTTTATTTCTTTGTCTACTTCTTGTCACTGGTCTTGTTTCAGAGCTTGAAGTTTGCCGGTAAAGATCAATCGGCACAAGATGGCTGATGTGGTTACCATCACGCCGGCTGCCTTTACTTCTAGGGATTGCACCCTGTAACCACTCAACGCTGGGTCAACCTGGGGGCCAAGGTCACTTTCTAACACAATTCGGCTCCTCCAGGCAGTGAACCAACGATCTTCCGATCCGCGGCGAGCGTCCAGCCGCTCTGTCTCAGCGACTCGCCTGTATGCTTTAGGAAGGTGGGGGGGGGGGGGGGCGGAGGTTGTGAGAGTAGGAGATTCTATTAATTTTTGTCTTACGCAGGAAGTGAGAATATTTGTCTTGCAGAAATACACACTTGCATAAAAGGATTAAAAAGGAGAGATAGTTACTGGATCCAGGATTTTTCTTATGCCCCTCCGCCTAAATATGAATTCCCAATTGAGATAATTTGCAAAAATAGACTCCTTACTAGCAATATAAGAGGCTAATTAAATAACCCGATCCGAGTTATTTTTGCAGTTTTCAGAAGGTCATATTTGAAATATTTCCAGCAGCGTTGTCCGAGCATGTCTGTTTATACAGAGCGAACACAATGACGTAATTGAACGGATGCGAACGTATTTCCGTTGACACAAATTGTATCTGGTGATTTGGGGCGCTGAGTATGGGTAATTATATGTTTATGTTGGTCTGGTCAACACGATAAAAAGATTGTCAAGCAAGCAGGACATGGAGTGATACACATATTTATGTGGATTAATGAGAACAAAATGTCATGGACCGTGTTGCCTGAAGCAGAACAACCAGGAAGCGAATAGGGATAATGGCGAAAATGATTGCAGATATGTTAAGACCTCAATCGCCTGTTGATCCCAAGGTCTGGGGTTCATGTCCTGAGAGAATAGGACAATTTTTTTAATTTCCTTGGCTCCCAGGTCAACCCATCCTTAATTGGGTACCATGTAAAGTATTGGGAAGTAAAGGCGGTCGGCGTAATGCTGACCACATCACCTACCGTGTGCCGATTGGTCTATAACAAAAGGTCTAGCCATCCATGCCCAATTTGCTTGAAGATGTCAAATAGAGTCCTTAATTTTAAAAACTCTGTGTCGGGAGGGGGGGGGGGGACATGCCGAATACATGTGACAGCTACAATAGTCATGAAATGCAATGCTCTTACTGGGTAAGACATTTCTGAATTTGAGCTGGTGGTGCTAGTCACATTTTCAGTCGCTATGGGACGGAAAGTATCAACAAAAACTATCAAGGAACGTGTTTCTTTATATATATGCACATACAAATGCGTATATTTCAAAAATTAGAAGTATTGATATGGCCTGTTCAACAGAGTTGAGAGAGAGAGGGATGGAGAGAGAGTGAAAGAGATCTAAAGTCAAGAGGATTCATCGGGTTGTATCATTCATGGCTCTGTCTCTTTTCGCCTGCCGAGAACGCCCACAAAACACGAATTCCGTAGGCCTCGACGACGATCTCCGAGAATCTCATTAAAAACTTTACCAAACAGCCAAAGAAAACTCTGTAAAACGAACCCACGAAACTCGGAGAACGAGGCAAACGGCTTATAGTCTTAACCACCGACGTAGAAACAAATTTGTTTCGTATTGTTTTATTATTTATTTGATGAATGCAATGCTTACAAATACATATCATTAGAAGCATGATAATGTAAATCTGGAAGAAATTAGCTGTAATACACAGGTTTTTTTTAATATTAGAGTATATTCAGTTTTATTTAAGTGGATTAGGCATAACTGTGTGATCAAATGTAGGAAACGGTTTTGCAACACAAGTGAATACATATATAAGCACTGCGAACCAGTGTAGGACGCATTTTAAAAAAAAAAAGTTTCACCTTGGCTCTTGCCGGAGGCCCTAATAAAACCCAACATATGGGTTGAACGGGGTTTCTGGGATCTGTCCCTGAGTGATCCTCATCCGAGTAGTGACAAGCTGTGTCACCGGGTGTTTATCGCTTGGGTGTAATATCCTGGTGGGGTTGAATGTCAATCAACGCGAGTGAGATATGGTACCTCCCATTGAACTCTGCCTACAAAGAGATAGCACTGCTGTTTATCCGCTATATAAACGGTCGTAAGAATAGTTGGTTTTGATACGCTTGTGACTGTTGTTAATATGGCCCTTACCTTCTTAGAGCCGCATGTTATGTCAAGTTGGTATAGCTGATACGAGTGTCCTAATTATAATTTATCTGCAGGTTGAACAGGATGTCTGTGGTCTTGGTGGTTTGAAATCTAGATAGAGTTTTTTTTTTTTTTTTTTTTTTTTTTTTTTTTTTTTTTTTTTTAAATCTGAAAATGGAATAGTAAATATTAGGCAAGCATCTTTGATGGGACAAACTAATCGATTGATTGTTATTAATATTTTGGTGATGGCTTCACTGATGGTAACGTGATTATGAACTGTCATCTTTTCTCAACAACGCACTGAGGAAAGGAATACAGCTTCTGATATGAGAGCACATCTGTCCTTTGAGCACGAGTACCTAGTTTGGGTTCCGGGGTTCATTTGTGTGAAAGGGGGTGGGGGGAGACCCACTGCCTCCCCAACAAGCATCTCGTACGAGTCGACTAATTGGGAGCTACGTTTGAAGTTGGACTGTATCTGCCTGTGAGACAAGGAACCAAAAATCTGCTTACGAGTAAACCAGATCTATAAAAGGTTCTGGAACAGGCTTGATGTTCAGAGGTGCATGAACAACCAGAACTTTCCACCGGAGTTTACAGCTAGCTGGTGAGCACGAAGAAGAAGAAGAACTGTAATGAAATTCATGAAGCATAAGAACTTGTAACTGGCCGAATGTCTTACCTCGAGCTTTTGGTGTGCTGAGGTTCTGCAAAGGATGTGCTACTTGGGAGTGATCTCCTATTTGTCACCAAGTTCATTGCCGACTGAAGTGGGAAGAAGATATCTTTCAGCACTTTCCATTATCATTGTGACTTTTTCTCTTCATCGGCTTATCTGGTAAAATAAAAAACTTGTATACTATTGAGGGGAGTGTAATTTTTGACCAAAATCACAATGACGAATAAGCTGAATTGAACCAAGAAGCGACATCACAGAACTCGGGGCATTCCCATAAGCGCTTCTTCCGCATATTCAGCAGCCAGTGCAGAGTTAAATTACCAGTAGTAGCAGTATCGATCTGATTATACGTCCGTCTTGCCTTTCCTCTGAGCGTCCACTACCACGATAACTCCTGGTCACTCCTTGCTGCACCACTCTCACCAGACTGTGGTGATCAATTTCACAGTGAAGAACCGAGATGAAAAACAAATGTTTATTACTGGTAAACGCTATGAAAGAAATAGGATGGAGATCACCTAGACAAGTTTGCAGATTGCACTCAAGCAAAGACAGTTATCCGATGGACGGCAGCTGGAAAACAAACGATAAGGGGGTCACCTAAGGAAATTGCAGAAAAGAAGTTAAATGAAGGAGTATAAACAGACATGGGATACCAAAGCTTACACGAGGATGCCAGCAGACATTACCCACCCACTGCACAGTGCAATCAATGATTTAAAAGGGATTCGTCTCAAACGTGGCTGCCCCTGAATGGCCGAGTCTGAAAGTTCTATACATTAGGTATTTGATTTAGGTGAGATTGGTCACAGTGAAGGATGGACGCACACAACAGCCAATGCATGACGTGTCTGTTTAATGGTGTTTTAAAACTTGGAAGGTACTGTGTGATTCATACACACACCTGCCACGGTAAGCACCGAGAGAAGGGGCACTGATTGGTCAGCATTTACGCCTAGAAGACAGCATCATCTACTCAGACTGGTCCGTGATGCAAGATCAACATAGGCATACATAGCACATAGGATGGGATATACAATACAAATGGGATAGCAGCGCTATCAGGTTACTACAGCATGAATGACCATGAGATCAGAACGGCTTCCAGAGCACTGAGACACGCATAAAAACAAGCTGCCGCTCATGCAATAATAGTTTCAGACTTGAAGGACATGCTTAAGAAAATCACAACAGGTATTCTACGCTCTGAATAGATAGAAAGCATTCGGAAATCGCAACTAACCTCTATCCCCTGGTGCGACGCACCTGGAAATGCACAAGTAACTGGTAATAAACGAGCCGACCAACTGGCAAGCAGTGCACCAATGGATACGGGAAGAAGCACGGACAAAGAAGATATCATGAACTCTGTACGGGACTAGGCCGGCGGATAATGATACGTATGTATATTACGAAACTAACCGATATTTTCATCATGCATACTATGGGGCTTAGGCGCTGCGAACACACTTGGTAATGCCGGAATGCTGGGTTTGATCCCAGCTGCGGACGGTTTGTCTTGCGTTGGTTTCGACAGTGGTACCAAGAGCTGACCGTTCAAACAGCAGTGGCAAACTACTTAACGTAAAATTTGTCTATAAAAACCACAACAGTGAAAAAAAAAGGCCTAGGCTGGTTCTGCATCATCCTATTAGGGATACGAAACTCAATTTTCTTAACTGGTTTCTGGCTAATGCATTGTTTAATTTATCTAGTGTACTCACCACTCCTCGCTAACTCACGGATATTTTTTTTTTCCATAAAATTCCGTCACTCTCGATCTTCAACAGTTCATGTAACGCAAAAGGTCAGAAATGCATACAGACAATGTCATTGGGTTGGCCCATGAAGACTTGTACAAGGGACTCTAGCCAATGAGAAACATAAACCATTTTTAATGTGCCAATTGAGTTAATGATCACCCAGTCAAGGAATACACTTGGCTTAACAGCTACAAATTGCATGTGACAAAACAGGCAGTTAACATTATGGGCGATATTCCCTTCAGAGACTTTTAAGTGTTCCCGTGATACTTCCAAACCAAAACAGCGCCAGTTTCCGGTCTAGGGTGAGAAACATGGCGTCGTTTCATTACGGAGCAGAAAAGCTAGCCCTAGTTGTATGTGACTACAAGGATATAACCATTAGTTGAATTTGACTACGAGAATATAATAATGTCCCAGGAGAAAAGGACCAGGCGTTATCACATATTCCAGGAAATTCAAAGTTGCTGAGAAGGGGCGAGGAGATAAGGATATATCTGAAATAAATTATTGAAAGCATTTAATAACATGGCAGGTATATCATAAAGAGAGATAAGCAGTAAGATAACTTTTTCTTAAAGTCCATGTCATGTGGCGCTGATAGTCATGTATGTCCGCAACCTTCTGTCCCGTTTACTTTCAGTAAACATTCCACAGATGATCCTGTATGCTATGATGTCAAACGGTCCAGCATCTGTTCTCTCAGTCTCCCTCTGCCTCTTTCCCTTCATCTCTTCTACTGTCACTTTGTACTACAGTTTTCTCCTTGTCATGACATGTCCCCAGATTAAATTGTCTCTTCTGGATCCTCTTTACGTAACCTCGGTGTTGGTCAAACACAACACACGTTCAAAGGATGATCTCAGGAAGAGGAAGTAAATAACTTACCAAGCTCTGGTAGTGTATAGCAACCGAATGGCACTATAACATTTTCGACAGTCTATTCTCATGCGCGGAGTTTATTTTGGAATTATTTAAAAAATAGCTAAAGAAAACCCGGAATTATATTTCTTCAAAAGAGCACTTTCAGCTCAACCTCTCCTCTGAAATTATATTTTCCACAGAAGTTCTCTCTCTCTCTCTCTCTCTCTCTCTCTCTCTCTCTCTCTCTCTCTCTCTCTCTCTCTCTCTCTCTCTCTCTCTCTCTCTCTCTCTCTCTCTCTCTCTGTGTGTATGTGTGTGTGTGTTTGAAGCTTTTACTGCTTTTGAAAACGGTGGTCACTTTAGTATAACTTTTTTCCCATTTCCAGTAGCCGCGAGATTTGTGTGTGCACGAAAAGCATAACAGTATCAATTTCTTTCCAAATCTCTTTAGTACATGTAAACATCTATGTATTGGTTCCATGGCCCATTGGAAGGGGGGAGGGGGTGTGAGGGGGGGGGGGGGGTAATGAAATGATCGTCTGTAGACGTTTTAGTCATGTGATATTTATACATTGACAAAGACGTTTTGGTGGAAACGTTCGTGTTTGTTCATGTTTGTGTCGTTCATTCGTTGATATTTGTCGCCATACGTTCTGCTCATTGCCCTTTTATATTACAGTAACTCAAGTCAACTGATCGGATGGAGTCTCCATTAAAAAAGTTGGCTGCAGTGGATTTTTAACACTCTCTTATTGTACTTTTTTGTTCACTATCTCAAACAAAAATTCGCCCATCTCTTAATTTTATCTTCCTATCCGATCGCTGTCGATCTCTTGTGCGCTAATCTTCTTTTCCTTTCAGTTTTGGATATCATTTAAGTAAAAGTACCCCTTTCCGTGCCTTCAGGCTTATTGGGCATACAGAGCTAGATCTATCTTTTATAAACCAGTCAGCACTTGGTGGGTGATATGGTCAACGTCACGCCGGCCGCCCTTACTTCCCAAGACTGCACCTGGTACCCATTTGAGGTTGGGTAAACCTGGAAAACAAGGCCATTTAAAAAAAAAAAACCTGAACCTTAACCCACGATCTTCCGATCCACAGGCTAGCGTCTAGCCGCTCTACCACCGCGACTCCCACATTCATTTAAGTATTTCTGTTAATGTGTTCAGCTTTTGACATTTATTGCTTTTATTATTTATATCATTATTTTTTCTTACTTCTTTTTCCTACGCCCTGAAAATATATCAAACCAAAAGAAAATGAGAGCTAGTCGGCTTCACAAACACAAACCACAAGTGACCGTTGCGGCTAAAACGCCTACATCGGCAAATTACCTGAATTGACAGTGCTACAGTTACGAAGGAGATGACACAGTACCTTTAGACCCTGTTCTGCTTTTTTCGGCGTCAGGTTTGAAAGAGGCATCTGCTCTGAGCCTTGATGTGTTTTCCATAGATGCTCTCATGTAAGGCCTTGGATATTCCATTTTTTTTCCCCCTCTCTTGCGTAGGCAACCGTTACCTCTGCTTCCACTGTGTATGAGCGACATGACCCTTTATGGTGTACTGTTTGGTAATAGTCGTGACGCATGTTCAAACCATAATCAGCTGTATACATATGTCATTGTATCTGACTCACAGAGTATGCTGAGAAAGGTGGAGACAGGCATTATTCGTGCAGAGTGGCAAGCATTAATTCAAAGGTACCGGGCAGTTAGCATCCTTTAGGTATTTTTTCCAGGTCTTTTTGGTGTGTTGGGAAATGAGCAGGTAGATAGACTGGCCGGTTCTGCGCCTCCTGGTGGTGAACTGATGTAAGTCGAGCTGGATGTTGTGAGGGCCCTTTGAGAGAGAGTGAACCGTGCCGAGGAACAGATAAATCATTACGGTCTAAGGAGAATGGCACTGCAAGGAGTTACAAGGGAATCTGGCCAACGCTCGACACTTAGGGGAAAGGTAAGACGGATGTACAATCAGACAGTTTCTGGTACCATCAGAATTTTAACTCTTCGCTTGCTGCTGAAGATGGGGACGGAGCACTTTTAAAGCTGTCCCAAGTGTGGTGATGTTGATACTTAATTCAACTTTGAACATCATTTAAATCATTTGATTTGTCATCCCTTGGTGTAATTTAGCGCTGACTGCGTCCCAACTTGTTTCCTGATGTGGTCTTCTGATCCTGTCACGTCTTGTTATATTTAGAATTCTCCGTGAGCATTTCGTTTCTTTTGTTCGATATTCTTTTTTTCGTATTTAATATCGACGTTTGCCACTTGTAACTCAGTGTTATGAAAAAATAATGTCTTGAATCATACTCTTTTTTGATGTCAGTTACTCGATGTTTTTAACATGTAACATTAGTGACATCTATCTATGATTTAATTTCCTTCATTTCATTGTTTATATATTTTGGGTACTTAATTTATAACTTACCCCTGACGTCACGACAACGTCACGGGAGACATTCCCAATAAATTCTAGGGTGTTCAGGTTGTAGTTTCTCGCGATTTATCGCCAAGTTTAGGGTTACGGTTAGGGTTAGGGTTAGGGTTAGGTTTAGCATTAGAAGACACTAGATTAACACTCAAAAAAGCACCACACAACAGCACACTTCCACCCCTTGAAATAATGGACTGTCAGCTCAGCTGTGGATTTCCCACGGGGATTTCGTGTTTGGGGTACGTTATAAATTAAGAACCATATTTTGTTTTTATTTCTTTAGTAACTCAATTTTTCATTCTGTTCGTGTTATTGTTTCCTCAATCCTTTGGGGGCGACTATCGGCCCAACACTAAAGAAGCCAAAACGACGACTGGGCCAATCTGTCGGCCTGGTATTAAAAGCCTTGAGATTGGCTGGCTAGTCTTCATATCAGCTAATCAGATTGTTTTTCCTATTCTCACACACGTGGGCTGTTTAATGGTGACTTTCGTAAAAGTTTGATGCGTTCCTTAATTTTACTTGTCTTTTTTGTTTGCCTGGTGGAATGGGGGTAGGGGGGGGGGGAGGGGGGTCCAACAAAATGGTCACAATGTATATTACATCATAGCGACCAAAATATAATGGGAGGCAGGCAAAGGAGTAGAACCATTTGCCAGATGACCCACTAGGCCTTGCTTCCCAAAACACACACGTATTAGGACTTATTCAGGCTTCATTCATCAAAAGTGCAAGTCAAATTGTTTAATTTAGTCCTGTTTGTCCGAAGCAGCTTATCAAAATTCGTGCATAAATTTGCAAATTCGATAGCTAATTTGAAAAAATGTTGAAATACCAGTGTGAATCCTAAAGACTGTGTTAGTTCATTAAATTTCCTATACGAATATACATATAGTTTCGTATATGTTAATTAAACACTGTATGTTTTTAAAAAAAATTTTTGGTAAACTAGGAAAATTCCCGCCCGAACGCTCCATCTTTTTGGCACTGAAACTCCAAAAAGGCTCTGTCTTCAAAGGGACAAAGTAAATGTTTATATCAATAATTCATTAAAGAAACACATATGCTGCAAGTGGTTCATGGTGCCGATGAAGTTCACTAGAAGATGACAAACTTTCAAGAATCTCTGGCAGATAGAAAACCTGCCACGCGACATACTAATGAATCAGATTAGTCATAATTCACACGAGTTGCTGCCAGCTGCAGAAAAACCACGAAAAGCCGAAATAATTTTCCGATTTTTTTTTTAAAGGACAAGCACACAAAATTTATTATCACAAACGAGGCCCAAAACGGCCGCGGAATGACAACAACCAATGAAGATCTGTATCTCAACAAACATAACTCACAGACTGCGCTAGCCTGTCCCTCTATCCCTAAAAATTATATCCTGCCCACAAAATTGAGTGATATGACATCACTTCTTGCGAGATATTCATTTTTATTGCAAACGAAGTTCTTCTTTCTTTCCCTGGGCTCATAGCTGGTTATTTCAGTTGCAAATAACCAGGATGCGATTGCGTGCTGGCTGGTTGTCATGTTGTGCTTGATCGTTTCGAGGACTCTTTGGGGCGTAAGTTGATGCCTTCTGGCCGACAAAACGATTTCTGGTTCTCTTAACACGAGTTTCCTACCCGGAAAATTGAATTGCGCTTATATACAGTCAGTGAACTGTCTAGTATTCGCGCGTGTAAACACGTTGAAGTGTATATTTTCAGGAAGTTAGACGCAGAACATACACACATATGCATTACTAAGCTACAGTGTAAGGTAAAAGTAATGGTTTTTTAGCAAATCACGTCCCAGTGTGGGACGCAATTTTTCGTTATTTAAAATCCTTTTCTTCCTTTTCCTTCTCCTCCTCCTCCTCCACTTTCTTCTCCTCCTCTTTATCATCCACATAGTCTGTGATATTTTAGTAATCTGTCATATTTAATTTTAAAAAGCCTTACCTTTTTGTTTAAAAATGAGGAAACGGTTATCTACTAAAATTGGATCGAAATACAAGGTCCTGTTTTCAGACGAACCCAATAAATCCCCGGTTTCCCAGATAATCCGTGTATTAGGCCGCTGTTTGACCAAGCACACAAACTGTAGATGCCTACCAGTAAACAGGATTTGGCTGGATCTGGTAGCTTTTTTTCTCAAGCTGTTGACACAATGTTGACTTCTTGTGATGGTTATACACCACAACGGAAAATGTAACTGATAGGGAGACAATACCCAAATATGATTCTTACAGCTTGGAGCAAATGTTATATTCGTCTCGGTTACATATATCTACATGCAACATAACAAGCAGTCCTTATGGAGGAAAATATTGATTGTCAAGCTGAAATGCTGTAGAAAAATTTCTAGAATGCCATGGACAAAGAAGAAGAACAAATTCTGAAAGATCTGAATATTAGGAAAGATTGGCTAATAAAGATAATTTTATCTTGGAAGCTGAAATATTATGGTCACATGACGCAGCACGTCGATTTAAGAACAAAATCAATAGTAAGAATTCGTACCAAGAAGGTTGGGAAGGGGTAGTCCAACACGAAGATTGCCACAGAAAATAAGTGCCTTTATATATATGAAAGTGCACGAGAGAAAGTAGGCAGGCCAAGAGGAGAGCGACGTTCTGCAAAGGACCTGCTAGATGATGATGATGATGATGATGATGACGATTATGATGACATAACAAGCAACAATGACGAGAAATTTCTACTCTTCAATATGTTTATTAAAATATTGTCAAATGTATTATATATATATATATATATATATATATATATATATATATATATATATATATATATATATATTTGCTGAAGATCTGCACGAGATTCTTAAAATATGACTATTTTTTTCTTTCTCTTCTTTGTTCGCGTTCTAAAGAAAGGTTAGACAATTTTGTTGTGGTTTAAATAAGCCTGTGATATCCAGTCTTTCCATCAATCCCACAATCTATATATATATAAAAATCAATGTTTGTGTGTTTGTTTATGAGCTATAGACTCGGAAACTACTGAACCGATTTAGCTGAAATTTTCAGGATATGTTTGTTTTAATACCGGATGTTCACCCATCATGGTTTGAAATTCAACCTGCCATTGTTAGAGATAGTTTGCGACGATTTAAGCAAAAATATTCGAAACTAATATTTAAATTGTTAGTGACATCTAATTATAGCCACGTTAGTAATTGCGCATGCGCCGTAGTCAGAACGCAAGGCTTCCACCATTCGCCGGTGAGTTACGTGCAGCCAACGCCTTCTCTAATACATAGAGTAGGTCGTGGTACAGCAAACAAGACTATCTCTATATTTGTGTAGGCAGTGATTGCCACAATAACCATATTAAACACGATTTCTATTTTCTGATTTTTTTTCAAACAACCTTCTATGGGGAAAGGGGGGGGGGGGAGGGGATCAAGGACTATCTCGACGTCGGCGCAGACATTGACTGCGACATTAACTTCATTAACCGTGTTAGACACGTGTGATTTCTAATGTTGTGCCGTTTCATTAATATATCTGGAGTATCTGTCAATGAGAAAATAATTGCCTGCGGTTTTGAGTTGTGTTATAATTGGGACACCGTAGTAGGGACACACATCTCTAATAGTTCAGTTCTCTTTTCGTTGCTCTGATGAAGTGGCTGCTTGGTCGAATGGTTAGAACACTGGGTTCCTGTGCGGGAGACCAGGGTTCGAATCCGCAGTAGTAATTTTTTTTTTACCCCGGACTAAAATAATATCCTCATCTGCTCTGTCGTGGTGACAGCACTAGCCATGTTGCCCTTAATACTAAAAAAAAAAAAAAAAGACAAGTAAATGGGTAAACCATTTGATAATTAAATTTGACCATTTCGCATACTTATGATTGCATTTTTAAACTTTCCGATTGCATGGTTACGCTGAAATTTCATAGCTGTCCATTTATTTTCATTTAGATTTAGTTATTTCATCTGCGTTGGAATTTTAAGCTGTGCTGTTTACCATAGCGTTCATTTCCTAATTATGGTGTTTTTTTTTTTTTTTTGTGTTTTTTTTTTTTTTTTCTGTTTTCATTTGCTTTTCAAGTGTGTTTTTTTCCTCCTAACTACTTCAATGAAGGAAAGAGTTGTCGGTGAATTTGGGGGGGGGGGGGGACTGTTAACTGAGAGAGCTTTAAATCACAGTAACTACTTTACCCACTTAAAGTAGCAGCAGCAGTAGTAGTTGTGGTTGGGTTGTTACACCATAGTGCTCTCATGTGAAGACCGCCGGTAAGGTTATGGCGCTCTTCTGTCGGGAAGCGAAATTATACATCCTAACCTGACCAGTCTGTGGCGACAGCACTAGCCATGCGGAACCAAATCTTCTGGCTCACGACTCTCTGTCTACTCCGATGTTAACACAGATAGCAGTGAAATTATTTTAGCTACTGTGGTGGTGGTCGTGGTAGTAATTGTACTGGTACTTAAAGGATGATGTGGTAAATATTACACTAGCCCCATTCACTACCTATTACAATTCCTGCTCCCCATTTTAGTCCGGATGGACAGGGATGTCAATGTCAGTTACAGCAACAACAAAAAATATCGCCAGGTAATGATTTTCAAATCCTTCGAAGAGGGAGAGAGCAGTAGTCGGTGGAAGAGGGGAGGGGGTAATAACTTAAATTTAAGAGAACTTAAAGAGCTTTACACGTGATTTTCAAGTTCTCATTACCTAATTTGTTTATATTTCACTAATGCTACCTCCGCTTTTCTATTTTTTACGACTTACTTTGTTATTTACAAGTACAGTTGTAACTTTACTTCCGTCTCCCATAAAAATACAAACAGCTTTAGCATGTGATAACCAAATAACAATTTTTGTTACTGTGCTAATAACACCATTTAAACGACCACTAATATAAAGACACAATTATAAGGTGTGTGTTCTAAAGTTGGAAAACCATACTATCTCTATACCTGTGCAGAGAATGATTGCGACATTAACTATATTAGACACGTGCGATTTCCATTGTCTTTCTTTTCCGAAAACCTTTGATGAGGCAGAGAGTAGTAGGTGGATTTAGTTGTGGTGGTAAGGGGGGGGGGGCGGGGATCAAAGACTATCTCTATATCTGAGCAGACAATGATTGTATTAGACACGTGCGATTTCTATTTTCTTTCATTTCCATTTAGCCAAACTATGCCACAGCAACGCGTGGCCGGGTACAGCTAGTTTTCCTATAAAAGTTATAACAAAAGATCCCTTTTCACGCCTTAGGCGCATCGGGTATATGGGAAGAGCGTCCCATACAGACAGACCAATCGGCACTGGATGGGTAATGTGGTCAGCATTTTACGCAGGCCGTCTTTACTTCCCCAGGACAGCCATCCTGGTACCCATTTTAGACTGGGTCGACCTGCGACGCCCCATACCATGATAAAAATCCACGCAGCCAGCCAGGTTTCGATCGCGGTACGTTGGATTACGAGTCGGACTCGCAACGCCTAAGCCACGGACGCCGCAATTTATTTCCCTATACCCTATCTTTAATAGCTTACCATTTAGTTTATGTTGTTGTTTTTTTTTTTTTTTCGGGAGCAGTAGCTCTATTATTTTTCACTTACAGTGGGTCATAGTAATTAACATTGCGAAAAATCATATATAAACAATGAACTTAACATTGAAGAAAGCTGACTTACAAACAGCATCATCTTCCAGGCAACTGAAATTCTTAGGTCATGTTAATTAGGAAGAGAGCTTGGAAAGAACAGTTCAGGAAGACATGGTCTGTGTGGAAAGAAAGCCTGGCTTGAAAGCCCTACCACTACTGCGAACAATACCCCGTCCGCTCCCCCCCCCCCTTCTTTTCCCTCCAGCTACCTATTTCGTGATCTCGTACCATGAAACAACACACTTTGAAACCTACTGGCCTGCCGCAAACTATTGCTGCACAACAAGGACATTACTGTAAGTAAAGTAAAGATCCCTTTTCACGCCTTTGGGCGTATCGGGAATATGAGAAGAGGGCCCATATTTTTATAGACCATCAGCACTAGGTGGGTTATGTGATCAGCATTACGCCGGCCGTCTTTACTTCCCCGGGGACAGCCATCCTGGTACCCATTTTAGGCTGGGTCGACCAGAGACGATTCATACCATGATAAAAATCCACGCAGCCACAGTAGGTTTCGATCGTGGTACGTTGTAATTAGGAGTCGGACTCGCAACGCCTAAGCCACGGTCGACGCGCATGGACATTATAGTGCGTTTCAAAACTCGCGCCGTCACACGGATGCACGGATCAACACGAATTTTTGCTTGTGGTCTTAGAATTTTCTTGTCCTTGTGCTTCTGTAATTTATAATTGTGCAGGTACGGCGCATTTCTTTGATATTTATTTGACTTATAATTTTGTACCACTGGAAAGAAAAGAACATACAGTTGTAACAGACTGGTATAGAGTAGGCTGTTGGGCTGTTATAAATATTTGGCTTGGTTGCAACTGCGGGCTAAAATTGGTGCAGATGGGATCTCTCCACAAAATGATAAAAGGCTCGGCACTGGAGAAAACATTATCATCGGTGACTTGGTAGCACATTTGCTCGCTGGTAGACAACTTAGTCGCCGATCGGGATATTTTTTTTCCACAGAGCAAGCCAAAAAAAAAAAAAAAACATTGTATTTTTTCAGCCTCGGCAGTTATCCTAGGAAGATGTAGTCCTACCTACTGGTTGTCGTACTGCACATTTTTCAAACGCAGCGTAGTTACAGTCGGTGGGATTCGAAGGAGCTGATTTGCCACTGGGATTCGTCCTATTTTGGCAACACGTTCTTTAGATAGATTATGTTAGATCTCTATTTCTGTGTGTATTCTGAGGCAAAGATTGTGACTGTAGGTTGCTTCGGAGTAAACGGCAAACTCTCCTTTCTCCATTTCTCTCTTCTCTCTCTCTCTCTCTCTCTCTCTCTCTCTCTCTCTCTCTCTCTCTCTCTCTCTCTCTCTCTCTCTCTCTCTCTCTCTCTCTCTCTCTCTCTTGCTCTCTTTGTTAGTTAGGGTAATATCACATGTTCTGTTCGAACAAATTATTGTTGGCACATTGTTATCTGCAATCTAGTTTGTTTTTCGCAAAATAAACATATGTTGAGTGTCATTGATATATTCCATTTTTTAAATTCACAATAGAACTTGTACTTCTTTCGCGTGATCTGTCTATGTGCTGTCTATGTGGTTATATAGTGTCGATGTTGTTGTTTGATTTATTATACACAAATTCACTGCCTGTGCCATTAGAAACATTCGCAGCTCACAGGAGTCTTATGCTGGAGATGACCACATGAGAGTGGAACGTCTATGACACGCTTGCAATTTGATGTTCTGAAACGTTCCCCTTACTCAGTTTATTCAAGTTACTTATAAGTATACTGTTTTTTTTTCTCCATATACCGCGAATAACGCAAAATGAAGGAGTTCAGTGGTCTCGAGGCATGGGGCCGCCTTCAGTGCTAGATGTTCCGGGTTCAATCCTCGGTAAGGGTTGGGATGTTTTTTTTTTCACGGGGATTTGGACTTTTAGTAATTCCCCCCGGTCTCTGGGTAGTGAGATTGGACGCCCGTGTGCATTGTCGCGCACGTAAAAAAACACATGGACAGTTGGAAATCTAAATGAGTAACCTAACGGCGCTGCTCGGGCAAAATTTGGGGTTAAAAATCTACCGAAAGTATTTCAGGATCTTCACCGGTGCTACAGAGCCTGTGCACTGCGCTGGGCTTCTTCGGACCTAGACTAGAGTTTGATAGAAGAAGAACGGAGCACCTGCAGGTTACTACCCGTGTGCCATGATGTTGTTTAAAATCTCAAATAACGTAAAATGACAGCAAGATGTTTGTTTACATTTTTTCTTTCGAAAAGTTATATGATCATTGACAGACTGCATGCTAAATTTCAGCAACTTACACTGAACGGTTACTGTTACATGTCATTAAAGTTTGGCAGGACTATAGTACTAAAGCTATGGCACATGGTCTCTAATTTAAGGCTCCTAATTTATCATCACCCACTAAGTGTCGATTGTTTATTAAAAACAAATATACGTCTAGACATAACAAATGTGAGGCAGATGTGATGCTATCTCTACACTAGACATTCACATGGAAATGAGAATTGAAAACATGACCAGTATTGTACACCAAGCGTACCAACACACAGACACATGCAGCTGATTGCGCACCAACACACAGACACATGCAGCTGATTGCGCACCAACACACAGACACATGCAGCTGATTGCGCACCAACACACAGACACATGCAGCTGATTGCACACCAACACACAGACACATGCAGCTGATTGCGCACCAACACACAGACACATGCAGCTGATTGCACACCAACACACAGACACATGCAGCTGATTGCACACCAACACACAGACACATGCAGCTGATTGCACACCAACACACAGACACATGCAGCTGATTGCGCACCAACACACACAAATATGCCACATTAAAACGCAACACAGGAAGCTCACAAAACTTAAGACTTGCACGGCAAATGAAACGATTTACCCCCCAGAAATTGTCGACTGTTCCGTCAGCTGTTGATTTCCACTGGATTTATTGTGTTTAGGGTGAATAAAGACGAAAGCTTCAAAAAATCTATATAATTAACCCCGCCTCTATATTTTATTTTCGTGTCAATGGCTTCTGGTGGAGGAGCACAACGTTGGGGGTACTCGCCCTATATTAGGAAGAGGAAATGTAACCTAAAAACCCGTATGTTATGTCAAGGCAATCCAGGCGCTTAGCCATGGCTGGCAGCTGGTCTAGGACGGAAGATGGAGTACTCCTCTTCTGATTTGGCAGCTTATGCAGCCTGCTTTGTTCCAAAGTACTGGTGTTACCTTTCCTTTAGAGTAAACAAGGCAGGTCGAGAAAAGATCATGATGGATGAGCAACTTGTGGTCTTTACATTACTGCCCAGCTTTTTTTGTGTTGTGAAGAGGACGAAGCAATGGGTTGTGAGTCTTATGCCTCCCAATAGCGCAATATAGCACTCTTGTCTGGAAAGAAGGTGCCAATCAGTCAGTCATATAATATAACAACCTCTACCCATAATGTAGAATTCCTAATTAAGGTATATATTTTTCAGTTACATATTTTCTAATTCATGTCATACAACAAGACATGTCTCTAAAGAAGACTTCCTAAATCATTGTACTGAATCTATTTCTCTTTCACATAGTTCCATTTATCAAACATGCAACACCCCATATTGCTTATGTAGAATTCCTAATTCCCATCGTGCGTGTTCCTGGTAAAATTTTCCTAATTTCTGTTTTGCTAAAGCCACGTATGTGCTGCTAAATTCCTAATTTCTATTACACAACAAGCCGCTTGATTTGTCAGGCAGTTCAACAATGCGAACAAACAACCACTTCAGACATAGTGTCATTATTCTGAATGCAATTATGTCTAGAAACTGTTGAATCAATTAACCAGAATTTAAAATAGTGTCTTTATGATTGGTTATATTGATTTAGTACAATTCTTCTTCTTCTTCTTCTTCTTCTTCTTCTTCTTCTTCTTCTTTCTTCTTCTTCTTCTTCTTCTTCTTCTTCTTCTTCTTCTTCTTCTTCTTTTTCCTTCTTCTTCTTCTTCTTCTTCTTCTTCTTCTTCTTCTTCTTCTTCTTCTTCTTCTTCTTCTTCTTCTTCTTCTTCTTCTTCTTCTTCTTCTTCTTCTTCTTCTTCTTCTTTTTCTTCTTCTTCTTTGTCTTCTTCGTCTTCTTCTTCTTCTTCTTCATCGTCTTCTTCTTCTTCTCCTCCTCCTCTCAATCCTTCTTTTACTACTACTATTACTACTACAGCTACTACTACTACTACTACTACTACTACTACTACTACTACTACTACTACTACTACTACTACTACTACTACTACTACTACTACTACTACTACTACTATTACTCTTTCATTCACCCTTATAAAGGCGGTCGGAACAGGTATTGTTTACGGCTAAGCTGCGATATCTGCTATAAGCAATCAATGTAAACCTACTAAATTAGTCGCCTTTTACGACATGCTTTTCTCTGGTAACAGGGATAAAGGGGAGGGGACAATAGATCTATTTTTCCACCCAAAAATAGTCCCCCCAAATCAAAAGGCGGAATTTAGTACAAGATGAATCTAAGAATCATGATCATCTGACCGAAATAGTTAACTTTTCTCTGTTCAGGTTATTTCAACCACATTCCTTTTGATAACTGAAGTTCAACCCCATTAGGACCGCACAACCAGTGATAAACACCGGGTGACACAAAGTGCCACATTCGAATGAAAATCACTCGGTCCAGGAAACCTCGTTGAACAGTTACATTATATTAGGGGCCCCGTCTATAGCCGGAGTAGGGTTTTCAAAATAACGAAAAATTGCGTTCCATATTGGGGTTAGTTGCGTATCCTTTACAGGACGTTGCAGAACCAACCCCAGCAGACCCTGGCTGTTGTGTGGTTTCTCTAGGCAAGTTTACGTCTAGTAGTTTGTCATTGCTTTCTGGATGGTCGGTCCCCTGATACCACAACACAAGGCACATGGCCCGCAGCAGGGATCGAATCCGGAACTCCGCATTACGAAGCGTTCGCATCGACTTAGCCACCGAGTCGACTATTGGGACGACAACATATATTATACACATTCTTTTTACCCCCTGCCACTAGTTATTGTATCATGTAGTTTTTAAATTATTTATTTATTTATTTATTTATTTATTCAATTTATTTGTTCAACAATAAATGTTTGGTGGTTTCTAGAAAATTGTGAAAACTATGTAGCACCTATATTTAAGTGGCCATGTTCAGCTCTGAGCCATACTGGTAAGAAAAAAGTCTTTCTGTCCTGGAGATCGCCCTTGTGTGTGTGTGTGTGTGCGTGCGTGCGTGCGTGCGCGCGTGTTCGCGCGTGTGTGTGTGTGTGTGTGTGTGTGTGAGCGCGCGCGCGCGTGCAAGTGAGAGGGGTTGCCTGACTTTGATGTTTATATTTATTCACGGGTGTAACCCATAAGTGCTCTGTTCTTCTTGTAACTCAAGTTTGAGTCTGAAGGTTATCAGCGGAGTGCACGAACTTTGTTGCACTGACAAGGATCATAAAATACTTTTGGTAGATTTCTAACTCCAAATTTGGCCCGGGCAGCGCCATTAGGCTACTCTTTTCGATTTCAAACTGCATTAGCGTCACATCCTACTACCCAGAGACCAGGGGAAATTACTAGAAGTCCACGTGAAAAAAAATCCCTGCCTTCACCGGGGCTTCAACTCGGGACTTCTAGCACTCGAAGGCGGACACTATGACTCGAAACCATGCAGTCGCTTGTCGAACTTTGATGTAATCCTAACTATGAATATGTGATTTGGATGTCGCTCTCGGGCGGTAACAGATTCTTTGCTGGGTGGAACTAAGCCACGAATTAAAATACAGTCAGATCTCTCCCTACTTAATATAATTTAACAAATTACAGTCTAACAGATATCACTCAATCCAGTTATGAGTAATCAAGCGTCACCGGCAACTTAGAAATACCTGGTAGAAAGAACATGGTTAAATTACATGGTTAAATTTCTTTTTTAATCGCCATGTAATGATTTTTCTTTACTAACCTCACATACTGAAGACACAGTTGAGTTGGTTTTGACGGCCGTGTGAGTGTTTAAACGTTAAGAAAGCAGTGGCAAACTACTGTTGTATTAAAGTAAAACACAATAAAGGACCCTTTTCAAGCTTTCATGCGTACTGGGTATATAGAGGTAGACCTAAATTTATTGACCATCGGCATTTGGTGGGAAGTGTGGTCCACATTATGCCGACCGTCTTTACTTTCTAAGACTTTGCCTGGCACCCATTTAGGGCTGGGAGTCGCCGAAGTGTAGCGGTTTAAAGCTCACCTGCGGATCGGATGTCGTGGGTTCGGGTTCTGCCGGGGCTGAACGTTTTTCAAAAATGGCCTTGGCTCCTAGGTCAACCCAGCCTTAAGTGGGTACCAGGTACAGACCAGGAAAGTAATCTGGGATAGTTTCAGCTTCATAGCAAACGGGTCGCCCCACAGTTGCTCTGCTCCTGTGCCAAAAAAAAAAAAAAACCACACAGATTGTTTATCACAGTCCCTTGTGGAAAGATTGACAGATTGCTAACTCAGCATATATAGCATACACACTATTAAAAGCGCACAGCAGCCATCCGAAGTGCCAACACCTACAGTCCGACATTAGAAATGCAGTTCAGCATAGATGCTAGCAGAAGTCACCCATATTGCAGCACAAGGAAAGTAAAGGCAGTTGGCGTAATGCTGACCACATAAAATATAGGTCTAGCCATACATGCCCAATCCGCCTAAAGATGTGGAAAGGGGTCCTTTTATTTAAGGCTGGGTTGACATGGAAGCCAAGGTCATTTTTACTGATGCAGTATTTCCTACTAAATCCGGAAGTTAGCTACTGAACGTAACATTACATACTAGAACCACATGTAAACTACAACACAACCTTCGTCACAGAAATAAGCAGACAGGGAACCCTGAATACCATAGAATCAGTATATGTAATAAATAAATATACATGTATTGATCAGCACTCATAGAAAGACGTAGAAGGGTAGAATGACATGTCAAACAATGTACACATCGACAGCTATAGTTCGCCATGCCGGGAATCAAATCTGTCACCTCCAAATGACGAATGTGCCTCACTGCAGGAATAAGCGTGCTAAGACGCACGACTAACTATACACCTATGCGAAACACACAGTATATATCTATTTATTTATTATATCAGGCTTGATAAATTTAGGCAAGGAGAGGCGTGTGTTAAAGTGTCAGAGCAAGTTTAATAATTGTGTAGGGTTCTAATCACATTGGGACGTGAGTGCAGGGACTGGGCAGCATGTGCTGTGGAATCAGAAGTTCAACAAATGATTCATGACAATTCCTGCCCAGTTGATGTGATTATATATACAGATGGTTTTGTATTAAGGGGCAGACGAAGTGCATGTGGGTTCATAGTAAAGGCCAATTGACGTCGCTTGGTGCAACAAAGCCTGGCATATGATATTACAAAGTCTAGTTTGAGAATGGAGGTGGAGGCAGTCACTGCTACCTTCCGCTGGCTTGAGAATCAGCTGTACACAAATGCCGTGATTTTCACTGAGTCACAGAGAATGTCAGGAAAGGTGGAGACAGGCATACTCCGTGTAGAGTGGCAAGCATCACTTCAAAGGTCCCGGGTAGTTAGCATCCTTTGGATATTTTCTCCGGTTTATGCCAGTGAGTTGGGAAATAAGCAGACAGACAGACTAGTCGGTTCAGCACCCCTTGGTGGTAAACTGATGTACGGCAAGCTGGATGTTGTTAGGGCCCCCTTGGGGGTGAGTGAGCAGTGCCGAGGCACAGATGATCACTATGGTCTGAGGAGAATGGCACTGCGAGGAGTTACAAGGGGATCTGGCCGGCGCTCGCCACTCGGAGAAAAGACAATACAGATTTACAATCAGACAGTTACTGACACCATCGGAATTTTAACTCTTTGTTTGCTGCTGACGCTGGGGTCGAAGCGCTTATGTAGTGTGGATTCCTAACTCAACATTTAACAACATTGTTTATTATGTAAACACAGTGTAAAATTATCTACTAAAACCAAAGGTAAACTGCACTTTGAAAAAAGTTTGTTGCGTATCCTTTACAAGACGTTGCATAACCAACCCCAGCAATTTTTGGCTGTTGTGATTTTTCTAGGCAATTTCATGTTCATAGTTCACATGTCAGCGTCTGTGGCTTAGGTGTGAGCGAGCTTCGTAATGCCGGGGGGAGGCGGGTTCGATCTCAGCTAAAGATGATGTATCTCTGCATTGGTTTCGACAGTGGTACAGAGAGCTGACCGTTCAAGGAGAAAAAGGAAATTACCGAACATGAAATTTGCCTAGACAAACCACAACAGACAAAAAAAAAAAAATGCTAGGGTTGGTTCTGCAACGTCCTGTAAAAGATACGCAAGACAATTTTTTTTTTTTTTTTTGTCATTGTGTTCTAGACAACGACTCTTGATACCACTGTCGAAACCAACGCTCAGCGGGCTGCAGCCAAATCGCCTACCAGTGGGATGTACCCGGCACCATGGCATTACAAAGCTCGTTTGCAACGCGTAAGCCAGTTAATCTGACTATGCACAATTTTGAAAAGTTAGTTGCGTGTCCTGTCCAGGACATTGGAGAACCAACCCCAGCATTTGTTGGCTGTTATGGTTTTCCTAGGCAAGTTTAAGTCCAGTAGTTTGCCATTGTTTTCTTAGATCAGTCGGCTTTTTGATACCACTGTCGAAACCAACGAAAGGCGCAAGGCCCGCAGCTGGGATCAAACGCAGCACCCCGGCATTACAAAGCGCTTTCGTAACGCCTAAGCCACAGATATCCACAATTACTGTATGCAAAAATAAAAACATATTAAAACTGCTCTTACAAACAGCTGACAAATCCTGGGATTGTTTTTGCTGCGCGCTGTAAAACAATATCTAACTGACTGACTTTTTACCCCACCAGGACATCACACAAGCGATAAACACCCGATGAGACAAAGTGCCACCATGTGGATGGGGATCATCCGTGGAGAGGTCCTGGAAACCGCGTTCAGCCATTAGGCCATATCTATGACCGGGCTATATTGCGGCCCCTGGAAAAAGTAAGAGTGGGGCTTCAAAATAACCAAAAATTGCATCTTACAAGGAGATGACTATAGTAATTCGACGATATATATCTATATATATCTACCTTTTGCTCGCTGACCAGTTTCACGTTTCCATACCAGAAATGCTTCACAAACAAAACAACTTGTAGTGCGCAAGGAGTTAAATAAAATTTATAAATACACTGCCAATGCTGGGCCTATTAGCATGAAAAAAGAAACCGGCGCAGAAAATCCATTGATTACACTCTGAAAAAAAGGAATTCTGAGCTCTCCTTTCTTACATATTCCTTTAGATGCCGTCTGAGTTCTGAAGACAGTTTAGATTCCTATAAAACAGATTCAATATGCAGCTCCGTTTACTGGAATGAAATTTAAAACGAAATTTTTTTTTTTTTTTTGGGTGCTATAATTATAGGCGCCGCAACAAGCAACACAGAGCGTTAATAAAAATCAAAACAAAAACAAAGACTGTTATTGATTGCTTGCTTCGAAACAACGAAATGAAATACTAGAATAAACAAAGCAAAAGTGGTTAATTAGCGGAACATAGACGGCCAAATAAAAACAGGTTCCTAATTAACCTCTCTTCCAGCAGTCTTCTTCTCATAATGGTAAACCCCCGTGTGGGTTTCGGGGCCCTATTGTGGGGAAAACAAGAATAGACCCACTGCCTCCCCAAAAGCATGTCGTAAGAGTCGACTACCTGGGGAGCTCGCCTTTGAAGTCTTCTGCATCTGCCTGAGAGGCAAGGAACCAGCAGTCTACATTCATATTGAATCAGATCTGTTTATGACTGATGCACACGCAAAACTCAGGTTTTCTGGAGCAGGACTGCAGTCCAGAAGTGGACGAACAACCAGAACTTTACGCCAGAGTGTACAGCTGGTGAATGCGAAGAAGAAGAAGATAATGGTACACTTCTCTCTTTCGCTATTTATCTTTTATAAGCTTCTCCTTCTTCTTCTTCCCTTTTCCTCCTACAGGTCTTAATTATATTCATCTTCGTCTTGTCGCCTTCCCCATTCTTCTTCGCAAATTGTATCACTCAACAAAACAGCTCAAGTCATACGTTTTATGGCTTTGTTTATGACTGACTATATATGTATATGCAGTTTTCTGCAACTGAAGCTGCCAGTCTAGTACGGCATATATGTAGTTTATAATCATACTGTTCTATGCTTTTCCTATGCAATAATAGAGTGGAGAAAATGACTGTTTTGTCTTGCTTTATTTTTCAATGTAAATTAATGAGCCATTTTTATGTCACTTTCGAATCGGGTATATAGTTCGAGACTCATTGTTTTTGTTGAACAGTATGCACCTTTTGTGTGAAAAGTATTAACATAAAGCTGGACATCTTGACTTTGCAGGTCATTTCCTGTTATCAATTTACAGATCAGCTCAACCTGTTCAATTATCTGGAAGTGGATTCGAGCTCCCAGTTCAGGAAGTGTTCGACATTTCTAGTAACTGCGCAATCTTAGCCGCTAACCTCATATGTAGTTCGATATTTCCATTCGAGGCCTTCACAGGACTCCAATATTGTTGGCACGAAATATGAAAGATTCCACTTCTTCCTGCCTCGTTTTTCCTAAGACGGTTAGTCTGTTCATTGTCACAATAATTAGTTCTCGAGCAGATATTTATCTTTCTCCTTTCCAGTACCGGACAAGAAGGCTAATAGTGCAATATTTTTAAGAGCTCGATCAGGTTAGCTTTACCGTTTGTCATGCCCACAGAGTGGAGAAACTCTTCAGGTCGCAGGCCGAGCTTTTTTTTATTAACTCGGGGTACCTTTCATGGCCCGGCAGATCAAAAACCAGTAACCATCCCTCACAAAGTCTAGCACAGATGGAGCGAATGCTTGATTCGGTTGACCGATTGTTTTTTGACAATAATAGAGTGGAGAAAATGACTGTTTTGTCTTGCTTTGTATTTTTCAATGTAATTATTTACGTCCAGTTTTATGTCACTTTCGAACGGGGTAATAGTCGATACCGCTCATTATTTTGCAAGAACAGTATGCACCTTTTGTGTGAATCCGTATTAACATTAAAGCGGACGCATCTTGACTTTGCAGGTCATTTCCTGTTATCAATACATTATACGAAGTTTCGTCCTTTTTGGGACGCAATTTTTTGTTATTCGAAGCCCTACTCTGGCTTTTGCCAGTGGCCGCAATATAGGCAGGCCAACATGGCCAATTGTCCAGAACGCGGTTTCTGTGACCTCTCACGGCGATCCTCATCCGCATTAGTATGTACTTTGTGTCATCGGGTGTTTGCAGTCGTTTGTGTGACTGTCCTAATGTCGGATAGAAGGTCTTACTAAAATTCATGACGGGAAAACATTGTTTTAAAGACGGAAAATATGACATGAAAGATTTAATAGCGTTAGCTAACAAATAAACTAGTCAATCTAGTAACTGAGCAGAGAGTTGCCGCTATTCCCTCAGTGAGAGTAGCAGGTAATATTCTATGCACTGCATCACAGACGTCATGTCGTAGAGGGAAATATGAAGTTTCCACTTCTTTCATAGGGGTTGACCTAAGTGTAGGACTGGTCGTTAGCTACCTTATGCTCTGATACATTTCTTCTTCTTCGCCTCCTTTTCTCTACTCCTGGAATGCTTCTCAGCGTCAGCATAGGAAGAGAACTCTGAAATTCTGTTCGCTTCGTATGTAGTACTTGTCAGTGTCTCTGATATTTCTACTCTCCATTTGCGTGGCATGAGACACCATAGCTATAGAAACCAACTAGGAATAATCGAAAGAACACAGAAAGAAAAATAAAAGACGCAATTACAACCTGGTGTGTCTTTTTTGCTTATCTGCCGCTTGACCACACATATAAATGTTAGCTAGAGCTATCAAATCTTTCAAGTCGTATTTTCCGTCTTAAAACACTTTAGTCAAAGCGTTCGGTTATTTTGTGCGAGTCTTGTCCATTCGCTCCATAGAGTGTTCTATTCATAGTCTGTATTGAATTTAGTTCTTCTTGGTATCAGCTCGGATGCAGTCATTCCACGTTACGTTATATTTCGCTACATTTCGTCAGTAAATTACTACAGAGATATATCAAAATGTAAGGAGCGTTCATTTGAAACTACGTGTATCGAAAATGATCATGTCATTATCATGTGATATGTACGTACTGACGAGCAAGTTCTCGTCGTCCCATGGTGCATACAATTCGTCTAATAAAGTTTTATTTTTTTTTTTAACCCTGATGGAAGAAACCTGATTTATTTTCACTATACGGTAAACATATAATGAGATCTTTAATTGATATGCCCGGAATTGTGTATGTGGTGGGCACAATGATAAGAGTAATTTTCCGTTATGCTGAGTAGCACAATCTTGATAGCAACAAGTCAGAAAGAACTACAGGAAATGATAGACATTGGGGTGGTACAAAGTGGAAGAATAGGCCTCAATTTGAATCCTGGGAAGACAGAAGTAATTGTGATATCAAAGAAAAAAGTATTCCTAAATGTTTAACAAAAGTAAATGGTGTAATTTTGGGACAAGTGCAGAAACTTAAACATGAAATCTAAGTGTCTGGGAACATGGGTAACCTCTAGGGCTGTACCGAATATTCGCTTCGTATTCGCTTCGGGGCCGAATAGTGGACCTAATAACTATTCGGTATTCGGCCGAATAGTTGCGGTCGGGCCGAATACGAAAGAGTTGTTACCGCTACTCCCGTTTCTGCATACACTGTTTTGGACTGGAAATAATTCTCTCACAATAGTTTCTGTTGCCCTCAAATCTGTCTGTCGACCCGTTGCGTGGTTACAAACTGCATAAAATGCCAACCGCAGTGGTGTGTTGTGTGAGTCTTGTGTGTGTGTGTGTTTAGTGCGTGTGTGTGAGAGAGAGATTGATTTAGTTCTTCTTGGTAGAGCTCGAGCAGAGAGACGATACGAGAGAGAGATCATGCATTTTTTCAGTTTTTTACTAGGGTGTCTACGCCCAAATCAAATTTGAAGATATTTGCTACTTACGAGAATATGAAAATGCGTTAAAAATTACATCAAACAAACGGCCGAGCGACGATGCAAGTTCTCGTCGTTCCCATGGGGCAGCCCGAAGACAACTAATCACAGATTTCACCCTGGAGGAAGAGTCGTCATTTTTTTTCCTATACTTATAAGAAGAGGGCTGAGATGGAAACATTGATGACCCTGGAAAGATCTGTGGAAGGAGGGATACAGGAAGACAACGATAGAAGATTCTGATGACAGTCTTTGTTAGCAAGGCATGGAGGTGCGTCACTACACGAAAATGATAAACATGCTGCAGGAGATAGCAGATCGTGAAGAGGCATCCATCGCAATAATGCCAGACGGCAAGTCATGTGATGATCAAAGACACAATATTTGTATTCGTAATTCGTATTCGGCCGAATAGTTGGTCCCACTATTCGACATTCGGAAACGAAATAGTGAAATCTTAGTATCTGGGTACAGCCCTAGTAACCTCAGAAGGAAAATGCATTACTGAGGTAAGGAACAGAATAGGACAGGTAAAAACTGCATTTTATAAAATAAGGAACATCTAATGCAATATATCTTTGTCATTGAATGTTAGAAAAAAGAATTCTTGCGTGCTACATACATCCAGTTTTAACATATGGCTGTAAGTCCTGGACAATCGGTAGGCAGACCAAACAATTTCTTGAGGCCTCAGAGATGTTGTTTTACAGTTGAATGCTTAAAATACCTTGGACAGCCAAAAAAAAAAGAGCAACCAAAAGGTTTTGAAAGAGTTAGGAGCTCCAAGACAACTTATCACAGACATCAGAAGGAGACAGTCATAATTTTTCGGCCATGTTATGGTAAGAGGGAAAATGGAAACATGTTGTGACCACTGGAAAGATCTGCGGAAGGAAGGTATAGAGGAAGACAACGAGAGAAAGTTCTTGACAGTCTTGTTGCATGGCATGGAGGTGTGTCAGCACACGAACTAATACATGCTACAGGAGATCGCAGATTGTGGAGAGGCATGATCGTCTAAGCCAGTCGGAAAGGCACCTGATGATGATCATGGAAAAAACATTTTTTTTTTTTTTTTTGGTACATTTCTTTCAAAATATCTAAATTGTGCCTGACATCAGCCCACGACTTTGCCATCATTCATTTATAAAAAAATACATCTCTGCGGTTTCCACATATTTTTATACTGTTTTGTCTATAATTCACTTCATTACACCAAGAATGCTTTATATATTATTTAAGACCGTTCAGCTAATTATGCAGGATTTACTTCCATACGTCTGAACTCATTTCCACATAATTCATCACCAATCTGCAAAATGTCCATGATTTGCTTCCGTACAGCAGAAGTGACTTTCACATAATTTTTCACCAATCTGCCAATTATCTCGAATTTTGTTTCCCATACAGGTGAATTTATTTCCACATTTTTTGTTACCAATCTGCCATTTGTACAAAATTTACTTCCATACATCTGAACTGATCTCCACATAATTTATCAACATTCTACCACTTGTGCAGTATTTCCACACATGTGAATTGATTCCGACATAATTTACCCCCAATCGACCTGTTGTCCGGTTTTTTCTTCTACACATGTGAATTGACTTCCACACAGTTTCTGATAATTCTGAATTGTGAAAGCTTTAATATCTCTTACGAAACAGAAAGTGACCAAATAAACAAGACCACAAATATAGGCGGAGACTATTAGCAGCCTCGGCTAGCTAGCAGCAGTCTGAAAGTTGTTAACCTTCTAATTTTTTCTCACAGGGAATCGGAATCGGAAATCTTTACAATTACACCCATTAACAAAAAGTTGTTACTAGATCAATACAATCTTGACGAAAGGAACTGATCCGATTATAAGCAAAGACTGGGTTCATGTGCAAAATGTTTAATTTTTTTTTTTTTTTTTTTTTGGCCGTTTTGAAAATATTTTATTGATCACTTTCAAATTCTGCGTGTGTATTTACATGTGTTGCGTTTTGTTTATTGTGTGTGTGTGTGTGTGTGTGTTCGTGTTTCAGTGTTTTTACAGCACGTTGCATGTGTTCGACTAATTGTGCATTGCATTACAAAACACTTTAATTTAAAACAACATCTTGTACATTTATACATAATCAAAACAACTTGACTTAGTGTTTAGGTAGGAAGGGACTATGTTTTAGGGAGGATGTCTTTGTAAAAGGGGCGGGAAAGGAATTCTTAATTTACAGTGAAGCGTGTGCAGTATTTGGATACACCTTTACAACCTATTTGGGGAAAAATTATGATACAATATTAATAACTGTGTGATCTGTCACTGTATCGACTGTCTTTGCGTGATTCATTCACTGAAATATAAAATCATGATAACTTTATCAATTCCAGTAATATCGCCTTAGTGGGGTAACAAATCATGATATAATGTCGTGCATTCTCGATGTGAAAATAATCATTTCTGCTACTGGTTTCCAATCATTCCACATGACACATTATAACCTTTCCTGAAGAAATGAATTCGTGCAGATTCTTGGCCATATCAGTTGTGTTCCCTTAGATGCCTTTCTCTCCCCTCTTGTCTCGTGTTGTCTCCCCTTTCTGTATCTACTCAGCATTAAGTCACCTTCTCTGCTTATTATTATTATTATTATTATTATTATTATTATTATTATTATTATTATTATTATTATTATTATTTGATCATTACCCTGTTGTATTTATTTCTTTATTTATTTTATCATCAAAGTCTCTTCTGCCAAATTATTTACTAGTTTTTTTTTTTTACATTAATCACTTACTCTGTTTTGAAACCATGATACACAGTAGCTGGAAACCTGGGAGTCCTAAAGTGTTAGTTTCTCGTTGAAACATGGTGGCCTTTTAGTGGTTTTATCTCCCTTTATTGTATAAAGTCGTCCCCTTGTGGGATGCAATTTTTTTTTAATTATTATTATTATTATTTTAAGCCCCACCGTGGCTTCTGCCAAGGGCCCTGAATATAGCCGGGGCATAGATATGGCCTAACGGCTGAAAGGGGTTTCTGGGACCTCTCCACGGGTGATCCTATTCCGCATGGTGGCACTTTGTGCACCGGTTTTTATCGCTTGTGTGATGTACTGGTTGGGTACAACTACCTACTAACCTACTTTTATCTTCCTTTATCTCACTTGAAGACCTAGAGTACAGAACATTTCCTGGGAAGAAAAGACGGCTTGAGTAAAGTAGGTCGCTCTTTGAGTGCGGATTATTCTATAAAACGATGAGTCTAGCATCGTTTGCCCGAAGCCCCTCTGGCATATAAAAGAACAATATTATTTATTTTAACTACCAACCAATACTGAACTACAGGTTCCTTTGCATCTGCTTTTTTGGGGCTCCGGTATACCTGTACTGTATGGATATACGATTGAACGGGGTTTCTTTCTTTGTCAATTGAGACGAGAAAGAGAATTCCTAAAAGCTTTGTGAATATTTCTTCTTCTTCTTCTTTGCGTTCACCAGTTGTAAAGTCTGGTGGAAATTTCTAGTTCTTCGTCCACTTCTGGACTGCAGTCCAGTTTCAGAACCTGAGTGTTGCATCTGCATCCGTTTGACAGATCTGACACATTTGTGTGCAGGCTGTTGTTTTCTTGCTTCTGCATGCTCTTAAAAATCTGACCTTTGTAATTCTATCTGTACAATTCCATAATTTATTCAGTTGTTTTAGTCTTTGAAGAGCAATTGATAGTCGCCGTTTAATTTCTTTCATTGTGTCACCATTGTTGGTAACCAGTGACCCAAGATATTCGAAATTTTCCACCACTTCCAATCTTTCCTCATTAACATATATTTCCTTCTCCATGGCAGTTTTGTTTGTATTTCTCTCTGATAGGGCCCCGGAATCCACACGGGCGCGTATCTTGATATACGGAAGTGAATCATCGGCAGTTTGTAAATTAGTGACATTTTTTTTGGAAGCTGCGACAGTAGGAAAGTTAGAGGTAAGGGGAGAGAGAGGGAAGGAGACCGAGAGAAAAGATGCTCGACAGTTTGACGTTATTGCATGGAGGTTCACTTGTATCAGAGCTGATTGAAAGTACACGAGGCAGAATGTTATGGATAGACATGACTACCAACGCCACACGGCATGGACTTTAAGAATAAGAATGGATTTCTGGGATTTGTACCAGTTTGGTTCTCGTCCTTGGCTTGGTAATCCTACAGAATGCAAATCAAGAGGTTGGGGGAGGGGGGGGGGGGAGATACTTTAAAAACATGTTTTACTGTACTTACTTAATTTTGTGTTATATTTGCTTTCAGTCTGAAAGACAAAATACTTGTAATAAGTTTACGGCAAGAGAGCAAGAAGCAGACAGCTATACAGATTGAATAATAACTTCAAAAGATAGACAAAGAGTTTATAACAAGGACACGACAGGGTCCATTCTAGATGCATTGCAGCCAAAATTCATTGATCAGATGGCAGCTAATTGATTTTTTAATTTAATTCAACGTATACGATAGCAAGCAACTCGTCCTTTGTTTGTTGGGCTCTACGTCTTTACAATATGTTATTGTAATGTTTGAACAACGGTAACTCTGGCTTTTTTAAAAAAAAAGGTTTTGACAATTTTGAGAAAAAATATCTTAGACGAGTACACAATCTCCACTGGGTTTTAGATCCAATACGCAAATAAGGAGGTGGGGGGGGGGCGGAGCAACCAAGCAAGATGGTGTATCCAATTTTATAAAACGTTGCGGCCAAGCGCTCAAAATGGATAAGACTTGACTCTCCCATCAAACCCTTCTATGGATCATCAGGGAAGGCTCAGCCATGGGCCTAATGAACTTCCAAGACCTAAAACAGGTGGCAACGAACCGCCAGACACGGGGAGCGGTAACCTCTGTCCTATGCGCTGCCCTAGGCTCAAGTGGAAAGACTTAGTAACTAACAAATGGCATCACCCGAGTCAAGAACCGACATTCGGGACATTCCTCAAAGCGACACACCCTCATATTTAGAGGCGAACGACGAGTTGCAGTTCCAATGGTACCAACAATAGTCTGATTATCTGTCATTTTTGTCTTTCCTGTGTATGTAGTCTCAGTCACTCTGCGTTGCATCCTTCTCTTCACGAAGTAGAATACAGTATATATAGGGTTAAGTTGAGTTGAGTCAAGAAATTTACATCATAGTACTCATGCGTGCTCGGTCCCCATCTTCAGCAGCCAGCACGGAGTTTCAAAACTAATGGTACCAGTCGTAATCTGGTTATATGTCTGTCTTACCTTTCCAGTGAGTGTAGTGAGCTGGCCAGTATATATAGAGTGACCCTGCGTCTCGTTTTCAAAGCGACAGTCCTGCTTGTCGATGTGCCCCGGTCATCCCGTCGATACTCCAAATGTCTCGTTCTAAATATATATATATATATATATATATATATATATATATATATATATATATATATATATATATATATATATATATATATATGTTTGTATATATTGAGGAATAACCTCTCGAAGAGAACATACATCATTATCATCAGGTGCCGTGCCTCTCAACAGTCTGCGATCTCCTGCAGCATGAATCAGTTCGTGTGCTGACACACCTCCATGCCATGCAACAAGACTGTCAAGAATCTTCTCTCCTTGTCGTCCTCTATCCCTCCTTCCACAAATCTGTCCTGTTTTCCACTTCTGCGTCCAGGTCGACCACGTCTAGAGAACGTAACACAGTAACTTCTTTGGAGTAAATACGGCCGGTGTGATGTTGACCACATCACCCACCAGGTGTCGACTGGTCTATAAAATACAGTCTAGCCCTATATGCCCAATACGCCTGAAAGGTTCTTTACTTTACTTTCCTACATATTCACCCCTTTTTTAGCGAGGACAGAAAGGTTTAGTGGGCCTGACGGTTTGAGTGCAGTCGCTACAGACTGTGCAGATAAGGATTTCATTCTTTGTTCCTCTACAACACAAAATTCCCTTATAATAACCTTATCGAGGATTTGAACCCGCTTCTCCTGCATGACAGCCCAGCGTTTCTAACCGTTGGGCCAGCTGCTCCTCAATGTACACATGTGTGGGGAGTGGGGCGCTTAGCCCGCTTACATTTTATAGGGTGGGGAGGAGGAGTGGAGGGGAAAAGGTGGTTCAAGAGGCCTGATCCCCTCGATTTCGGAGCCTATGAATTACATGATACAGAATTAGTTACAACGGGCCCCGTCACATATTCTTTGAGAAGTCCTAATGTTATGGGGCCCTCAAGTCTAGCGCAGTTTCCGAAAGCCGGGCACGGTTAATGAATTTATTACCAGGGCTATCGATTCTAGTGCTGCCTGAATCAGCAACTCAAATCTGTAATGACAGACTCGTCAACTGTTTATTAATGTTCATAGAAAGTCCGTAAGAGCAATATTTTTTTTCTACGGTTTAAGGAACCTTTTTCCTCACCTTCGTGTGTATTTGGCAATAGTGCTAGACGTGTATTTTATATCAGCACTCGGGTGGGTGGTGCGGCCTTTACTTTCCATTACTGTACCTGGTACTCATTTAAGTGAGAGCTGAGGTCACTTTTAAAGTAAAATAAAGTCGGGCTCTGTCAGGACCTGAACTCACGACCTCCGATCCGCAGGCCAACTTCCAGCTTGCCAACTTAAAAGCTTTAGGTTCAAATCCACACCGGGTAGGGGAGGGCGTGGGTAGGAAAAAATAATTTTTGCTTTGGCTCTCAGGCGATACGGCTTTAAATGGTGCTCTTTTAATATCCTACCCCAAACAGGAGAAATCCACAGGTCACTGGAGAGTCTAATATTTCAGAGGGTGGTATATAGGCTGTATGCAGCTGTGGGATCTAGGCTGCACTCTCTCGTGGGACGTAGGTGGGTTGAGGTCGTTAAAACTATGAGAAAGCCAGGAAACCCGGTCTTACCACCCTTTAAAATGTTAGACTGTCCTGTGACGTCATCTGGAGTAGGATATTAATAAAGAACCGACTAAATTGGTACCAGTCCAGGCAGTGTCTAGGGAAGCAAATGTGGCGTGTGTTATGGTGACTACAGTGCTGACTGGTCTATAAAAATGAACCAAGCATTGTTTGCCGATGTACCAGTTCCGTATAAGTCCTTTCATCATCATCACCATGTAGCAGGTCCTTTGCAGAACATCGCTCTCATCACAGTCTGCCTGAAAGAAACTCGGTCTCTCGCTAGCTCTCCCGCCTAATGCACTTTCACACTCAAGAAGTCACTTATATCCTGTGCCCATCTTCCTGTCGGCCGACCCCTGCCCCTCCTTCCTGGTACCATGCCTTCTGCTATAATTTTTTATCCAATCCGTCGTGGCGCTTGATATGACCAAAATATTTCAGCTTTCGAGAAAGTATGCTGTTTATTAGCTAATCTTCCTTGATGTTCAGATCTTTAAAGATGTCAATATTTCTCATCTTCTTTGTCCAAGATATTCTGAGAATCTTTCTATAGTATTTCAGCTCAAACGCCACTATTCTTTTTCTTAAGGACTGGGAGACAGTCCACGACTTACATCCGTATTGTCCTTTACTGTACTTAATTACTTATCTGGGGTAGGATCACTTACTAATTAGTATTTCGTGTCAACACCGTAAAGTTCATTCATATTGAGAGGCCAGCATTTGATGTTTTTTTTATTTTCCTCCAACAGGCAAACTGAATGCATCTTTCTCTTCTCTGGTTCGAACAGAGAGACACTGGTATACACTAAATCAGAGGAATATAAATGTTTAGAGAGAAATCAGACAAACATGGGTAACGAAAAAAGAAGGAGAAAGAGATCCACGGATGATGAAACTCTTTGTCCAACCAGAGTCGCCATAATTGTACGGCTAAGTCAATTCAGCACACAAAGACAGAGAGATAGCGTGTAACAAGACCTAATATGTGTTACACATCTATCCACTTGATTATCCGATACAGATTGGAGTGCGACATGAAGCTGCTTTGTCCCCTGGTTATCCCAAGTGCCCGTAGACTAAGAAGAAGATGAAACGTTATTCCGAAAATGGCTGACTGGTCAATTCAATCAGTCTTCTCCTGTCCCAAGCGATAAAGACCTCGATGGAAGCTTATCACCGTCTCTACAAGTCGGCGTAGAGAAGCGGAGAAACTGATTATATCAACACTGCTCCCAGAAAATGCAATCGCTTGTGTTTTTCTCAATTTTCCTCATGTCCAAAATGGGGGTGCGAACCCCATGGGTGGGACGTAAATGCTAATGGTATGCAGAGTATGGGCAAGTGTGGCCACTGGGGATATAGAATATGATGATGATATAATGCTGGATCTGTCACAGTATGAAGTGCAAGGTAGCAAGTGCTAGAAAGCTCTATTCGAGAAAGCTAAAGACTGGTAACATCGCAATTTCTAGACTTACTTCTGGGCGTTGGTGTATTTCTAAGTTCTAAGTTCTATTTTTTTTAAGTTAATTTACATTCTTAGTCCTCCAGATTAGGGCTTTGGAGTATATGTCCTTTTTTTTCTGTAGGTTAGAACGTCTGAGTGAATTTTACATTGTGTATATCAGTGGTGTCCCAGTCTTTTTTTATTTATGTGGGTTACTTTTCATTTCAGAAATCAGTGGCGGTTATAGTATACAGTTCTTTGTTCTGTCTGTAGATTACACTAGTCAACAACCAAAATTCATCAGAAATGAAATTAGCTCATCTTAAACTGAGTATGCAACAACAATTGTTATAAAGCTAAAATGGAAAGACTAACTATTCACTCCAGTAATGTAATAATCACACTGAGCCAGGAATGCAGATATTGGCCAGCAGGTGCCACGGAGATGGAAATTTATCAATTAATTCAAGATAATGCTCGCTCACAGGATTTGATCATTTACACAGACGGTTCAGTGTCAAGAGGCAAAAGAAGTACTTGGGGCTTCTTAGCAAAAGTTAATTGTCGACGTTTGGTGCAGGAGAGCCTAGCATATGATACTACAACATCCGGCATAAGAATGGAATTGGAGGCGGTCACTGCAGCGTTCCGCTGGCTAGAGAACATGACACACACATACACAGACACACACACACACACACACACACACACACACACATCGTGATTGTAACTGACTCCGAAAGCATGCTGAGGAAGATCAGGATAGGCTTGCTTCGTGCAAAGTGGCATGCTTCGCTGCGGACGACACGGGTGAGGAGCTTGTCTGGATTTTTTCACCGTGGTCTCCTGTGTGTTGAGAAATGAACAGGGGGACAGACTGGCTGGCTCTGCACAACTCGGTGGAATACTGATACATGATAAGGCAGACCTGGTTAGTACCTTGTGGGAGAGCGTGTACAGTTCGGAGGAGCAGATGGATCACCACAGTCTGGTGAGATTGATGCACGGGGGAGTGACGAGAGGTGCTGGTGAATGCTCGAGGGTCAGAGGAAAGACAAGACGGACGTTTAATCAGAAGGCTACTGGCACCATTAGTATTGGAACACTGCGCTGGTTGTTGAAGATGGGGCGGGGCGCTTATGGGAATGCCCCGAGAGCTGTGATGTCGGTTCTTGAATCACATCAAATCAAATCAAATCCAGGAAGTTAAGAAAAGCATGTACTTTTACATGGGAGCTCAAGCCTGTAAAAAAAATATTGCGATTTTCAACAGCATGTATCAGTTTGTGTGCTGACACTCTTCCATGCCAGGATTTAAGGCTAGCAAGAATCTTCTGAGTGTCTTTTTCCAGCTGTCTCAAGAATTCTAAGGATTTTTCTGTAAAACTACTCTAGAATTTGGGTAGAAATACCTGGTACATACCAAGTGATATGGTGAAATCTCTCTTTATTACGTTACCCCAAAGATCAGGAGCAATTGAGTGTGAAGAATTTCGTACAATCAACTTAATAAATCATGTCACCAAATTACTACTTACAATTAAAATGAGAAGAACAAGAAGAATAATAAGAATGGAAATTAGTGAAGAGCAGTATGGATTTATGGAGGGGGGAGGGACATGTAATGCAATACACATATAACGAATAATGATAGAAAGATCAATAGACATACACAAGGACTTATTTTTGTGCTTTATAGATTATACCAAAGCATTTGACAAAGTTAAACATGAAGAGATGATAAAAATGTTGGAAGACATCAATGTAGACGGGAAAGATTTCAGAATAATTAAAACCATTTACTGGAACCAAGTAGCAGCAACTAAAGTAGGAAAGAGATTGGGTACTTTTGAACGGATAAAGCAGGGGGTGATATCTCAGTTGAAGGAAAAAAGCCAAGTCAAAAAATTTAAATATCTGGGAACAATCATATCATCAGATGGAAAATGTGTGATAGAGATTAAAAGCAGAATAGGTCAAGCAAAAGCTGAATTTAGGAAAATGAAAAATAAATAATGCAATAAATCGCTCTCATTTAATGTCAGAAAGAGGGTGCTAAAATTATAGATAGAACCTATTCTGCTGTATGGCAGCGAATCTTGGAATGTCACTAAACAAATTAAGAAGAATTTGGAAGCAACAGAGATTTGGTTTCTGAGACGAATGTTACTAATACCTTGGACGGCTAGAGTAACTAACACAGATTGCTAGAAAGAGGCTAATGAAAGTAGATCTCTGTATACAACAATAAGAAAAAGACACACACTGTTTTTTGGCCACATAATGAGAAGAGAGACAATGGAGAACATCGTGACAACTGGGAAGATCAGTGGAAAAGGGGTAGAAGAAGACCAAGAGAGATGATGCTGGATGGGCTAAAACAATGGCATGACGATCATCAAGAGAGCTGTTCCAGTCAACCAGGGATGATCTGTGGAGACGCCTGAGCGACTACGCCAGTTGTCAGAGCACATGATGATGATGATGATGAATCTTCTTGAGTAGTCTTTCTCTGCCTCTATTATTACAGATCTGTGCAGTTGTCACAGCATGTTCCACTTTCCATTTTCTTGTAACATGACCAAACAATGATGACTGTATCTTTCTGACGCGTATGATAAGTTATCTTCGAGCCCTTGCCTCTTCCAAATCACCCGAGTGGCTTTCTACTGCTGTCTCATGAATTCTAAGGATTCTTCTGTAAAATTACATCAAAATTGTTTGGCTTATTTGTTAATTGTCCAGGATTCACAGCCATCTGTTAAAATTGGCCCTCGAAAGTCTTTTGATAGCCGAGTTAAATAATGGTTCAACCATTTCACTTGTTCGGCGTCCGTGGCTTAGGCGTTGAATGTCCTACTCGTAATTCCAACGTACCGCGATCGAAACCCACTGCTGGCTGTGTGGAATTTTATCATGGTATGTGGCGTCGCAGGTAAAATGGGTACCAGGACATTATGCAATTAGTGCCGATTGGTCTGAAAAATATTTGGGTGCTCTTCGCATATACCCAAATATACCTAAATGCGTTAAAATGGATCTTTACTTACTTTAATTCGCATTTCACTTGTTTTCTAACGAAATCTAGCACTGTTATTGCCCTTGCTTGTTCTAATTCCACTATTTAGGATCTCGTCTTCTGGATATATTGTCTTCATCGGTAATCTTCTCTCGATTATTGTAATTTGCCATTTGTGTCATCTGATATTTTCCATAGCTGGCATTGGTAACGTTATTTAATCCTGTTGTGCTAATCTGTATCACTTAAGCTTTGAAATCTGATTCTCCGAGGTCTGCGTGGTCTCGAGGCATGGTGTCCGCCTCGAGTGCTAGATGTTCCGGGGTCAATCCCCTGTAAGGACTGGTATTTTTTTACATGGACTTTGACTTCTAGTAATTAATTCCCCCCCCCCCCCCCCCCGGTCTCTGGGTAATGAGATCGGACGCCCTTGTGCATCGTTGAGCACGTACAAAATCCCTTGGCAGTTTGAAATCGAAAAGAGTAGCCTAACGGCGCTGCACGGGAAAAAATTTTGAGTTAAAAATCTACCCAAAGTATTTGGGGATCCTCGCGGTGCTACATAGCCTGTGCACTGTGGTGAGCTTCTTCCGACTCAGACTTGAGTTAGAAGAAAGAACGGAGCACATATGGGTTACACCTGTGTGACATGATGTTGATCCGTTGCTAAAACCTCAAACCTCAATCTAATTCTCCAGTCCGTTCCGGGGAAATCCTTGCGATATCGTGGACGTAATCCATGCCAGCTTCTCTGGCTTCTCTGGAGATTTTCTTAGACGACCTCGTTTCCTCAATCCAGATGTTTCCCATTTCTGTACCTGTCTGGTGATTTTCTGCTTCCTTCTGTACAGTATAGCCACATCGACCGCGGAATTACGAAGAACGACAGTCCAGAAGGGGAAACTGGGAGTACATAGAATGGTTTGTGATGGGTGTGGGGGAGAGGATGGAGTGCTTGGACGAGTTGGCGATCATGAGAAAGATAACGATGATGATGAAATGGTGAGAAAGGGCGACGGGATGACAATGAAAGGCAAGATGGTCGAGGACATCGGCGACGATGACGAGGATAATGATGATGATGATGATGATGATGATGATGATGATGATGACTTAAGGCTTGAAAAATCAACATTCCACACCGATCTTTAGATTCTGTCGGCTTGACATTTATTTCCATACGGCGAGCTAAAGCTACCAGGAGAACACCGTCTTGTTTGGCCGCATGAGAGCTAAGCGGAATATGCACACTCGTAGCTAACTCAAACTAACACTAACAATTGATTGACAAAGACGACTGCATCCATACACCCGAGCATGACAGTCTTGGCGCACAACACTGTAACGTGATGTGTATTATGTTAACACGAAAACAACTCTAGAAATACTGTCTTTCTTGTTTTACTGGTAATAATATATACCTTGCTCAGTTTGCCTTTAAAATGTTCTGCTATATCTGAAAGATCGTTGTTTAAAATCCACACTAATATCAGTTGTTATATGATGTTTTGTTTTCATGTTTCGAGTTTTGTCTTTGTCACTTATTTTTGTTCTCTGAATCTATAAGTGTACTGGGTGATTCTTTTATTTTCTGTTTATTTTCTTCTTTTTCTTCTTCTTATTATTATTCTTTTTCTTCTTCTGCTTCTTCTTCTTCTTCTTCTTCTTCTTCTTCTTCTTCTTCTTCTTCTTCTTCTTCTTCTTCTTCTTCTTCTTCTTCTTTGTCTTTTTCTTCTTCTTCTCTTCTTCTTTTTCTTCTTCTTCTTCTTCTTCTTCTTCTTCTTCTTCTTCTTCTTCTTCTTCTTCTTCTTCTTCTTCTTCTTCTTCTTCTTCTTCTTCCTATTCTTCTTCTTCTTCTTTTTCTTCTCTTCTTCTTCTTCTTCTTACTATACTTATTCTTATTTCTTCATCTCCTTCACCTCTTCTTTCTCCTCCTCCTGCGGCTACCATTGAAAACGTATGCATTATGTCCACCCCATCAAATTTGTTTCCCTCCCATCTTGCCAAAAATGGGGCCCTAGTACTTACATTGAGATCTGTTTAGGTATAGTAATTTGTATAGTAATCTTTCTCGTGTGATTTCGTCATTTCATGTCTATCCCATGACGTAGAGGAGAATGAAGTGTTGCTAGGTTCTATGTTCTTCATTATCGTCATCATCATCATCATCATCATCATCACCATCATCATCATCACCATTATCATCATCTCCTTTTTCTTCTTCCTCTTCTTCTTCGTTTCACTTTCACCGACTGTAAAATTAAGGTGGAAAGTTCTGGTTGTGCCTTCACTTCTGGACTGAAGTCTTGTTCCAGAACTTGGGTTCTGCGTTCACATCCATTTTACAGACAGGACTTTTTTTATCCTGACTGTTGGTTCCTTGCCTCTCAGATGCACTTTCACTTCGAATGAAACTCTTTATTAGTCTACTCCTTCATCATGCTTTTTATTGAGGCAGTGGGTCTCTTCTGTTTCCCCCTCCCCCCCCCCTGCCCCACACCCCCCCCCTTTCTCTCTCTCTCTCTCTCTCTCTCTCTCTAATTGGGCCCCGGAACTCACACACAAGGAGGTTGTATGACTTATTTCAGTGCGCGTTTACTATAATGGTGTTACAAACATAACTTCTCGTGTAGCTTCAGACCGTGGTCATCGATAACAGTTTATTGAGTACTCCCTCTCTGCGTCTTAACCACACTTCTTGCCATCATGTACTCTTAATCCGCTTATTTTCTTCTTCTTGTTTTAAACTCAAGTGGAATATTTTCGTTGTTCTTTTATTTCTGGACCTTTGGCTTGTTTCAGGACTTGGATGTTGCGTGCCATTCCGTTTTATAGATCGTGCTTCCGTGTGTTCAGACAATTAGTTCTTTACCCCTCAGACGTATGTTTTACCCCTTAGACAGATGCACGCCGATTTCGAAGGAATTGTCGATTTTATTTTATTTGACGAGGCTGTTGATTGCGAATATGCTTCTATAATAACTATAGAGAAGTGAAGCTAGATCTCGACCAGTATGAGTTATGGTCAGGATATATGTGGTTTCCGGTAATGTCTTAGTAAGTATAAGATCAAAGTGTAGTATCTGCCAGAAGAAAACATTTGGGTTTCTTCTTTCAATGGCAGTCAGAGATTCAACATAGTATACATTGTTTAAATAAAAATAAAAAAATCTGTCGAAAATCAAAGAGTAGCTCTGCTGCACTGGTCTGGCCCAAGGGGCCGGGGTCGGTCACAGACCACGTCACGGGTGAAACCAAATCGGCTAGGGCCATCTCAAAAACAACAACAATATAACTCACGCCGGGCGGTTTTCCCGTTTAGTTTGGATTACCGAGGTAGTATCCTTTAGGGTAGTCGGGCGGCCAGGCTGGGCATTTTGGCGACCGATCCGGTTAAAAAAAATAAGTGAAGGTGGATGGCGTGATTGTGACCATAACACACATGGAGTGTTGATCGGTCTACACACACCCCGCCCAAACCCCATTAGAAAAGATAAAAGCGTCTAGTAAGCTAAGTAAGTAATGTAAAGTAATAAAGTAAAGGAACCGTGCCCGCGCCTTTACACATGTGTGGCATATAGGGCTAGACCTATAAACGTCTGGCCATTTGAATCTCCGATACACGTGAACGCCGAAAATGAATACTAGCCAGAAAAACTATGGCAGGCAAGGGCCGTAACTCAAAAAAAGTTTAGACTGTCTTTTACGTTTGGTCCCCTCAGCAATGACATTTGACCGCAGGCAAGAAAATATAGTTATTCATGGGGAAGAATGCATCAGGACATGAAAGGACAGTAGTTCTGAGACACTAGTCAACCAACCCAGAAGCAAGGAGTCTTCGAGCTTTATCTGGGAGCCGAGGTAATTTTTTTTTTTTTAAGAAAAAAAGAAGTCCGGCTCCGTTCGAATTCGAAGCCACAACCTTCAGATCAGCAGGCGAGGTCATAACCACTACACCACTGCAGCTCATAATCTTTATTGTGGAGAAGAAAATTATTTATGTGGCACTGATTTTTTTTTTTTTTTACAATGTTGTTTTACGTCTACCCTCACTGTCAGCCATAAACCTCTTTCCTACTATTCCATCACTCCCTCTTAATTTCCATCTCCGAGTGTCCAACGCAGCAGAGTGCTAATTATTGACACAAACAATAACCAAAATGCGGAGGATTATGGACCGGCGAGTATAAGGGCACTTGGCTTCAGTAGAATGTCGAGTCACGGGCGTGTCCCTGCATGTACTCTCGTTTGTGTTGGCTCCATTGTGTCATAAATGCATCATGCGCTCCCCTCCGTTGCTGCAAGGACAACTTCAGTTGCTGCCGATCCGAGTTCTGTTTCAAACAGGGTAGCTTTTAACTTGCCCAGTCGGTAACATTGGTCTCTTCGCTCTGTTTGTAACTAGTCTTTTCAAATGTGATTATTCTCTTTGATGCTTGCATATTCAAAATAGGCATCTTCTATGGATACATTTTCTTTTTAAATTGCTTCTTTATCTTCTTGTTTATGCCCACCTTCTTTAAAACAATGTAGAATCCATTATCTTTGTGTGACTGTTGTTTAAAATGCGTGTGTAGTTCAGTTCAGAACCCGTATTGTCTACAGCATTGTCTTCAATAGAGTCCGGTTATGGCTGGCGGCATCAACAAAAGCCGATTAGCAAAAGTTAGGGCCAAGAGGATGGGATAGTCCCTCTATGGGTTTCCAGAGCTTATTGGTGGGGAAGAAGGGGGGGGGGGGAGGGGGACATAAATAGACCCACTGCCTACCCACAAAAGCATATCCTAAGAGTCGACTAATTGGCAGCTTCTTTAAAAGTAGGAGTGCATCTGTCGAATGGCAAGGAACACAAATAAGCTAGTAAAACGGATGTACACGCAAAACTCAGGCCTGGCACGAAATCAAAGTCCAAATGGACAAATAACCAGGACTTCCCGCCAGAAACTACAACCGGTGAACAAACAAGATGAAGTCAGCGTAAGTAGTGGGGGCATAATCTCAAGAGATGAACAAACATAAGTCTGGGAGTGTACATTTTGGGCGACGGACAAAACGTGTTGGAAATTCATTGCAGCCAACATTCAGTATTAAGATTGTATTTGATTGATTGACATGGATATTTGAGAAAAGGTGCAATTGCTTCTACTACGTGTATTGGGTATATGGTGTTAGTCCATAGCTCTAGAGATCAGTCGGCACCGCGAAGGATGATGTGATTGATATTTGATTGTTTACTTCCCAGGATATAACATAGCATGGTACCTATTTTTATCTGGGTCCACTTTGGCGGATAGGTTAATTTGAACACCGCCTTCTCTAGATTAAATAGAGAAGGCTTGATTTTTAAAAGTCGGCTCAATGTAGGCTTGGGAGAGTTTTGAGGGGAGGGGCTAGAACATACAACTCCCAGGTCGGCAGGAAAGCGTTATAGCCATTGAGCAACAATGGCCAGTAATCTTCTACCTTTTCATTCCTCATCATTTCTCTTGTTCTTCTTGTTCTTCTTGTTCTTGTTTTTCTTCTTCTTCTTCTTCTTCTTCTTCTTCTTCTTGTTCTTCTTGTTCTTGTTCTTCTTCTTCTTCTTCTTCTTCTTCTTCTTCTTCTTCTTCTTCTTCTTCTTCTTCTTCTTTTTCTTCTTCTTTTTCTCTCTTCTTCTCTCTTCTTCTTCTTCTTCTTCTTCTTCTTCTTTTTTTTTCTCTTCTTCTCTCTTCTTCTTCTTCTTCTTCTTCTTCTTCTTTTTCTTCTTCTTCTTTTTCTTCTTCTTCTTCTTCTCTCTTCTTCTTCTTCTTTTTCTTCTTCTTCTTCTTTTTCTTCTTCTTCTTCTTTTTTTTCTTCTTCTTCTTCTTCTTCTTATTCTACTTCTTTCTATTCTTCTTCTTCTTCTTCTTCTTCTTCTTCTTCTTCTTCTTCTTCATCTTCTTCTTCTTCTTCTTCTTCTTCTTCTTTTTCTTCTTCTTCTTCTTCTTCTTCTTCTTCTTTCTTCTTCTCTCTCTTTCTTCTCTCTTCTTCTTCTTCTTCTTCTTCTTCTTCTTCTTCTTCTTCTTCTTCTTCTTCTTCTTCTTCTTCTTCTTCTTCTTCTTCTTCTTCTTCTTTTTCTTCTTTTTATTCCTCTTATTCTTCTTATTCTTCTTCTTCTTCTTCTTTTTATTCCTCTTATTCTTCTTTTTCTTCTTCTTCTTCTTCTTTTTCTTTTTCTTTTTCTTCTTCTTCTTCTTCTTCTTCTTCTTCTTCTTCTTCTTCTTCTTCTTCTTCTTCTTCTTCTTCTTCTTCTTCTTCTTCTTCTTCTTCTTCTTCTTTTTCTTCTTCTTCTTCTTCTTCTTCTTCTTCTTCTTCTTCTTCTTCTTCTTCTTCTTCTTCTTCTTCTTCTTCTTCTTCTTCTTCTTTTTTGTGTCTTCTTTTGCTTCTTATTTTTCAGGCTCATCAGCTAAGAAGAGTGGTAGGCACAGTACCAAGTTCGGTCATTTTGGCAGAACGGAACAAAATCGGTCAGCAGATAGATCGTATTCATCAGCCCATCATTTACGAAAAATGAACAAAAAAATCAACCACGTTCAACCTACTGCAAGCAGTATTGGCTGTAATTGTGGTCTGGTTTCTTTGTGCCAAGTATATTGGCTAAGAAACGGTAATTGCGCCATAACCATTGGCTTTGCATAATTGTAGTTAAGAACAAAAATAAAAGACGAGAGGCTGACTAAGAAAGCGATTGATGGAGGGAGTAAAAGAGACACTAAGGTTATTTGCGGATCCTTTACAGGACGTTGCAGAACCAACCCGGCATATTTTTATTTTTTGTTTGTTTGTTTGTTGCTGTTGTGGTTTTTTAAGCACATTTACGTCCAGTAGTTTGCCATTGATGTCTTGACGGTTGGCTTCTCGATACCACTGTCGAAACCAACGCAAGGCGCAGGGCCCGCAGCTGTGATCAAACCTGGCACCCCGGCATTACGAAGCGCGTTTGCAACGCCTTATCCACATACGCCGACAAAAAAGAGACACTACAGAAACATAATATGACACTATCACAATCTACGCATCTAGGAGAAAACTGTATTTAACTCCTTTCTTGGATGCCTTACGGCGTAAACAGTAGAACAAACGAAGTTCGAAGACTAACCACATCACTTCTCACTTCTCTAGAACAAGATTGGTCTATACCAAACTACGAAGATCACTCTTCATGACTGTAAATATAATTATTAAAATGATGAAAACACACATTTTGATAAACAAAATTTTTTTCTTTCCTATATTTGAAACAGCGAATCATTGAGAATTACATTTATATCACGTTTTCCGAACCAGTGTGAAACAACAAACAGAATCTTCAAGGGGAAAAAAAAGTTATATATTTGCCAGTTGGAAATTACAGAATTAGAACAGAAATAAAAGTAAAACTTCTAAAAACCATGTTTTCCTATTCCCATAAACGCTGGATTCCTGGCTGAGTCATATTAATATTATCATGAAAACAAAAAAAACCAGAAAAAAAAAATCGAACATGTCTAATATCAAATGTCCGTCACACCGCTCCGTACATTAATTAGCTGAGAACCTATTCCCGGGAACGTATCACAATTAGAATAAATATATCTATTCCAGGCATGGTATCCCCTCTAACCCGTCCCCACCCCACTCCTTCCCCACCCCACCACCCCCTTTGTTTCCCGCTTTAAGTAATAAGAACTGATAAATTTGTTTTAGTCTCCGCAAGTCCGACTCCCTGGTAATGTGATCGGTGCCTTAGTGGGAGATAATTTAGCGAATACAATTGGGTTGAGCAAAAATTGAATAAAATAAAAGAAGTATTAAAGGGATAGAAAATGAGGGTGTTGGGATGGAGGGGTGGTGGGTGAGAAAGAGCTGATACAGAAAAGTGGGAATAAGGATAAGGGCCGAGAGGCGGTGGCTGGAGTGAATACTGTGTGACTGAAGAAATAATGGATAGCTTCTCTATTCTTATCTATGAAACATAATAATATATTGCTCCAACTTTATCAGCCAGCTGTTGCAGGCAGCTAGCTAGTTCTGCTGAGAGAGACTGAGCCATATAGGATAAAATCCAGTGCAATAAAGTAGTCAATCCTCTCACCTTTATCTCACCTATCATCCTCTTCTGCCCTTTTCCCCACTGGAGTGTAGACCCTTTACAAAGTCACACCGTCATCCCATCCTTTGCTAATGCGTGCAACTCACCACATGTCCTACGAGCTTTATTACTTCTCTCTCTCTCTCTCTCTCTCTCTCTCTCTCTCTCTCTCTCTCTCTCTCTCTCTCTCTCTCTCTCTCTCTCTCTCTCTCTCTCTCTCCATGAGGCTAAGTGGTCTCGAGGTATGGCATCCGCCTCGAGTGCTGGAGGTCCCAGGTTCAAACCCCGGTGAAGGCACTAGGGCTTCTAGTATTTTCCAGTGGACTCTGTGTAGTTAGAACAGACGCTAGTGTGTATTGTTGTGCACGTAAAAAAAAAAATACCTTGGCACCTGGAAATCGAAAGAGAGTAGCCTAACGGCGCTGCCCGGGCAAAAATTTGGAGTTACAAATTTACCCAAAGTATTTAGGATTCCACCCGGTACAGCGGATTTCGTGCGCTGCGCTGATATTCTTTAGAATCATGTTTGATTTAGAAGTCGAACGGAGCAGCAATTATGGGTTACAAAATAATCTATTTTTCCTGCTTCCTTCAGGTTGTATGGCAGAATCCGCGGGGGAAGACACTGACTCTAGAGGACCGGCGAATCATGGCAGATGACCGCTTCAGCGTGGAAAGGCCCTATGTCAAGGAATGGAACTTGCATTTGCGAATGGTGCAGACCTCAGACGCCGGTATATACCAGTGCCAAATCAACACCGACCCGGTTCAACAACGGGAGATCATGCTGATTGTTAATGGTAAGTAAGGAAGTTATCTTTTTTTTTCTTTTTTTAGTTATCATCCCTCTATGTTTTTTTCTGTTGTCTTCTGTCTATTTTAAGCTTTGTGCCGCTAGACATCGCAGGTTAACTCTTTAAGGCCTGAGCAACGCTGCGAGCGTCGATTAAGAAGTTCTGTTTTGCCCAAACAACGCTATCAGCGTCATTCATGTGTCCTATACTTGTTTCTAATGTTCGGAAGTACTATAAAGAATGGATCGGTGTCAAAGCTAGGGCTCTTTTACTTGCCTGGTATGCTGCGATGATGTAGAGTCTCTAGATATCACTGACTTCTTCAATCCGTATTCTTTATGGTCGTCCCAACGTTTGGTGTTTCTACTTTCATAATTTACGCTCCCGTTTCTGACATCGTTGGATTTATTCTCATTAAAAAGCCAAATCATTTCAGGCTTTTTTTTTTCAATGAATTTAATTATATGCATTGTTCCGAAAGCTCTTAGAATTTCTTCGTTTCAAACATGATCTCTTCAAGTTTCGTTCATCTTTCGAAAACATCTCATTTCTTAGGCAGTTAGTTTCTTTTGGTGTTCTTTAGTTCTTGTCCGAGTCTGACACTCATAGCACAAGGCTGGTATGAAATTTGTATTTATATATATATAAGTGTCCTACCAGCAGCATGGCATCATACATAGCATCCGTGTTTTCTTTAAAGTATATATATATATATAAGTAAAGTAAAGATCCCTCTTCATGGCCTTAGGCGCATCGGGCATATGAGAAGAGCACCCATATTTTTACAGACCAATCGGCACTCGGTGGGTAATGTGGTCAGCATTATGCCGGCCGTCTTTACTTTCCCAGGACAGCCATCCTGGTAACCATTTGAGGCTGGGTCGACCTGCGACGTCCCATACCATGATAAAAATCCACGCAGCCCACAGTGGGTTTCGATCGCCGTACGTTGGATTACGAGTCGGACTCGCAACGCCTTAGCCACGGACGCCGCTTATATTTATTAAATATTATCTGTTTTAGGAAATTAGGATGCTCTCAGATCGGTCGCCTGATACGGGAACATTGTTGGCTTGTTGGATTTTTGTTTCAATCTCGCTGGGATTGCAGTCGGAAATATTTGATAGACTGTGATTTATAGAGCCATTTGTTTCCAGCGAATCTAACAGGAACTAACTCCAGACACCCCCACCTCCCTGTTCAACCGTTTAAAACAATTTTAATCGGGCCACTCTTTGGTTGCCAGGACGTGGACGACCTCAGGAAACCTGGACAAGGACAATAGAACCGGAAATGAAAGGAATGTAAAATGACATGGAATACCAGGGGCAGATAAGCAGCTGACCGGCAGCAATGGAGATCACTTGTGAATGCCTTAAGAATCAACAGCGATATGAAGAGGATAAAGATAGATATAGATTTCAGAAAGCAATGACAAACTACTAAATGCAAAATTCCCTACTAAAACAGAAGATCGCGTGTCCTTTACAGGGCGTTGCAGAACTAGAATCAGGATATTGTGGCTGTTTTTCATTTCAGTAGGCAATTATACATTCAGCAGTTTAGCTTTGTCACTAAGCGTTCGGCTCTTGATACCAATGTTAAAACCAACACAAGGCGGTTTGCTGCCAAATCTGCTGAAGTGGGGATCAAACCCGGCATCGTAGAAATTATGAACTCCGTTCGCAACACCTTAGCTAAAGAAGTCGACAGTTAAAGTATAAGGAATTTAGCTGTGCATTCTTTATAGGATTTTGCAGCAACAACAGTTGTTGGTTGTTGGCTGATTGCCTGTTTACTCAAAAATTCAAAACTTCTAGTAGCAACTGGCCGAACCATTAGGAAGCTGGGCTCCCAAGACCCAGATTCAAATACTCGGTAAAGCTGGGGGTTTTTATCTGTCGGGGGCAGCAAAAATCCTCACGTATACAGTCGTGGCGACAGCACTAGCCAAGCGGCCTTAAATTCTCAGGCTCAAAGACCCTTTCCACCTGCACCGCGAAAGTGATATAATAGAGGTAGTTATTGGCAGTTTGGCAGTAGTTTTGTCATTGCCTTCTAAACGGTCAGCGCTATACCATTTCCGCCTAAATCTACGCAAAGCGATCTGCTGCCAAATCACCTGCAGCTAGAATCGAAACATGTATTTCTGGATTACGAAGCACTTTCTTAACGTCTCAGCCACATAGGCCGAAAAGTATAGAAAACATGTTTATCAAATAAGCAAAGTAAAATAAAAGATCTCTTTTCCACGCGCATCGGGTATATGAGAAGAGGATCAATATTTTTACAGACCAATCTACACTAAGTAGGTTATGTGGTCAGCATTACGCCGGCCGTCTTTACTTCAGCAGTACATACATCCTTGTACCCATTTTAGGCTGGGTCGACCTGTGACGTCCCATACCATGATTTTAAAAAATCCACGCAGCCAGCAGTGAGTTTCGATCGCGGTACGTTGGAATTACTAGTTGGACTCGCAACGCCTAAGCCACGGAGGCCGCATTGCTTATCAAATGGCGGACACGAAAAGAAGTGGCGAATTCCACGGTACACTAGTAGCATCCATCAAAATACTTCCAATCTTTCTTTCGGTGCGGATTTCTTTGTTACAACTTGACATTTCCTATTTGGCCCTTCGGAAATTTTGGTCAGTTTCTCCGTTCCAGAAATGTGGGAATATATTTCCACTGACAAGGATCTCCCAACATTGAAATAGGGCAATTTCCACATTTTTGTCCCCGGTCTTCTTTCTTTTTCTATCTACTCGAGTGTGGGAATCGGCGTTCTCTTCATGATGGGATACGTTATGTCAAATTACAGACCTGAATTTATTGATGTCAATTGATTTGGACGAGGGAAAGAAATGCTGGCTGATGGAAGTGGTGGGAGTGTGTGGGGATATCTGAGAGGCTGGACTGGGTTCTTGTATTCCAGAAACATGTCTGCGATTTGCCTTGACACGGTCGTCTAACTTGGTAATGCGGTTTTTTTTTTTTTTTTTCTGTTTTTCTCATATTTTTCTCAACTTATGCATTCCTTCTCATTAGCTTGTTATTCCTTTCTGCTCTTTTTTTTCCTTTTTCTTTCTTTGTTTGTTTGTTTCTTTCTTTCTTTCTTTCTTCTTTCTTTCTTTCTTTCTTTCTTTCTTTCTTTCTTTCTTTCTTTCTTTCTTTCTTTCTTTCTTTATTTATTTATTTATTTATTTATTTTTGTTTATTTATTTATTATATCTTTCTTTCTTTCTTTCTTTCTTTTTCTTTCTATCTCGTTTTGTCTCGATTGCTTTCTTTGTTAATTTATGTCTATTTTCTTCCCTTCTTATTTGTCTCTCCTTCTTCCTCCTTCCTCTTTTCATTTTTTTCTTCCTCCTTCTTATTTTATTTTTCTTTCCTTCCTGTTTTACATTTTTCTTCCTTTCTTTATTCTCCTTTTTTCTTTCTTTCTTTCTATCGTTCCTTGTTTTATTGTTCTTACGTACTGTATATGTGTACATCTGAATGATAGTGAATAATGCATGCTCTTGTCTTCCTGTCAGAAACAGGCAGGGTTGGACGTTATAAACAAAAGAGGTTTTATTGCTACTGGCAAAATTTCTAGCAACTGAAAAACTACCATCAATATAATATTTAGAGCATCATGTGCATGCAAAGATTTATGGTGGGGAAGATAAACAAAGACAAGATAAGAAGATTCTTAACAGCGTTTTCTCTCATAGCACGGGAGAGTTAACACATGAACTGTTACATGCTGCTGGTGATGACAAGATGTAAGGGTCGCTCACATTTGACTAGCAGTCACTTTATGTCAAAGACGATTATGATGATGATGATGATGATGATGATAATGATGATGATGATGATGATGTGATGATGATGATGATGATGATGATGATGATGTGCGTAAAAAATGCTAACGAAAAAACAAAATGATGATGATGATGATGTGCGTAAAAAATGCTAACGAAAAACCAGTATTTTATCTTCTAATGCGAGAATACTTTGCATTAAGTGGCAGGATACGATTACAAATTCTGAGTCACTGGAAAGAGCAAGTATTAAAACAGTTTTCTCAATGCTCAGTCTACGAAGGCTCAGGTGGCTGGGTCACACCTGAAAAATGGAGGATGGCAAAGTCCCTAAGGTCATTCTTTATGGTGAATTAAAGATGGGATGAAGATGTCGAGGCCGATATAAAGATTTGTGCAAGCGGGACATACATTAATCAGGTATTGATGTGGACGTGTGAACAACATGCCATGGACAGAGTTATGAGGAGGGGGGCACATCAGGAAGGGAAGGAGAATAAAGGAAGAAATGGTTAGTTATGTGCTAGTGCAAAGATTTTTTTTTAATGTATACATTTATTTCAGAGACATAAAAACCTGTATAACTGCTGGAATACTATATTAAACAACAAGTTATCATTGACTACTGTAATTACAAAGGGAGTTGCTGTGTTCTTGTGTTGTTTGATGAAAACAAAAACGAATACCGCTGTTGTACAGAAACATGAAATCAAACACTAAGAGTTCTTGAAGGACATAAACAAGTAAAATATTATAGCCATATTAAAGGACATAACACATTTATAAAAACCATAATGGCAAGGAAATGTTATGGAAAGCGAGGCATTAATGATTACATAGAGATATTGTATTCATGCAGTTTCCGTGGAACCCCTTTAAAGTTCTTGAAAGAAATAAACTCTCTCTATATATAAGGCTAGATCAAAGGACGTAACACTTGTATAGAAACCATAATGGAGAGGAACGTTTATGGAAAGCGAGGCATTGAGATGATTACATTCAGACATTATTTTCCTGAATCTGCTATGGAACCCCTTTTGAAGGGGTTACCACTGGTAATCATTAGGGCTCCTTGGAGAACCGCTTGGGACCGACTATTCTAGAATATGCATAGACTTATCAGGTCATACCTCAGCAGAGGTATATGTGGGATTACTATTTCTTAGTTCTCAAGAAAGAAAAAATGTTACTGATCACAGAAATCAAGGGAAAGTCAAAATAATAGTCTCGTTATGAGAAGAGACGCATTCGACCAGAACATATTGTAACAACTGATTTGGGAAATAAACGGATAGAGAAAGACAGCGAGAGACGATTCTAGACAGAGGATTTTAATTAAGCAGCATGCGATTGTTTTAACTGATGTATGACGCAAGAAAAGAAAGAGTCCGTCAGGGTTCAATGGTCTGGTTTTTGGGGGAAGGGGAGGACGCGAGATGCACCATCAACCTTTAACAAGCATGTGGTTTGTTAGTTCGTTCAATTAAGTAATACACGTTCAACCAAACTTCATGAGAAGTTTCGTTTATAATTGTGGTAGTTAATATGGCCTAATTTTCAATAGTCTGTGGCTTAGGTGTTGTGAACGCACTTCATACTACCAGGGTGTCGAGTTTGATTCCTACTGTGGGTGATTTGGCAGCAGATCCCCTTGTGCTGGTTTTGATAGTGGTATCGAGAGATGATCCCCTTGTGTTGGTTTTGATAGTGGTATCGAGAGATGATCCCCTTGTGCTGGTTTTGATAGTGGTATCGAGAGATGATCCCCTTGTGTTGGTTTTGATAGTGGTATCGAGAGATGATCCCCTTGTGTTAGTTTTGATAGTGGTATCGAGAGATGATCCCCTTGTGTTGGTTTTGATAGTGGTATCGAGAGATGATCCCCTTGTGCTGGTTTTGATAGTGGTATCGAGAGATGATCCCCTTGTGTTGGTTTTGATAGTGGTATCCAGAGTTGATCCTCTTGTGTTGGTTTTGATAGTGGTATCGAGAGATGATCCCCTTGTGTTGGTTTTGATAGTGGTATCGAGAGATGATCCTCTTGTGTTGGTTTTGATAGTGGTATCGAAAGATGATCCCCTTGTGTTGGTTTTGATAGTGGTATCGAGAGATGATCCCCTTGTGTTGGTTTTGATAGCGGTATCGAGAGATAATCGTTCATTCGCAATGGCAAACTAATGAGCGTAATTTTGTCTAGAAAAATCACAGCAGCCGAAAAATATCGGGGTTGGTTCTGAAACGTCCGGTAAAGGATACGCAACATTTTTCTTGATTGGTTTCTGTGTCATGCATGCATGAAGTAATTTATTATTTGCTAAATCTGACTGGGTTGTGTTTGAAAGGTGCCAACATTGCAGGTGTAAAATTAATACGGGCACTAGAATAGAATGAGCTAAGAAACTGCATGCGAATACGCGCTGTTCTCCTCATGGTCCCAAAACAATACAAGAAGTTGAAAGGGTTACCAATATCAGCATTAGA
>CAJHNH020002430.1:0-109165 GCA_905116865.2 Candidula unifasciata | reverse complement strand
CGAGAGAGAGGACAGACGACAGGACAGACAGAAAGACAGAGAGCGAGAAAGGGGTGAGTGCAATAGGTTACCTTTATCTTAAACTTTACACCGAGTCAAGGCAGAATGATAGTTCTTTTTAAGAGATCAACGAAGAGAATATCGTTGTGGTAGGAAAAGAAGGGGGGGGGGGGAGGTTGTCGTTAGGGAATGAGCTATGAATGACCTCTCGTCACACCCAGGTTGAAGGGGAAAATGAAATTTGTTAGGAACATTCATATCCACAGAGGAGGTGAAATCGAGAAATGAGTTTCAATATTATGAGAGAGAGAGAGAGAGAGAGAGAGAGAGAGAGAGAGAGAGAGAGAGAGAGAGAGAGAGAGAGAGGAGGGGGGGGGGTTAGAGATAGATAGGGGGGAGGGTAAGAAGACACAGGAATATATATATATATATATATATATATATATATATATATATATATATATATATATATATATATATATATATATATATACACATATATATGTGTGTGTGTGTGTGTGTGTGTGTGTGTGTGTGTGGTAAGCCTAAGAGCTGGGAAAATAATAATAATATTAATAATAATAATAATAATAATAATAATAATATAAGGGCAACTAACTTCATCACACAAGCAAAACAAAGGGCGGAATATGGCGTCATAATCGGAAGGGAACTAGTTATCCCGTTTCATAAAACCATGACCCAATTTCTTAAGAGGCATACGATGGGCTCCACCATGCTTGAGGACCTTGATTTTGCAGATGATATAGCACTCCTATCACATAAACATGAACATATACAAGAAAAAAGTAACAATAGGAATAAACTCACAGGGAGCAAGTACAGCAGGGATCTACCAGTCATCAGTAGAAGTTATCCTCGTCGACAAGTGTTTCGGCCCACGATTTCTCCTAGGGACACTTTCGGAGGGTGGGCCCACCTGAGTTCATGAAGCTCAGGGCTGGTACCCTGCTGCACGAATTACCGGATGGGTGTTTTCTTTCGGGTAGGGACAAGACGACTTGGTGATTTGCAGAAGGTACTGTGAGATAAGAAGTCGTTGCGGCAGCCTAATTAGAACAGTCAGCATGCCTGGACGACCGAGCGACAAGCTTACGTTTGGTTTACCGGACAATGTTGACTTTTGTTAGCAGGTGGCAGAGACACACTGCAGACAATTGGACACGATAGACCTTTCAAAGGGTGAGAACCACTGGCACTAGAAACCCGGAACCACTCACCGAGGCCCGACAATAGGGACACAGGAAGACATACAGTCACGCCCGAACAAAGCTAGAGCTGCTTTTGGAAGGATGAGGCAAATCTGGAAATCCAACAATTACTGCAGAGGAACAATATTCCGACTCTACAAGAGCATCATTTTGCCAGTTCTTCTTTATGGAGCGGAATGCTGGAGAATGACCAAAAAGGATGCACACAAGCTGTCCACCTTCCACCACACATGTCTAAGTAGAATTATCAAAATTTTCTGGCCAGATACAATCTCAAACACTAAACTACTTCAAGCCACAAACCAAGAAACTTTAGACAGTATGATTACCAAGAGAAGATGGAAATGGCTTGGCCACGTTATGAGAATGAATCCTGATATACCTGCCAAAATAGCTTTCGCATGGACACCAGAGGGAAAGAGAAAACAGGGGCGCCCAAAAACAACATGGAGACAAACGATGGAAAGTGACCAGAGTGCGGCATCTTTGACATGGAAAACTGCACTGAAGATTGCGCAGGACAGGAAAGCATGGAAAGTCCTCTCTGAAGCCTCGTGTCTCACTAGGCATAATGAGAACTGATGACGATGATGATGATGATGATGATGATGATGATGACCTAATTTCAATAAAGTTTAACACGACACGCGTTTACGGCAGTATCTACCGTTAGGCCCACTGCACGTACCATACCGTCTTACACAACGTGTAGGCAATGTAAACTAGACAGGCCCACTAAAGATCTTCGCGTGTGTAAATCAATGACGTTTGCCTACTATTAGGAACAGCGCCCCCTACCCCTTTCCTAAGGTAAGAAGAGCAGCCGTGACGACATCCCTAGATAAAACTGTCGCACTGATTACACAACGGTTACCGCTAATGAAACCCGACCAGATAACATGTCAAGGTTATCGAGAGGTCAATGGGTGAAACATAGAGTGAAAACAATAATGTCACCGCGGCCAAAGAAAGTGATGTCTTTGTAAGTAGAGGGTTATAATAAAGGCGGTGAAGATACACAGATAATTTATCGCAGCCATCAGAAGGAGGCAATCGACAACTGTTGCCACCCAGCCACTAGAGACATAGTGGAACAGGCTATACAATAACTGCTGTAAGATTTGACTAATCCTTTTTGTCAAGAGGCAAATGTCTTTATAGGTGAAGTGATCGTCCTTGGACGGACGGGCGGGCAGGGACGGGCGGACGGAGAGGGGACACACACACACACAAACCCACGCGCACACACACACAGAAAGAGAGAGAGAGAGAGAGAGAGAGAGAGAGAGAGAGAGAGAGAGAGAGAGAGAGAGAGAGACGACCAATCTAGATGTTCTGGATAAGGCGAAAGCTCGAAGACAACTTATCACGAACACCAGAAAGAGACACTCATCATTTTTGTTGGTCATGTTATAAGAAGAATGAAACTGGAACATATAGCTGACCAGTGGAGAGATCTGTGGAAAGAGAGGCAGAGAAAGGCAACGTAAGAAGATTCTTGACATCCTTTTGTCATGGCATGGCAAGGTAGCAACACAAAAACTGATACACGCAGCTGCTGGCCGCGGATTGTGGTGATGGATAATCGCTCCACGCCAGTCGGAAGGTATTTGATGATAATGATAATCGTCTTTACTGCACCAGATTTTATCCTAAATGGCTCAGTTTCCCCCCATAGAGCGGTTAGTCGTCAACAGAGAGTATCGCACAAAACACACCGCTCCAACGAAGATTTCGAGAGCTCCAAAACATCTGCACTCGAGAGGTCAACGATGCCGATCGAAACCGATCCATCACTTTTAGTAGGTGAGGCAAATGGCTTGACCACTTTTCCGTGGAAGAGCAAACAAAAGAAGAATGGGAAATGTAATACGAACTTTACACAATTATATTCACTAAATAATTGTAACTTGGGAGAGTGAAGGATCCTTTTCCATGCACATAGGCGTATTGGGCATATAGTGTTATACCTATATTTTAAAGGTCAATCGCGCTAGATGGATAATGTGGCCAACATCACGCCGACCGCCTTTACGTCCTATGGCTTTAAATGGTACCCATTTTTATCTTGGGTTACCTGAGCGTCAGGGCCATTTTTTTAAACAAACATCCGGCTCGATTCAAATTCAAACCTGCAACACTGGGGCCACAGACAAGCGTCTAGTCGCTACACCACGATGTAGCCTGTAGCCCCAGTGTTGCAGGTTCGAATCTGTACCGAGCAGGATGTTTTGTTTCTAAGTGAAATCAAAGACAGATAGAGAGGGAGAGCGACAAAGAGGGAGAGCGAGACAGAGGAGAGAGAGGAGATGGGGTAACTTCAATCATCAGAGCCATTTTACAGAAAATGACTTAACCCACACTGTACACTCCTCGCATTTTAAACTACTGCCATTTTTATTCTTTCCATTGCTAAAATCTGAACCGGTAATTTTATTAAACCACTCCCATTCTTTTCTGTCCATTACTATAATCTGAAAATGTAATTTTCGGGTGACAGAAAACCGCATACCTGGAGAAGGTCTCTGATGCTCTTGAAAGGAAGGAAAGCTGCGACCACAGTAAGGTATTTAAATATCTCAGAGGCAATTACTGGAGGTTTGCAATTTTTGTCTTCGCAACCCCCCCCCCCCCTCCCCACCCTCCTCCTCCTTAAAAAAAATAGTCAACTACACCTTCAGTTCGCCAGTGATGGTATTTTTGGATATTGATAACAGGTAGTAACAGAAGCTACGGAGTTTCGTGTTTTGTGGGACTCTCTCGACAGATTAACCGCTGCTGTGCTTGGAGATGGAGTCATGTAGAATCTAAACCTAAACAGAAGGGTCCGTCCTATCGCCTTTAGAAGCCTTGTGAATGCCTTTCTTTTGCCCGTTATATATAGATGTTAATGTTCCCCTTGGTTAAGTGTTATGCCTCACTAGATCTAGCCGCTCCTTGTTTCTACCATGTGTATTCTATTTCCGCCAGCCTTTCACTGTGACACGAACATGGCTGTGTTATTTAACTACTGCTAACGGGGTGATGATTTTAGCGTTGCTTCAGTTTGCCTGCACTTTATAAAATTAACCCCGAAACCGATGCGATGGAGACACATTTCTCCTATTTGGTCTTACAACTGAATGGACCGCACAGGATGGATGCTTCATTTACAGACAGGGACTTGAGTTTAGATTTCACGACGTCCTTACTGCACACGACTGAAGTAGTAATCTGGTTGATGCAGCCGTTAGGGGTGCTTCTGTTATAACAGCGGTTCTCAACCTATGGGTTGTGGCTCTTTTGAGAGTACAAGCTAGATGTTGTGAGGGCCCTTTGAGAGCGAGTGAACAGTGCGGAGGCATTCATTCACCTCACACCATAATGGCGCTGCGGAGAGTTACCAGTAAATCTGGTCGACGCTCAACAAAAGGGAAAGGCGATACGGAAATACAATCAGCCAGTTACAGGAGACGGGGACGGAGCGCTTACTGGATAGTTCCGAGTTCTGTGATGTCGATTCTTAATTCAACATTCTTTTGGGGGGTCTTACGACTCTTTCACAAATTATACTACAGTTTCATTAATTTGCAACACGTTTTATTGAACTAATTATAATTTTAAAGATAAATGAGTGTGCTATATATTATATTTTCATTAATATTTTATTTTCTAAAAGCACACTAATTTAACTTCAAACTATAATTAGTTTAATAAAATGTGTTGCAAATTAAACAAACTGTAGTTTAATTTGTGTATAAATCTACTCGAAAAACAGACTGAACACACCAGCCTCGCGAACTTGCACAAATAAGGGAATTTCAATTGACTTGGTTGGCCTATCAAAAAGCTGCAGAATACCAGATAACAGAAAGGAGATATAAGAAACCACACAATATACAAAAGAGGTCGGCGGGAACACATTAAGCAATAGGAAAAGTAGATGTAAGAGACAAAGAGAATGAGAGAATGAGATAAAGTGGGCTGAATGGTCACGAGGCATAGTGTCCGCCTCGAGTGTTGGAAGTCCCAGGTTCAAGCCCCGGTGAAATTTTTTACGTAAACTTCTAGTAATTTCCACGGGTCTCTGGGTAGTAAGAACGGACGCCCGTGTGTATTGTTGCGCACTTTAAAAAGTCCTTGGCAGTTGGAAATCAAAAAGAGTAACCTAACTGCACTGCCCGGTAAAATTTAGAGCTAAAAATCTACCCAAAATATTTCCGGGTCCTCGCCGGTGCTACGGAGTTCGTGCTTTGCGCTGACATTCCTCAGACTCAGGGTTGAGTTAGAAGAAGAACGGAGCACTTATGGTTACTACTCTTGTGTCATGATGTTGATCCGTTGTATAAACCAAAACAAAACCAGATATAAGAGATATACTAGGCTACAAAAAGAAGACAATATGGAACACGAAAGATCTGTAAAGGACACACTGACAAATGGACATTTAAAAGCGCATTGAAGTCGCTCACTCGATATCCAAATGACGCCATTCCCTCGCTAAAAGTTCTAATGCACTTGGACAATTTACAAGCTACACACCACTTAAACTATTCAGCCACGTACAGGTAGCTATATCATTCATCTAACCCGCAGCTTTGTATCTGACATAACTAGCTGATCGATCGGTTTGTATACTCTGGGTTGATAAACGAAAGTTAGGGGGTTGGGGAAGTGGTCAAGCCATCTGCCTCGCGGCTTTGAGGGTCGCAGGTTCGTTTCATGGCGCCGCCGTTAAGTTCACGGGTGCATTTTTACAGAGGACCCTGCTGATGTCCGCCGGAGCTATAGAGATTGTGCTCTGTGCGACACTGAGGCATATAGGATAAAACTCAATGCAATGAAGTCGATCCTCTCACCTTTACCTGTAACGCTGAAAGTTTACCTCGTGAGAATTAAATTAAAATAAAATCTTGGTCTGAGTGGCAGACTCCAGATACTCCATTCAACCTCCAAAGAAGTTATAGTAAGGGCACCCGTAACCTTGCATTCGATTGTGGGTAAGGACGGCAGAATAAATGCTGGAGCCGGAACAGCGCTATGCGACTAGTTCTCCTAGTGGGCGTCACACAGATTTGTTCGTTGCTGGTTAGATTTCGCAGCAGAATGAGGTGGCCAGACACAGCTGTCTTCAAAGTACCAGGCGCGTTTTTTTCTAAATTCTTTTTCTTCAGTGAGTCCCGTTTTGACCGCAGCGACAAACTCCGATAGAAAACGTAAATGTGCATAGGCAATATGTTTAGGTAGTCCATTAGCTAGCTGCAATATTTTTTTTCAGTCAAAATCTTGTTTGATGATGCATGTATAATGAGAATAATTCCGTCAGCTGCAAGGTTCGTCCTGTGATTCCCTTCTTTGTTAGCACAAAACAACAGTGGTGCAGATTGAAGAAGATTGGTAACGAATGAATTCGGCCGGCCGAGTGTGGTGACAGACGATATGGTCGAAGAAATGAACCCAAAAAAAAAAAATCAGTTTATGGGCAAAAAACCTTGGACACAAAAACAAATGTGGTGCCAGACGGGCACCGAAAATGTTAAACGATGAACACAAACAGAAACGCCTGGCTTCAGCTAAAAAAAAAAAATTTTTTTTTTGCAGCGCTATCAAAGTGAATGAGTTGGATTTTTTGGGACACACTGTTACTGGAGATGGGACTTGGATTTAATACACAAACATCGAATCCAAGCAACAGTCTATGCAATGGCGACACTCATGATCCCCGAAAGCAAAGAAGTTTAATTAAAGCAAGCACCTAAAACAGTGGCTGACATCCCAACGGTTTGAAACTGATGATGAACTGCAGACAGCCGTCAATGAATGGTTGAAGACACTGGCGGCAGACTTCTATGACACTGCAATTAAGAACCTGGTGCCACAATACCAGTAATGTTTTGAAGTCAATGGTGACTATGTTGAGAAAAATGTAAATGTGTTGGTTGTCTTTTGGCTGCAATAAATCACTTTTTATATGTGATTGTTTTTTTTCTTTTTTTAATTTTATATCGCGATTTACTTAAAAAACGCGCCTCGTACAACCTTGCTACTGATACTGTTTTTTACATCTCTTACCAAACAATCAATCAGATTCGTCTCCGCTAATAATGTTGTCTGCACAAGATCTCAACACCCTTTATCTTACGTCACGCTATGAATGCATACTCTGAGCCTGCAGTTCGTCCATATGTTGGCCTTTTTCATAAATAGCTTTAAAAAAAAAAAATTTAACAACAACCAGTTGCTTAATCACCGTAGATAACTTCGAAACCCAAGTAATTGAAGGATTGTGAAACTCAGTTTACAGGCTCTATGCCACAATATTGGCGATTTAAAAGTTAGCTGCATGTCCTTAAATGACGTCGCAAATTGACCCTAGTCCTTGGCTGACCCTTTGTGGATTTATAAGGTGATGTTATCTTCAGTGGTTGGCCACTGCTTCCCAAATGGTTCAACACAATGAGATCAACATCTAGCTAACTCTCCTGGCTTCACAACTACTTGGTTTATATTTAACTAAGAATCAACAATCTCTATGCGGGAAGCTTAGAACAGCAAGGTGTCACCAGGTTCCCTGTATATAAATATCGTTGGCAGATGGATTCGGGCACGGAGCGTTTTGTTCCCCCCAAGACATATGCCGATGGCCTACCTGATAAAAAAAAAATAAACCACCCAAATTAGGACGAACTGGTAGCTTTCACGGTCCACTTCTCAAGCGTACATTCGCTTTGTATGAGGCTCTTCCTTATGATTTGTTGTGTGTATGACAGACTATGTTCTTGCGAAAAGGTTGTTTCATTTTCTGCTGCATCATTCTGTTTCGTGTTTGGGTAAGTAAAGTAAAGATCCCTTTCACGCCTTTAGGCGTATCGGGCATATGGGAAGAGCGCCCATATTTTTACAGACCATCAGCACTCAGTGGGTAATGTGGTCAGTATTACGCCGGCTGTCTTTACTTTCCCAGGACAGCCCATCCTGGTACCCATTTGAGACTGGATCGACCGGCGACGTCCCATACCACGATAAAAATCCAAGCAGCCGGCAGTGGGTTTCGATCGCGGTACGTCGGACTCGCAACGCCTTAGCCACAGATGCCGCGTGTTTGGGTATTATCAGAAGTAAAATCAAGACTGGAATTTTATTCAAATAAATAAAAGAGAGAGAAAAGGGGGAAAAAGGGAAAAAAGGAAAGGAGGGGGGGGGGGGTCGAGAGAATACGTGAGAGAGAGAGAGAGAGAGAGAGAGAGAGAGAGAGAGAGAGAGAGAGAGAGAGAGAGAGAGAGAGAGAGAGAGAGAGAGAAAGAGAGACAGACAGACAGAACAGAGACATGAAAAATGCCAAGATGGTTTCAGGTGACCGAAAGTTTCGAACTGCACCTTTCAGTGTGCACTAGAACTTCAAACGTATTCTCTCTTACTTCTTTTCTTAATATGACCATTCATGGTTTTGTTTACAAGCTTAGTTGTTTACAAGCTCTGTTGTTTACAAGCTCTGTTGTCTTGTCCGTTGAGTTTTCCACTCACATCTTGTGTTGTATTTAGTAGTCCGTTGATAAAGACTGGTACAAATGTTCTGTTGTATTTATCCGTGTATTTTCCATTCAATCCGTTGAGCTTTCTTTCGCCCTTTATGTTGAATTATGCACTTTTTGCTTGTAGTGGGCACATTTAAAGCGAATTGGAAACAACGGTAGAAAGACAGTGCACATGGGAAGCAGGCGCAGGAGAAGACGGTGGAGATTCGGTGCAACCAACTGATGAAGGCGACTGATCTAACGCCAAGATACACATGCACACACAATACACTAGACGCTGACACAATGTTAATTCTTCGAGGAAACCTCAAACCCACTCATTCCCAATCCCTCCCTCCCCCCCTCCCCCCACACACAAATCCATATGAAAGCACAGCCACCCCTAACACGATGCAAGGCAAATGCTTTTAATCTTGCAATCTGATCACAGGTATAACACATTATTCACATGAAAAGGTGTGCTTGTCCTGTGATCCTGCTGCAGATACGTCCCGTCTTTTTTCAAGCAGCAAAAAGTAATACGAGTAAATTTTCTGCAAACTCAACACTTTGGGTACCAGGCAACTCACTATACGATTACTGACTATTCAATTCTGGCGCAGCTGAATCAGAAGTTTAACAAACGGTTCATGACAATTCCCGCCCAATGTAATTAGTGTGAGTCGACGTCCCAGGCTTGGACGTAGCCAACGCGCTTCGTAATGCCGGGGTGAATTCGATCCCCAGCTGCAGACACTTCGTCTTGCATGGTTTCGACTGTGGTACCGAAAGCTGACCGTTTAGGAAGCAATGGCAAACTAATGAACGTAAAAAAGTGCCTAGAAAAACCACAACCGCTACCCCAAGAAAATGCCGGGGTTGGTTCTGCAACGTCCTGTAAAGGATACGCAACTAACTAATTCGTGTGATCGCTTGTTAGATAGTCAAGCGTCTCTGATAGATTCCACGCAATCCAATTTACGGTGGTACATAGGTAAGAATAATACTTACTCTCTTTACTACATGCAATTACCACTTTTAGGTAGGGTACAGCAGGGGGTCCGTGAGCCCGACAATTCAAGGCCGCAAGGCTAGTATAGTCGCCACGAACTATGCAGGTTCAAATTTTTTTTTAAACCCTTGATGGACACAAATTCCCACCCCTTACGAAAGATCCAAAGCCGCGCTTGTCTCAGTGATAAAAATAAATTGACGAAGACATTCGTCTTTTTGTTTTGAACCTACTCATCAGCAAACCATAGAAACTAAATCCACATTTCGTTTTTTTCACTTGTCGGATCTTCCGAGGGATTTCAATGATGCGTCATTTATTACAAAAGAAATACCTCGCCGCCGAAGGTCTTTTCATAGTCCACAGTAGATGCTAACGGTGTCCGTGGCTTAGGCGTTGCGAGTCTGACTAGTAATTCCAACGTACCGCTATTGAAACCCACTGCGTGGATTTTTATCATAGTATAAGGGGCGTCTGCAGGTCGACCCAGCCTAGAATGGGTACCAGGATTGCTGCCCCGGGGAAGTAAAGACAGCTGGCGTAATGCTGACCACATTAGCCACCTAGTGCCAATCAGTCTATAGAAATACGGGATGCTCTTCCCATATACTCGATGCGCCTAAGGCGTGAAAAGGGATCTTTACCTTTTTTTTACAGTAGATACTGCTACTTCAGCTTCACCTCCCAGGCCACTTAAATATTTTTTTCCTCGCATTTATCAGCTTTCTAACTTCTTGATTAGCTTCTCTGTACATCTGACGGGCATTACTTTAAGTAGCTTCGGATTTGCTGTTGTTTAAACCTGCTTTCTTTGCTTTCCCGTTTTATTTTTAAGGGTAAGGGCGTTATCTGCGTTTTGTTTTCGGTCTTCTTTACCAGGGATTTTACCCAATGCCATGGGCTTGGTTATAATTTTAGATAAGTTTAACCTGTTAACACTGTTCGTACCTACATCGCTGCGGGATGTGATATTCACAATCTTGTAAGTTTACACTGTTTCTTAGTTTATATTTCTGAGATATTCTACATTGTAGATGGTAACATAAAGTGCCTGCACGCGTTGACGTCATGTTAGATGATCCTAGTTAATTTAACGATATTTGTACTTTCTGTAAATATTGCCAGTGGCGATCAAAAACGCGAAGCCGCATTTCTATGCACGGCAGACGGGAAACGCATTTTGGTATGGTAATGAATGCAAACTGTCTCAAATGCACCGTTCGCGTGACCAGACTTTCAAAAGCGTTCAAGCGTAACAGTTCTTCCCAGACTGTAGACAACTGTGACACATACAGTGTACTAGGCATCTGTTCACTCGCTTGTTCATTATGGCAGGTGTGTACAAAAGCGATGGTTCTTTCAAGACTAAAGACAGTCGTTTGCTACTGTTAACTATCTTTAGTTGTCTGGCATGACTGTTTTCTCTTGCGCGTTTTAGCGCTCCGTGTTTCCAGTGTGGGTTCAGAGGCTCCAACTGGGGGGCGGGGAGGAGAGAGAGAGAGAGAGAGAGAGAGAGAGAGAGAGAGAGAGAGAGAGAGAGAGAGAGAGAGAGAGAATCAACAGGACAGTTTCAGGCAGGATTGGATCCTCAGATTCTTTTCTCTGATTTTTCCCCGCCAGCCCACTCTGAACATCGCCCCCTCCCCTCCCCCTGTCTGCAATATCATGTTAAAACTTCCCGCCTGCTGCCTTCGTATCAAGCTCTGTCGTAAAAAGTCACTAATTATGGATTTTGCCTCCGAGTGCACTTGCCCGAGAGGCAGGAAATTAGCAGTTTGCATACAAATAAGCAGAGCTGTAAAACGGATGTGCAAGCAAAATTCAGGTTCTGGATCAAGTCCAGAAGTGGACGAACAGCCATAACTTTCCGTCGGAGTTTACAGCCAGCGAAAATTGAGGAGGGGAGAGAGCATTTCACGCGTTTGCATATGTATCCAAGAACGAGAGACGGATGGGACCAAAGGCAGGCAGACAGTCAAAAGGACATAAAGAGTTAAGGAAAGAGTGTCACATAGACAGGCAAAAACACGTAAACAAAGACAGATCAACTGTCGACAAGAAAGAAGCAGTCACACAGACAGGAGCACATGCAGATGTATGCATACGCAGACAGGTGAAACTTGATCGTGTATCTACACAGACACAATAGCGGGATGTTCGTGACACAGCGAGCATGCGAATTTATTACAGACGACAATGCAGTCTGACATAAAAACACATGCTCATTATAAAAAATATGCCCGCTCGAATCGTAGAGTAGGAGTCTCTGACAAGCAGTCTGTAGGACTGAAGTAGTCAGTTCAGTTGTGTTACCATTTCTGCAGTTCAGAAAAAATTTTGGATGTATTAAGCCGAAAAGTGTTTTATAATATGTCCGAAAGTACAGTCTACACAGGTGCTAGCTAACCTTTTTGTTTTTGAGGTCTGTTACCTTCAGCTGCAAATCGAAAAGAGTAGCCTAATGGCGCTGCCAGGGCAACATTTGGAGTTAAAAATCTACCTAAAGTATTTTAGGATCCTCGCTGGTGTGCTGAGCTTCTTCAGACTCAGACTTAAGTTAGAAGAAGAAAGGAGCACTCATGGGTTATTACCCGTGTGCCATGATGTTGATCCGTTGTTCAAACCTCAAATACCTTCAATAGCCAGTCACGGCTTTCCGGTCCGGTCGAGTAGCAGACCGTGGTCGAGGCGTTAGCCACGAAATAGTTTACCGGAAAGTGTGGTGAGCTCTACACACACAAAAGCCCCACTGGCATAACCCACAACAAACTTGATGGGAAATAAGCAAGGCCAAGACAAAGAGATACTAGATGGTACGAAAACAAGGCATGGGAGGGACTGGATGACAGGATCCGTAGTTCTGGTGATGGTGGGAGATGGTAAATCATGTCGTTCACGCTTACCGGCAAGCCATACGGTGATGAGCTCATTATTTTGCCCCGCTACTTTTTCTTCTTTGGCGTTCATTCTTAAAAGGGTGGGTGGCTCGTTATGTTACGATTTACAGCTAGGCTGTGATACCGACGCCCTTTTGGTCCAACACATGCTATTTCAGCGCCCTTTAATACATGTTAGTTACGGTGCAGTGGATCTACCCCAGCCCCCCCCCCTTTCTGTTAAAAAAAAGGGGCCGCGGAATCCACACAGGTAACACTGCGCACTCCAGCATGCATGCTTGCATAGAAAGGCTAAACAGTTCACAGCCCAATGACAATATTTATTTATGGAGTTAGCCTTACCATTTTGTCTTTCCATCAACTCTACCATAAAATGACCCCATGAACCCATGTCAAACCATTAGCGCATTAAAACTCATGTGTGCATAAGAAACATACTATAGATGCTAGATGCCATCGTAAGGATGTGAACAGAAATAACAACCAACTCATTAGGTCCAAGGCATTATGAGGCTAAACAACAAGTTCGTTAACCAATCACATAAAAAAGAGACTATCACACTTTGAGTATATTTCCGTGCTAAACAACAAGTTCGTTAACCAATCACAGAAAGAGCTATAACGGTTTGAGTATATTTCAAGTGCTGAATTTGAACGGCAGGGTTAAACAAGCAATCTTCGAAGTCGGGCAAACAGCTGCCATATGTGCAATCCCCTTCAGCTGAGTTTTTTTGACACAAGAAGCCGTCTGTAAACGTTAAATGGCACATCTAGGTAAGCTTTGAGTTGGTCGGTGAAAAATAATGCCCAACTTTTGCCTTTGAAATCAGCACAGACTTTATTTTCACTTAGGGCACTGGGATTCATTAGAAATGTGGAGGTTGAAGAAAGAGAACAGCAACCTATTTACACGACGTTAATATACTGGTATATGAATGGCTTTCGCCAAGCTGTGGGAGATAAAGGTATTAATCAGAGGCGGGTATCTTATGGGTACGATATGCTGTTGATGTTTTACATAAGGCATGGTGCTACCATAGGCGCCGAAACCTGGGAGCTCAGGAACCTTGAGCCCCTTAAAGAATTTGTTTTTCATAGGAGGGGCTAACCAGGACAACACACAAATTATAACCAGCATTAAACAGTCAGTGATAAATCCGCCATGTGGTGCTTTAAATCGTTAAATGTCTGGACCTCCCCCCCCCCCCCTACCACCATTTCCCTAATTGTTCCCTTGTGTATTAATATGGCGTTGTAAGTAGCTGTGAGTCCTGGACAATCGGTATGCAGGCCAAACAATTTCTTGAGGCCTCAGAGATGTGGTTTTACAGAAAAATGCTTAAAATACATTGGATAGCCAAACAAAAGCAACCAAGAGGTCTTGAAAGATGCGGGAGCCCGAAGACAACTTATCACAGACATCATAAGGAGACAGTCATCATTTTTCGGCCATGTTATGAGAAGAGGGAAAATGGAGCATGTTGTGACCACTGGACAGTTCTGTGGAAGGAGGGACAGAGGAAGACAACGAGAGAATTGTTGCATAGCATGGAGGTATGTCAGCACATGAACTGACATATGCCGCAGGAAATCGCGGATTGTGGATACGCATGATCGCCCACGCCAGTCGGCAAAGCACCTTATAATCATGATGGTGGTGATGAAGTAGCAAAGAGTCAAAGGACCTCCAAAGACCTATTTTCAGCCCTTATGGACACATGGTGTCTGTCCTAATTTTCACTGATCACTCGGCACATGCTGCAAAAAAGCAAGGTAAGCAAAAGTAAAGTACCCTTTTCCACGTCTTTGTGCATTCATGGTTAGACCTATATTCTATAGACCAATCGGCACTCGGTGGGTGCTGTAGTCAGCAGCACACCAGCCGCCTTTACCTTCCAGGACTTTACCAGGTACCTACTCAAAATAAAGCACGTTACCTGCATTTAACTCATCAAATAGCATGTCCTTTACAGAACGTCGCTCTTGTCAAGTCAAGCCCGAAGGTCTCTCCAGCCAATTCTACAGCCCTATGTGCTTTCATAGCCAATGCATCTTCAACGTTTTGTATCCACCTCTGTGGAGGTCTGAACCTGCCTCGTTTTCTGGAAACTATACCCTCCATCGCAGTTCTCTCCAGGCCTTGATGAGGTTTCGTATGACCCAGATACCTCAGTTTTCGGGACAGTATGCTGTTTACGGGTCAATTCTCCTCGATGCTCAGATCATGTAGGATGTAGATAAGATTGTTCTTCTTGGTCTAGGTTATTACAAGAATATTTCCTGTAGCATTTTAGTTCAAAAGCTTCGATTCTTTTATTCCATGATTGAGTAAGAGCCCATAAAACAACCATAAGCTGCCATGTTAAATCATGTACGATCTCTTAATGTTCACTCCTACTCGCTTGCAGGTGCTATGCCATTGGTTCTGCATGCTGTTTAGTCTCTGCATTGCTAAAGCGAGTAATTTTCCCACTTCTTTTGTACATTCGCCATTGTATCTAACTACCAAGCAAGATCACCCCCGCCGTCCCAATCCTCTCTGTACAACAGAAAACACGAAGCAGAAGAGACAGGATTAACACAAACCCTGAACTTACCTCGCCTGTAATGAGGTATTTACCATCGCGCGAAAAGGCTAGACAGGTGATAGGTTTCTTCGTTGTGTTGAAAATATAGGACTGTTTGTTCCTTCTTGGGTTGAACAAGACTACAACACACCTGTCAACAGATGCAAAAAAAAAAAAAGGGGGGGGGGGGAATTATGTATAAGCATAGTTTAAAGTTCTATATGAATGAGTGAAAAAACATACATTATAAGAACATCACAGGTGTTAACCATCTGTGAATTAAGTATATCTTCGTCTTCTTCTGCTTCTTTCTTCTTCTTTTTCTTCTGCTTCTTTCTTCAGCTTCATTTTTTTTTTCTTCAGGCTGTGTAGCGTTGATAGTCTCGTTTATCTACAACCTCCGGTGCTTCTTTTTTAGCCGACCACAATGACGTCACATGACAGTCACATTTTTTAAGGGTGGTGAGAGCGGGTTTTCCGTGTCTTCTGTGCTTTAGCGCGTTTCTTGCAAGGTCAAGGTTAACCTAACCCTAACCAAACCAAAACTATAATCCTAATCTACCACCCCCTGAAATATTTGATTGTCCCGTGGCCTGTGTATTTTCCCTGTTTGTGGTCTGCTAATAACAAAGTAAGCAACCTTCTGTTTCATGTATTTTCAATCAATTCTGACTGTTGGTAGTCAACTGCCCATGATTCACTTTTGTATATCAGAACATATATAAGATTGAATATCATAATCATAATTTTGAGAAATTCTGCCTTTGCTTGAGCTATTCTACATATAACTTCTTCAATACATTTTTGATGTGATATTATCTGGGTACCGAAATACTTAAATGTGTCAACACATTATACCCATCAACCGATATTACTGTCACACCTATCATGACATGCAGGGTATCGTATCATGAGTGTAAAAGTATCCATACTCACCCCATCCCTCTCTACGGCTAACAATCAATACCCCTGCCCAGTTGACTCACCCTCTTGTTCTAAATACATAGTTCACTACATAAGTCTTGCATTTGCCGAGCATCCGCCATAGTACCTATACAAAAGTATATATTTCTGTATAACCTATAGCGCCCCCTAGAAAATAATACCCGTTACTAACTTAACATACTAATGACTACTGCTCCTACCACTTTTACATTACAGGCACTGGGGTCTTGCAGGGTGAGGATTAAGGACCGCGTGGCTAGTGAAGTCGCCACAAAATGGGCAGCATGGGATTTTATCCATACATCTTTATTTTACCTTTATCTGGGGGCTGTTTGGTCTCGAGGCATGGTGTCCGCCTGGAGTGCTGGAGGTTCCGGTTTCAATCCCCGATAAGGTCTGGGATTTTTTCACGTGGACTTGGACTTCTAGTAATTCACCCTGGTCTTTGGGTAGTGAGATCGGACGCCCGTGTGCAATGTTGCGCACGTAAATAATCCCTTGGCATTTGGAAATCGAAAAGAGTAGCCTAACGGCGCTGCCCGGGCAAAATTTTGAGTTAAAAATCTACCCAAAGTATTTCAAGGATCCTGGCCGGCGCTACAGAACCTGTGCATTGTGCACAGCTTCTTCAGACTCAGACTTAAGTTAGACGGAGCACTTATGGGTTACTACCGGTGTGCCATGATGTTCGTCCATTGTTCAAAACTCAAACCGTTATCCTTTTCAAGGATTCGAAACTGCGTATCCCGCACGAGAGAGAACACGACGAGCTTGACTGCCGGGAAAGCTGCTCCAGCTACTCTTACACCTTGAAAAAAAAGGAAAGGATCTCTAACATCACTGACGCGTAGGGCATACGGTGCTAGAGTCCTGTGCTGAACAGACCAATCATCTGTCTCCTAAATGAGTATATTCCATTTTATTATCATCAAGTAGCAAGTCCTTTGCAAAACGTAGCTCTCATTACGGTCTGTCTGAAATAAACTCGGTCTCTCGCCAGCTCTCCCGCCTCATGTACTTTCCCAATTAATTATAGATTTATATTATGGTCTGCATTTCAAGCGTATGGTATGGATTTTTAGAAAAGTTTACAATACATGTATGTGGAGGAAACATATATAACATTACATAACCAGATGAAAGAATAAACACTCACGCTCGCACACGCAAGTGCGCGCGCGTTCATACCCAGACAGACACGGTACATTTTAATTACGGGAAGACCAGACGGTCAATACCAAGCCCATTGTATGTTTCGGCGTGGCAGACACTGCTATCTCACCAGAAACGTACACAACACACAGCCACGATAGCTGTCAGACAGCGGCCCGGTGGTGATTTTGTGCAGACAGAGCCCCGAGGAGTCGATGAGACAATGCAAGAGATTCCTGATCACGTTAAAGACTGCCATAGATCCCGCCCAGGTAACACTGTTTACGTGACCAAACAGGTAAGTAAATACGGGGAACGATCAGAGACAAATGGGGAGAAACATTCGAACCTGCAGTATGCAGGCACACGTGTGGTTTAGCAGAGAGACAGGGAAATTGGCCGGCTGACAGACTGATGAACATACAATCAGATGAGCATATCTTCGTTAAATACAGTGACATACTCGCTCTCTATTAAGTTGACTAAACCTCGCCTTACGTTCCTCCACCTCTCCCTGACATCCACGCTGTAGCAATCTCTAAACCCAACTTTTTATCACTATAACAGAAATGCTAAAGAAAAGTTATTTCTCCTCAAAACGAGTCTTACCTCAAGGGGTTTGTTAATTAGCTTTTAAGCGCACCGTACCATGTGTATGTGTTCACCTTAATACATTTGTAACTTAAGGGGTTCTCGCAAAGTCGGAATAGTTATTGTACCATTACTGAGTCACGACAAAGAAATCTGACGGTTACTGAGCTTTACAGAAGAAGAAGAAGAAGAAGAAGAAGAAGAAGAAGAAGAAGAAGAAGAAGAAGAAGAAGAAAAGAAGAAGAAGAAGTAAAAGACGAAGAAAAAAAGACAGATGAAACCAGACAAAAAAGAAAGGAAAAATACTGGGAGCATCAGTCAAGCGCCGAGAAAGAACCACCCCCCCCCCCCCCGTAAAGTTGCGGGTGTCCTCTGTGCAAAGTAGTAGGAATCACAAGTGCATAGGCAGGCAGACAGCAGGCGGACAAAGTACAAGCCTCGAAATATGACATAGGGTCTGGTATCTGAAGACAAGATGAAGGGAGAAGAGTGACTCTCAACAGAGCACGGGACCTCGTGTTTTGTAGCTAACTTCACTTATTCTACCTTTAATACGATTCTTAATCAATTTACCAATGTATTTTACAGACTTGTTAGTGATTAGACGAATTTGGCAGCTAAAGTCTTTTACAGTATAAGGTGGTCATATTCACCTCAACCACACTATGTTGCCTCTTAAGACATTCAAAGTAGCTTATACGACATTATTCATTGCTTTCCTTCTGGATTCAAGTAAGATACGGTAGGTTGCAGCAAAACTGCAAGTCTGCCTTGCCTACATACATTCCAAAATCAGTCTGTCAACTTGTAGACTCCTTCAGCATAATGGGACCGTAACGGTTGCAAAACCCTGTTTACCTCAGCTCAGCAACCAGCGTTCAGCTCTAACCTGATGATTTCTTTGACAAACGCCTATCCTTGAGGTCACCAACCAGATGCAGCAGATGTATTCAAGCACAAGAACTTATCCAATCAAGCGAGAAAAAGCTATACTTATACAAAACCTGTAGCTAACCTCGGCTCCAGCTGAAAAGAACACCCGTTTCAAACGCCTGCCACTGTTCAATGCAACGCAATTTTCAGTATCAATTGCAGTTGTTAAATACAAACATGGAACTGGGGAGAACCACGCGCTCAAATTCCGAAAACCAACTCTCACTGAACTTTATGAATACACTCTGAAACTGTCATTCTCATTCAGTGACTATCTCTTTCATGTTTCTTACAGTCCTGACCTTCAAGTACCAGCTAGTTTACTGTCTTCTGTCAATGCTGTTGACTTGAGTTTTTGAAACATGTTTACAAATGCAAATGACGTTCCCTTAAAAAACGCATGGTTAAATGAACAACTTCATATGGGGGGGGGGGGGGGGGGGGGGGATATCTACGAAAGTAAGCGACCAAGAAACAGACACCGACATGAGAGGGAGAATAACCTCAACAGATGGACCAACAGCAGTTTGAGAGAATGCGCATTCAGGGTGTCAGACAGGGTATGTCGGAATTGCGATCAACCTTCCGCGTGGGGAGGCACTTGACTGAATCACTGAGTGAGAAACACGTGTTTTTAATAAGTTTATTACAGGGGTGTTTTATGTTGTTGTTTTGTTTTTCCTTCTGTAAAAATACTGGTTCTTACAGTCGAATAAGAAAGAATTATTAGCTATAGCTACACCTGAAAGACTAGCTGGAAGACAAAATGATGGAATAAAATTTAAAATGCTTTAAAAAAAATCCTTTGTTTTGCTTCTTCGGCGATTACCGTTTGCTGGGTGTCTAATCCAGCACAGATCTCAAATAGGTGGGTGCGCTTGAAGTCTTCACCGGTGCTTTACAGTCGTCTAGTGGTGTTTTTCTTGTCAGCCTCATACTGTCTCTAAATGGCAATGTAAAAAGTAGTATCAGTCCCATTTCCACGCCTTTAGGCGTATAGGGCATATAGGACTAGACCTATATTTTTATAGATCAATCGGCATAAGATGGGTGATGTGGTCAGCATCACGCCGGCCGCCTGTACTCCCCGGGACTGCACCCGGTACCCACTCAATGCTGAGTCGACCTGGGAGTCAAGGTCATTTTTGAAAAAAAAGTCAGGCTCCGCAAGGGAGCGAAACTCACGACCTTCCGATCTGCACGCCAGCGTCTAGACGATACGCCACGGCGACTCCCAACTGGCATTGTCTGGGCAATATTACATGGCATGCTCCTGGATCTCCAAATCCACACACGAAAGCAAAAGCAAGACCTATTTGAATTTGCAATGGCGCTATCTATTTGGAAGTTCTGGTCTGCGCGTTTATGTTAAGCCTATTCATTTTGCCACGCTCTAGTCTCTAATTTTGGTTATTATTGGTTTCTCCTGTCCATCTTCACATACAGTTTAAACTTTTCCAACGCCATACAGGCGTTAATTAACTCGTTCTATTCCAGGAATGTATCACTTCTAGCATTAAATGTTGTGGTCACAATAGTTACAAAATAGCACTGATCGACGGGACAAGTTAAAGCAAAGGCAGGAGTAAATAGGAGAGTCTAACGATACGATGGGTCACAAGGCGTTTACATTAGTAGATATTAGTGGAAAATAACAATCGTTTGGCGTGTTACTAAGTACCTGGAAGATATTAACAGTGGCTAAGCCACTTAAATATTTCAGCCCTAATCAGCTGCTATAAAACCCCTTTCATCTCAAAGATCTGAGCTTAAAAGCAATAAACACTGAGGTCTGATGGAGGTGAACAGTCATACTACATTACAGGAAAAGTTAGTCTAAAAAAAAAATTTTTCAGGGCTAAAGTAACTTCTATCTAAGACAGTAAAAATGTCATATTTCTGTTGGAGAAACCAAGAAAAGTAAGGTGAGTTGTTTTCTAGTGAACGAGTTAAAGTATGAGATCGGGTAATATAGTAAGTCTACTGTATACTGGTCTTCATCATAAACACAGGGATACAAAGTAAGGTGGAACACCAGTACTCTTCATTAATCCGTTCCTGGGGAAAAGACGAATTTTTTTTTTTGTTATTATAATAACAAATTAGTTTTTTTCCGATAAGAATAAACTAAAAATGGTTACGTTGCACATATACTCTTTAAAAAAAATTTTGTTTAACACACACAGACAGACACACACAAAAAAAACAAATTTTCTTGCTTGAAAATTGATCTCAAAAATGACTGCAAATACATCCTAATCCTATATTAACCCCTGTATTTATTAATGCTAACTACAAATGTTCTTACTTGAAAATTGATCTCGGAAATGACTGCAAATACATTTTAATTACACATTAACCCCTGGATTTATTAATGCTTTATCATTACGACAGAGATTTACTTTTCCCGAAGACGAAAACCTATCATAGGCCTATGCAAAGATATAGATAATATTTTAAAAAGATACGTTAGCCTTTGGACGACAATAAACGTTTCAGGCGAATATTGAAGGGGGAAAATGGACAAATTTCAAAAGAGACGAATACTGACGTAGACGAATATTGGAGTTTCACTGTTCAAGTAATGACAACAGCGGCAATATAATGTACTTCAGTGCTTCCCAACCATATGAGCCATGTGGAATCTTACACCTTCAAAGGTCCACTACCACAGATCCCATCCTTTCAAGTCATACTGGAAAACTTCTTATAAATTATTATTACTATTATTATTATATCTATATTTTTTTAAGACTGTACTCTAAAGATAAGTTTGCTGTTTAATTAAAACGAGGGACTCGAAAAATTTTTTGTTTTGTTTTGATAGACCACCAAATGGGATCAGACTTGTAGATTGGTGGGATGATATGATGACAGGCGCACAACCGCTGCAGTTTTTGCGGGACAGTTGTCACAGTTAACAAGACAGGCATAAAATGTTACCAGGATGCGTTTATAAGGTAACTGTCACTTTCTGTATTATGCTCTAGTTTATGTGAGTCTATGCAACAGTTGATAATGAAGAAACTTTCTAGTGAAGGTTTCGGGGCCTTTCTGTGAAAGGAAATGGGGGGGGGGGGGGGGCATGTTCCTCAATACGCATATCGCAAATGGTGGCTAAATACAAATTTGTTAAATTCAGATATGCTGAGTCGATAGGCACAGATATTACAACCCAGCTGTAAAACCCCAACATAAAGAAGGAGGAGGATAAGAAGAAGAAGAAGAAGAAGAAGAAGAAGAAGAAGAAGAAGAAGAAGAAGAAGAAGAAGAAGAAGAAGAAGAAGAAGAAGAAGAAGAAGAAGAAAAAAAAGAAGAGGAAGAAGAAGAGGAAGAAGAAGAAGAAACCGCATCCAAATCAATAAATATGGCGATATCAACAGATTTGGATGACCAATGCCTTCCCCATCTTTTTCGACAGAAGGCCTTGGGATAACCCTATAAATGCATATCGTATACCTCTTGCTCTTATAGATTCTTATACTTTACTATATAGCCTATTAATCATATGACATGCCCTAACAGCCCTAAGTATTAATCAATAATCACCCCAACCCTATTGGTGAAAATCTCTCCCACCCCCCTTTTTTCAGTTAACTTATGTCCTTTGAACTCATAATTTTTTATATATTTTACTATGTTACCCATATATCCTATGACAATTTCCTTACGCAACCGTATCAGTGAAGAACCATACACATTGACCTACTTATTGAGTTTTATATTTTACTAAATAAATCATACATCCGCCAGAATTTCCTTATATAACAAATATAACTGAGCCCGACACCCAAAACAGCACCATTTACCATATAGCCACCTTCAATCCAACCACCAGTCCAAATATCATTACCTACCAGAAAAATACTCTGTAAAAGCTTCATCGCCGCAGGGAGTATTTTATAGTACCCAACATACATTTCCCGAATATCTCCTAACGCCCTTTGTGCACTCCAGTATTATACCACATTCGGTATACAATGGCCAGAAAATACTAATCAAACTGCGATTGATTTACTACTCACGTGCACGAGGCATGAAAATCACAGCCACGGCAACTCGGTTTAAGTTAATGAAACAACTGGTCTTGTTTTGATGTCGCATGTGATGAAAGACAACTAAAGAAACATGGATAGTTTTGATATATAAATGCTAAACACAAAGAGGGCAGCATGCAGTTACATAAGACAGGAGTGGAGAAGTCCGGGGGCGTGGACAGAATAAGGCCTATCAAATAATTTCTACGATTTCAAAAAATCCCTGGCCTGGACTTCGGGTTACTTCATAATCGTCGAGGGCCCCAATAAAACCTTACTGTTGATCGGGGCTTACGGGGATTTGTACATGGTGGATTCTCATCCCTGAGCTGTTAATCCCACAAACTGCAATCCTGGAGAATACAAGTTGCAATGCAATTTCCTCTAGCCCTACCAAATCAACAATAATTATATGTTTGACAGCACACAGCAGGTTAATTTTTTAATTGATCATTTGGTTTGGTCGGCGTGTATGGCTTAGGCGTTGCGAAAGCTGTTGGTTAAATTCCGCGTTTGATCCCAGCTGCAGACCGCTTTGAGTTGGTTTTGACAGTGGTATCAAGAGTCGACTGTTTAGATAGCAATGGCAAACCACTGAACGTAAACATTGCCTACTGAAACCACAAATACCCACACCACACCCTCGTGCTGGTATTGGTTCTGCAACGTCCTGTAAAAATAAGCACCTTGAAAAAAAAATGAGTGGTATGGCCCGCGAATGTTCTAAACAGAAAAACTGTCCACCAACGACAATTTCCCGCCCGCCAACGAAAAGGCGGCATGAGTGATGTGAGTGCGAGTGTATGTATGCATTCATGTGCTATTTTTTACCCGGGGAGGAAAGGGGGGTGGGGGGGGGGGGGCACTTTTATCACCTTCAAACCATATGTCGAGTGACAGCAACCCTGTTTCCTCCACAAACATAAACAAAATTTAACTAAATGCCACAAAAAGTGACACGAATAGACAATCGCCGCTGACGCCAATCAATTTAAACAAATTCCCAACAAAGTTTGTGCCGGAAGATTTAGATCAGGTTTAATATAAACAACTCAAACAAAGTTTCCTTGGGGGGGGGGGGGGGTGGATGTAACCGAAAAAGCTCTTCAGTGCCCACTGAACTGAGTGTCTAAGAAGCACACTGATTGTAACACATGTGACAACGGTCCTGAAATCCCAAGCTAACTGTGGAAGACTTCTTAACGCGGGCGTTTAAGTGTTTGCTGAAACTGAATGTGCTAGGCCAAAATGCGCAGATATCGCTGCGAAAAGAAACAAAACGTGTCAATCAATTTTAAGGGTGACTACGGAAGAAGCAGAACAAATCGCAAGAGAGAAGTCATGGGAACTCTTTGGCTGATGCTGAAATGAGACTGAGCACATATGGGAATGTCCTGAGTGCACTGATGTTAATTTTTCAACCTCTAGTATTAACCAGTCTTTCTGCTCACACGGGGTAATAATTATCAAACCCGTCAGATTTAATCAAAGTGTTCAACAGTTAGGCACTGATACCGCAGCGAAAACTCCCAAAAACGGCTAATACTGCACTGCCTGTAGTCACCACTTTTGCGATGTAGACGAGGTGATCTTGGAGCCTGAGGCAAAAAGTTCAGGTTGTTCGTCCACTCCTGAATTTTGGTGTGAATCCAGTCGTTACTTCTTGTGTGCGTCGTAGCATCCTGACTTGTGTATCACCGTGGGGTTATGGGGGGGGGGGGGTGGGGTGACAATCTATAATTAGAATTATGAAATACCTTGACTTTCAGATCAACTTAGCCTTAAATTGGTACCAAATACAGTCAAGGAAAGTAAAGGCGGCCGAGGAAATGTTAACCACATCATCCATCGAGTGCTGACTGTTCTATAAAATAAAAGTCTAGTCCTCTATAGGCCCGAGGGCGTAAAAAAAAGGCCCTTTACTTTTCCTTTATAACTATATCTGAGTTAGTGAATGGGCGAGTGACTATGTACATGAGTTAAGTGACCAAGTGAGACGCAACCAAAGAGACACATGCAAATGCAAACAGAGAAAGGCGGTTGGGGGGGGGGGGGGGTGATGAGTTAGCGAAATGTAACACAAAACAATAGCTATTTTACATCACATTCTCACGATCACATAACTATCTCTATAAAAAGCAACCAGGGATTTTTTTTTTTTTAAGATGAGAGTGAGAGAGGGCTAGAGAGAGAGAGAGAGAGAGAGAGAGAGAGAGAGAGAGAGAGAGAGAGAGAGAGAGAGAGAGAGAGAGAGAGAGAGAGAGCAAAATCAAAACAGCAGAGAACGAAGACGTAAACGCCTAAAAATGGTTTCTATGTTTACACAAATTACTCGTACCAAGGCTATCAGAAGCCGAAAAGTCAGCAATACTGATCCTCTCATGAATCTGCGCTCCCTGCTTGCAAGAGCGCCTCTACAATCATTCGTCCTCACCTCCAGTGGAAGGTGAGCCCAGCGAACATAATACCTGTGAGACCAGTTAAGCTCACATCAGCAGGGAGCACTGTTGCTTTACAAATACCGTACCTTTTTGCGTTTTTAAGTCAAACAAGAAAAAACAGCCCAAAAGTCGAAATTTTCACCTAAAAAACGGCGACAGAAAACCCTTTTATGTTGAAACACCTATTTCCTCGACGAAAAAAAAAAAAGGGTCTATCTGTAATTGTTTCGTACGCTAAGTACAATACCACGCATATTTGTCTTAAGTGCATCTCAAGATTCTTTCTCTGGTAATAAGTTGTCTAAGCCATCAGCTGCAAATGTTACACTAGGTTAGTGAGGAAGAGAGGGTCTGGAGAGAGGGATAAGGGCGTGAGAAAAGGTGAGCACCACAGGCACATACACAAACACACACACCCTCTAAAAATGAGGTGAAGATGAGCCAAAGTAAGTCATTAACTTGCTCTTTACAGACAAATCAAATGTCTCTAACAGTTCAGGTAATACGTTTGGTTACAGAAGAATTACCTGAACTGTTAGAGACATTTGATATATATATATATATATATATATATATATATATAAACACACACCCATATATGTTTTTAATAACACACATATGTTACTGAGAGTAGATTTTATCTACCAATCCACCTCTATCTATCTATCTATCTATCTATCTATCTATCTATCTATCTATCTATCTATCTATCTATCTATCTATCTATCTATCTATCTATCTATCTATCTATCTATCTATCTATCTATCTATCTATCTATCTATCTATCTATCTATCTATCTATCTATCTATCTATCTATCTATCTATCTATCTATCTATCTATCTATCTATCTATCTATCTATCTATCTATCTATCTATCTATCTATCTATCTATCTATCCGTGCATCTAATTTAGTTATCTCTGAATCCACAAGCTATTCACCTCCAAGGGGGTAGGGTGGTGGTGTCCGAGGCAGACAATTAGGGGTCGCACGGTGCAGTCGCCGGTTCGCCAGAGACTGTGATGATTACGATTATATTTTTGCCCTCGAAGAAAAACAAAAAACCTAACGATCCTTATTACCTGATTCATACATGTGAATCTGCGAAATAACGCACGTATATTATTTCACCCTCATTTTACCCCCCCCCCCCCCCCCCCCCCCCCCTCGCTCATTTCCTCTACCTCCTTCCGATAGACAAGTAAACAACACAATCCACAAGACGACCCCGGAAGCAAAATACAAGCCAGCCACCAAGACCTATGTAGTAGAGATACCTGAGATTACAGGAGAGAAGGTGAAGACACGGGCATGCACCGGCAACTCCACACGAAGGTCACAACTGCCATTGCTGCATACGCAGCCCCATCTGTGTATCGTCGTTCTCGATCATCTATGTGTTTCTGTTTTACGGCATTATTTTTTTCATAAAGCCAGGTGCTGGGGAAGTATATTATAAGTAGATCTGTCTCCATATCGGCCCGAAAGGGGAAAAAATTCGAATATCCAATGCGTATTTATGCAGCTTTTCAACATTGGATTCGGCCTATACTAATGTTGTTGTAATCAACAACAAAAAAAGTGTGGAAGTCGCCCTGGCGTAGCGGCTAGACGCTCGAATGCGGATCGGAAGGTCGTGGGTTCGCTTCCTGGCGGAGCCGGACTTTTTTTTTCAAAAATGACCTTGACTCCCAGGTCGATCCAGCCTTGAGAGGGTACATGGTGCAGTCCCGGGAAGTAAAGAGGTCACATCACCCATCTTGTACCGATTGGTCTATACAAATATAAGTGTAGACATATATGACCTATACGCCTGAAGGCGTGGGAAAAGGGCCTTTTCTTTTTGACTTTTAAAATAAGGTGTAATAAAACGAGAGGCGTATGGGTAGCTAGTAGAAGACTGAGGTTATCAACCATCGATTGCAGACTGCGGAAAGGCTAACTCCAACAATAAATGCCTACAGAAGTCGGCCAAAAGGCGCTTGTTGTAAACGGGTACAAGGCATTAACATCTTCAGATGAAGGCAAAGGAAGAAAAATGCCGACCGGCCTATACAAATGTAATGTTGGCAAACTGAGCAAATAACAAAATAAGACGTGGACAATTGTTTTTTTATTTTTTTTATTTACACCTGACGGACTGTGATATAAAAGCCGAGAAAGGTGAAAATAGGCATGCTTCTGGCATCGATTCAGAGGTCAAAGGTAGAAATCATCCCTTGGATTCTTTCTTAAAGAATACAGGTGTGTTGGGAAACGAACAAGCAAAACAGGTTGGTTGGTTCCGTTTAATGCGGTGGTAAACTGTAGCATGCCAATGCAGCTTTACCAGGTCTTTTCTGAGCATAGGAACAAAACTGCGAAGCGAACAGACAATAGTGGCCCTGAGAGAAAGATGGAACAGAAAATATCCAGGGGATCTGGTGGGCACTCAACGCTCAGACCTAACGCAAGATGGCGACCTCCTACAGCTTTATTCTGGAGACGGGTGTGGGCAAGATGTACAACTAATCAGACTGCAAATGGCATTATTAAAACTGCAACTCTGTGCTGACTGTCGAATGATGAATTAAGAATCGACATCACAGCACTCGGGACACTCTCATAAAGTGCTCAGTCCCCGTCTTTAGCAGCAAGAGAAGAGTTCCCATTCCGATGTAACCAGTAACCGTCTGATTGTATATCCGTCTCATCCTTCACCTGAGTGTTGAGCGTGGGCCAGATCCCCTGGTAACTCCTCGCAGCGCAATTCTCATTAGACCGTAATGATCTATCTGCGCCTCTGCACTGTTCACTCGCTCCCAAAGGGCCCTCACAACATCTAACATGTCATACATCAATTCACCACCAAGTGTTCCAGATGTATGCTGACTGTTAAAGATGGGAACGGCGCGCGTTAATTATTCTGAGATTTTTTTTTATTCAACTGGCATGGTACCAGGAAGAGGGGGGGGGGGGGCAGGGGCCAACTGACACGAAGATGGGCACAGGATATAAGTGACTCCTTGAGTGTGAAAGTGCATGAGGCAGGAGAACTGGCGAGACACCGAGTTTCTTTCAGGCAGACTGTGATGAGAGTGACGTTCTGCAAAGGACCTGCTACATGATGATGGTTTTATTATAATTTTTATTTATATAACCCAAGGCGCGGAAAAAGGTCTTTACTGGTTCTTCTTCTGTTCCCAAATGGAGCAAAGGCCTTTAATCAACTCCGTTCTACAGTTCTATTGATGCACCACCAAATGTCGAATTTCACCTGTGTCAGTGCGGCAGTAACAATTGCCGCTGCCTCATGTACTGCATTTAACAAGTATCTCCTGCTAGCCAATGTTGTACGCGTATGAAGTTGTGCATCTGGTTCTTGTCATCGAGAGGCAGTTGGTGATTTACTTTCTTTCTTTCTTCCTGTCTGCCTTTCATTCTTTCTTTCTTTCCTTTCCTTCCTTTCTAGTCTTTCTTTCTTTCTAGTCTTTCTTTCTTTCACGTATCTTAACTGTGAACATTCTCCTGCAGGTTTGTGTCAGTGTGTGTTCTCTTTCTTTACGTATCATGCAGTTTATTTTTAATCTGCGAGTTTTATTTCTTTGATCTGCGTTATTCCCGTCTTCCTGTACATGATGTTTATACAATTTTCTTGAAACCTTTTATGGTATCCCGGCAAGCTAAGTATGTCAGTTTTGGTATCCGTTGAAACAAAATGTGACAGGGGTTAACAAAAAAGTAAGCCTGAACAATTTACCTGGAAAGTGTGAACATGGGGTCTCATTTAGTAAACCTTGTTTTGAACTTTCAATGGAATTTCGCAGGAAAGTTCACATGCCGTGTTTCTGCATCTGCGCTTCCTAACAGGGAAATTTTCCCCAGGGTACGATTTTTTTTTTTCGATAGAAACCTTGGTTCTGCGACTGCACAGTCTGTTTAAATTTGTTTCGGGTATGTTCAGACGTTCCCTAATTTGTCTGAGAACGAGGAAGGATGACAAAATAGGAATCAGAGTACCTTCATCTCATTATAAGTCTTCTTCTTCTTCTTCTGCGTTCATCCGAAGATATAATTGCGTTGTGTCCGTTTACAGCATGGCTGCGATATTTGCACCTTTCGGCCAACACATCCGACTTCTGCCGGCATTTGTTGACCGGGTTAGCCTTCCCGGTCATTATTAGTCTATAAAGCGCTAAACGCTTCACGCTCCAACAGAAGCCTTTGAAATACAGCCTCTACATTTACATGGATATAAAAGACCTGTTTCATTGTCTTTAAGCTGGAAGCCACACGGACAATGAAACAAAGGAAACAAGATACATTTGTCTTTACGGTGGAAGCCACATGGACACTTAAATAAAGGAGACCTGCAAACACATGGATTGAGGTTTTAAAAAATGGAGAGGAAATGGGGTGAGCCACATGCTATATATCACTGCCATATGGCTATTCAGTTGAACGGGCTTTCCGGAATTTGTAGCTGTTGATTCTTATCATTAAGAGTTAATTCTATGGAATGCAAATCTGGAGGGGTAAAGCTTGAAAATAAAAAACAATTTTTAAAGACTAGTCAAATACAGAGAAAATCGACAATAAGTAACCTTTGCTGCTTCCCAACTCAGAAAATCGACAGTCAGATCAGTCCACTCACCATATTTTTCGGCTCAGGAAACACAGTCAGATCAGTCGATTCCACCATCTCCAAACTCAGAAAAACTATCGCTTAGTCCCCTCCCCTGCTTCCCAACACAGAAAACGTACAGTCAAATCAGTTAACTCCACTATTTCCTAAGTCAGAAAACTGACAACCAGTCGCCTCCTGGTGCAAATATTGACGAGCCAACATGAAAACTAAGTACATTAGCAGTGGCAAATAGCCCAGGCGAATACAAATATAATCGTAGTCGGCATGGACGGGGCGAAATCGCCAAATACTTATTCGAACGGATAAGTTAAGCGAAGTGACAACACCTCCTGCCAAGTGAGCCAGATAAAACAATCGAGTAAAAACGAAAGGTAAACCAAACTGGACGTCATAATAGTGGCAACGACATCTGATTGTGCTGTTAGCAATGAGTGGCAATGGTATAGTGCTTTTCGTGTGGTCCGTACAGCTCTGTGGTCGACACAGCCCTCTTATATAGAAGGTGCCTATTCCACGCCTTTATGCGTATAGGGTATATAGGGCTAGACCTATATTTTTTATAGACCAATGGGCACAAGATGAGGTGATGTGGTCGGCATCACACCAGCCGCCTTTACTTCCCGGGACTGCACCCGGTACCCACTTAAGACTGGGTGGACATGAGAGTCAAGGTCATTTCTGAAGAAAAAAAGTCAGACTCCGCCAGGAAGCGAACCCACGATCTTCCGATCCGCAGGCGAGCGTCAAGCCGCTAAACCATGGCGACTCCCCCTTTATGATCTATCTATATCTATATCCTCTTTATGTCGCTGTTGACACAGAAGGCATTCACAAGTGATCTCAATTGCTGCCGGTCTGCTGCTTTTCTGCCCATGGTATCCCATGTCAGATTACATTTCTCCATTTCCCGTTCTATTGTCCTTCTCCAGGTTTCCTTAGGTCGCCCACGTTTCCTTTTTCCATCTGCTGTCCACCGGAGAACTGTTTTTGCCTGTCACAATGCATTCTGCAAACATGTACAACCCATCTCCAACGTCTTACTTTGCCAGTGATGCACATTCGGTTTTCCTCATCAGTTTATGGCCTGTTCACTAAACGGTATTATTCGTTACCTGCTACATTTATGTAAGTCCACGTGCAGTTAGTTTTAATATTATTTTTTAACTGCCAGACCTCTGCAGCTTTTAAGATACATGTTTGTCCAGTCGCTCTCCTTCTGTTGGCTTATCTTAAAGATCTAAAGCAGTAGCTCTCAACCGTCCTAATGCCGCGACCCTTTAATACAGTTCCTCGTGTTGTGGGGGACCCCCCCCCCCCCACCATAAATTATTTCCGCGCTAACTCATAACTTCAGTGAATATGTGTTAATTTGAGGGTCTAAGGAGACCCCTTAAACATGTAATTCGACCCCACCCCACCCCAGGGGCCGCGACCTACAGACTGAGAACCGCTAATCTGAAGGAAATCTCTGTTCCGTCTACCCTGTTAATAGATCCCATACACCTGATTAGGTTTGTACTAAGGTTATAACTGATGAAGTAACACCTGCGTCTGGCAATATCCCGGCCATTGCTTTCTTCTGCACACGCTTTGCTGCTGCATTTCTGGAAACAAGTACTATTGTACAACAGACGCGGGAAAAGCTGTTAAAATGAGCGATATATTCGAATAACGTCAATGCTGTCTTCACACAAAATGTTGTTGATTGGTGTAAGATAATAACACGTTGGCGAAAAATGGATTAATAAAGCAAAAAGGTTAAACAGGTGTCACGTAGTGAAAATAGAAGCGAGCTCTCGGGTTTAAGATTTGTCAACAAAATTCTGCATCTTAAACTATGTCAACAAAATACTGGGTTCTTTTGTAATGTCCTACATCAGATGACGTCAAAGGACAGTCCAACATTTTCGAGGGTGGTAAGACCGCGTTTCCCAGCTTTCTGATGCTTTTAACAACCCCTAAATATCTAGAACTGGTCTTAACCCCAACCCACCTACGTCCCACGAGAGAGTGCAGCCTAGGTCCCACGACTGCATGCAGCCTATCTACCACCCCCTGAAATATTACACTGTTCCGTGACCTGTGGACTTCCCCTGTTTGGGGTAGGATATAAGGAAAGCACCAAATATTGCACCCAAAACTCTGGAAGCTCAACAAGCCTAGACAAAGATTCTATTCGATGAACTCACTTCTATGTGCAACCTTTGTATTCCACCGGTGAATGAAAGTAAATTATCACCCCATGCTGAGAGTAAACATGTTGGAGACCAGCACTAGAATGTCGTATCTCGGCTATGCATTGCAAGGGAGCCTTCTCTGGTGGTTAAGAATTCGTGAATGGTATCAACTATTTCTTTCTAGACCTGATGTACACAACTATTCCCGTGAAAAGCACAAGGGGGGTCTCTGTGGCGAATTGACAAAGCCAGTTCCCCCCACCCACCCACCCCCCCACCCCCCACGGGGATCCTACTCATAAGGTAAGGAATTCATCAGTTGCAATCAACCATTCTTTTCTAGCCCTGGTCTGCAAAACTGTTCCGGCGAAAGGCAAATGCAGGGTCTGTATAGAATTTACCCCGTGAGTTGCTGGATTCGTTTAGGTTTAGGGTTCCGTAGTTTTATTCACAGACGCAGGTATTTCGGAGATACTAGGAAGAAGTCATTGTTGGAGCTATGAAATTGCGTGCTTGGTGAAGCGCTCGACGAGCGACAACAGCTGCGGAGAGAGACGGAGACTAGAGAAACATCAAGTCAAACTGGGTAAACTCAGGTACAACCAAGTCTAACATAACGTTTTTAAAAGGCCTTTAAGCAGTTTAATGGTCTACTGATGATCTACGTTCTAATCTCAGCGAATAATTGTTCTGCTGAGACTTTCGCCGTTTGAAAAGCAGCAGCTGACATTATGTTGTGATTTTACAAGTAGGCTGCGATATCCACATCTTTCGGCCAAACATCATATTTCTGCAAACCTTTAATTGGTCGTCGGTGTCTGTGGCTTAGCCTTTGCGAAGGCGCTTCCTAATGCCGGGTCAGATCCCAGGCGCGGACGATTCGCTATCACACGGTCGTGGTGTCAACGATCTGCAGCAGAACCTATACACGGGTGGGTAACGAAACCATGAATAATTTTGACCGATAGCAAGGCTAAAACATCATTATGCTTCACCATTTGGGGGAAACAATTAAAGAGAACAAAGACCCAAATTGTTAATCACTCTGAAGTAACTGCTTGTTTGTGTATTCAACAGATCAACATCCTGGCACACGGGTGAAACCCATAAGTGCTCCGTTCTACTTCTAATTCAAGACTGAGTGAAGAATCTCAGCGCAGTGCAAGGACTCCGTTTCACCAGCGAGGATCCTGAAATACTTTGGGCATATTTAGAACTCCAAATTTTTGCCCGGGCAGCATCGTTAGGCTTACTCTTTTTCGATTTCTAACTGCGCAACAATACAAACGGGCGTTCGGCCTTACTATCCAGAGACTGGAGGGAAATTGCTAGAAGTTCAGGTGAAAAAATCCCAGCATTCGTCGGGGTTTAAACCCGGGACCTCCAGCACTCGAGGCGGACGCCAGACCTCGAGAACACTCCGCCCAATCCACTTACAGTCTGAAGAGAATGGTGCAGCGATTAGTGACCAAGGAATCTGGTCGACACTCAACACTCAGAGGGAAGACAAGACGAACAGACAATCAGACTACTACTGGTATTATCGGAACTAGAACTCCTCGTCACAAGGCTAAAAACATCTCTATGTTCTACGCGCATGACGCAGCACACACTGGTTTCATTTGATAACGCGCCGCCAAAACTCCAAACTCTTCCGCTTTGCTGCAATCATTAAACAAACTCAGCACTAACATTACAAACCATCTTTAAAAAATGTATGAAAGGAAGTGAGAGATTTGAAAGCAAAGTGCTATGTAAATCTGAATGCTTACTTCTCTTTACCATTTCCTATCTCTGTTAAAGGTCAATATTAAGTTCAGCTAAAAAATGCTTACGACTCAAAAGAGATTCTTTGACTATGAATCAACATTAAATACATAAATCAAAAGCTTTCAGACAGGGATTATAAGATAATCCCTGGCTAATTTCCCTTTTGTATTATGGCCACTTCTCGTTTGTAAACCTGCTTAAGTAACTTCCGACATAAGAAGCAGTTGCCCCAGTTTATATCTTTAACATGCTGTATCTAATACAGTAATGCTGTATTAGCCTACAGGCTCGCATGTAGACGACTTCGTCGACGATAAGGACAGTATTTTTGTCCGTCTCCTCTTATTGCATTAACACTGCAGGAGTCATTTTCTGCTCTCTTGGTGGCATGCAATGCTAAGGCATTTATATGGTGCGCATAACCTAGTCATAACTGTAAACAACGGCTACGTTTTCAGGAATGCTGGCGAACGTCCCGATTTTTTTTCCTCCTAAAAAACACAAAAACTGATGATAATGATGCTTTATGAGACACGTGCATTATCTAATGTGTCCCTATTACACGTGAAACACAATGTATTGAAGTAAAGCACCCCATTTATGCCAGTAGTACAAACTGCATTTCATATTCATTAGTGAGAAGACAAAATTCGTTAACTTCATGGATGTTTGGAGTGAGCATGCCAAATTTTATTACAATCGATCTGTTAGATTTCAAAATCTTAAAATCTATTCATACACATGAATTTCTGAACCGACTTTATGAAATGCCATGTGAAGTAAAAGTTGCCAGCGTGCTGTTTACCACGTTATTCATCGAAGGCTTATTGGCCTATAACAACACGGGTTAACACATCATCCCGCTTGTGTCGAATGGTCTATGAAACACAGGGTCTTGCATTATATGTCCAAAACATCTGTAGGCGCTGAAAGGATCCTTACTTTACTCAAATCAATAAGCCAAATGGCGTGCTTTACATCACCTACACAGCGTAAGAGAATAACATTTCACCTGTGTTAGTAGTGTAATGACTAACGCGTGGGCGAGCCTACTGAACATACTGACATGCAGGCGAGGTGGGCGAACTCTGAATAGATCGTACGGAGTGGTACAACACTACAAAAACATCCCAAACATAACATGATGCAACGCACTGTCGATTTAATATAACAGGCATGGAGTGGTTCATTTCCTTTCTAAATGCCCCAACAATCCCAGAAAGACAGGAGCACAAGAAAGAGCTTAGCTTAGAGAAATTGTTCTTGATTTGGGGGTTGTGGGTGGGGGAGAAATAATATACAAACAGAAATACACAAACAAAAATAGAAATGTAAACAAGCTTATTGCAATTTGTGCAGACACTGATTAACTGTCGGTGTCTGTGGCTCGGGCGTTGGTAACGTGTTTCGCCATTAAGTACCCGGTTTGATTCCTGTTGCGGACAATTTGGCAGCAGACTGCTGTGGGTTAATTTTGTTTTTAACAGTATTGTGCGCAGACCATTTAGTAAGCAATGGCGAATTAACAAATGTGAAACTACTCAGTACAACCGAACAGCACCCAAAAAAAAAAAAAAATGCAGATGGCTCTGTTACGTCCTGTAAAACTAGTGGATACGCAACTAACTGATTGGTCGGTGAATGCAACTTACTGATTGGTCGGTGAATCACTGGTATTGACACTTGTCTGCATCTGTCCGCGTGAAGGTGGTGACCAGCTTTTCCTCTTAACCTAAACTCGAAATAGTATTTCCAGCGGGGATGTACTGCAGAGATCTCTTTCCCTTCTCTAAGTCCAGAAACCAGGGTGTTATTGAAGAGCGGTAATAGAAATTTACAACTGCCGCGAAGCAAGGACAGCATTGGGAAGCCTGCACTACGGTTACAGTCGTGGTCAGTACGCGACCTGGTACCTGGTCTTGGTCAAGGGACCTCAGTCTCGTGACCTGGTCTTGGTCTAGGGACATCAGTCTCGTGACCTGGTCTTGGTCTAGCGACCTCAGTCTCGTGATCTGGTCTTGGTCAAGCGACCTCAGTCTCGTGACCTGGTCTTGGTCAAGCGAACTCAGTCTCGTGACCTGGTCTTGGTCAAGCGAACTCAGTCTCGTAACCTGGTCTTGGTCTAGCGACCTGTCTCGTGACCTGGTCTTGGTCTGGCGACCTCAGTCGTACAGTGGGGTTCTGGATACAGGCTAACAACTCAAGACTCATGCAACCGCTCGGACAAAGGGGTCAGATAAATAGATCTGGCATTAAGTAACGAGTAAATTTCACTTGCTACTAATCAGTGTCTTTAATTCCACGGTGGGGGGAAAATGGGTTGGAGAGCAAATAATACATGTTTTTTAATGACTTATTCATGGAAACAGCCTCTTGGCATGACATGGAGGGCTGTCAAAATACAACGCGGTTGCAGATCGCCCATGCCAGTCTTCAAGGCACTTAATGATGACCCATAGAAAAACTTAGCTGAAACTTACAAATCACCTCTCTCCACAACAAACATTACAAGCATCCCCCCCCCCCCCCAACATTTTTTTTTTCGTCTCATTAAAAAAATACCAGTTTCCACACAGACAATCTGTCGTCTGTCAATACAATTTCTCATATCCCATTGGTTTTTAGGTAACAGCTTTTAAGCCGCCAGTTTCTTGTTTCTCTCCTAGACTAATCTCTCCACCAGGTACCATATCTTACCACAGACATAAACATGGTAAACTAGCTTGTTAGAAACACTACGGGAATTACCGTGAGAAACTTTTTTTACAGCATGAACGTGTCAGCCAGTATGTGCGCATGCGGCACATATGAGATGAATGTAATTATTCTGCTGCTTGCATTTCTTGCTCCTAAAAATGTGGCACGCAAGACAAATGAGACCGGGTGCCTTAGTTTGGACGGGCGGGGGTTAATACAAATACCATTGCAAGTCGTCTACAAACAGATGACTTCTATAGCGAAGAGGGGGAAAGGGAGGGGGGGGGGGGATGACGTTCAAAGCGAGTGCACTTGCGGGTAACGAGATTTCGCGTGTCGGTATTCAGAATGGTCTTGTTGTTCTCCGTTCCTTGGTCCATATGTTACCTTCGTCTGGGGTTTCTCTATCTCAGTGATTCTCAACCTGCCGGTCGCGACCCTTTTTTGTGTGGGTCGAACGACCCTTTCACAGATGTCGTCTAAGAATATCGAAAACACATATTCATTGAAGTTATAAAGGAAAATAATTGTTTTAGGGTGGCGACATAAGGGAGCTGTATTAAAGGGTCGCGGCATTAGGAAGGCTGAGAGCCACCGCTCTATACAGTAGTTTCTCAAAGTTGGCGATGCAGCTTCCTGAGGCTCTGCGATGATGCAAACGGGGGGAGTAAAATCGGTGCACTGGAAAGGCAGCCACACACACACACACACAAATTAGTTGCGAATTTACAGCAGCGCACCAGGTTCATAATTCTTAATATTTATTAGCAATGAGGTCACAGGGATAAAGCTGTTGAGTAATTTGTCTCGTGCTCTGATGGTTGTGGGTTTGTTTCATGGAGGCGTCTTTAGTTCACAAACGACTTTTTTTTTTTTAAACGAGACCTTTGGGGATCGTCGCTAGAGGTTTGCAGTTCGTGCTTTGCATGCGATGCTTCTCTGGGCAGGCGGCTAGCCGTTCTGATGAGAGGGATCGAGCCATATAAGCCAAAACCAGGTGCAATGAAATCGTTCCCCTCCACTTTAGCGTTAAATATCATGTTACCTTCCTCAACTGTATGTACGTAATGCAAGTCCACTTTAGCGTTAAATATCATGTTACCTTCCTCAACTGTATGTACGTAATGCAAGTCCACTTTAGCGTTAAATATCATGTTACCTTCCTCAACTGTATGTACGTAATGCAAGTCCACTTTAGCGTTAAATATCATGTTACATTCCTCAACTGTATGTACGTAATGCAAGTCCACTTTAGCGTTAAATATCGTGTTACCTTCCTCAACTGTATGTACGTAATGCAAGTCCACTTTAGCGTTAAATATCATGTTACCTTCCTCAACTGTATGTACGTAATGCAAGTCCACTTTAGCGTTAAATATCGTGTTACCTTCCTCAACTGTATGTACGTAATGCAAGTCCACTTTAGCGTTAAATATCGTGTTACCTTCCTCAACTGTATGTACGTAATGCAAGTGTTGCTATGGTCTTTTTCTTTTAATTACAAAAAATACTTCAGTGTAACGCGTCACTGCGTCTTATTAAAAACATTTATATTTACAACATCGTAAGACGAAGACAGAAAAATATATACATAACAGAACGTGCATGCTTTCACTGCATCTTCGTTAGCTTACAAGAACATTGGTTTTCAAGTGCGTGTGCTTCGAAGAGCTTTTAGGGTAACAGTTTTGTACTTTATGTCGGGCTTTTGGCGGACGAACAGTCAGCTGCAGTGCAGAGAGAGACCGAGCCGTGTGGTACATTACCAGGTGCAATCACAGCCGTTTAAAGAAATATGGGCCCCTGGGCAAACTTGAGTACTGGGGCCCCTACAAAAACATCTCATAGGAATGAGATTTGTATTTACTGCAAGTCACCTGACAGTACAGCATGGGGCCATTAGGTTAGTGATAAACTGAAAAGGTACCTGGACACACAGATATGCCAGCTGACTGTTGTTAACTGTCAATGTTGTATATTTTCCAAATCATCATGTATCATGCCATTTGCAGAGCATTGATCTAACCACAGCACAGCACAAAAGAATCGAGTCATTTACAAAATTTCCTGCCTCGCGAACTTTCATGCTTAGGGTGTCCTTGATATCCTGTGCCAACCGTCGTTCTTGTCGACCCCCACATATTTTCCCCGCAGCAGTATCTAACCCTACTGCTCCCTATAAATCATTATGTCCTTTAATACAGCCGAAGTTTTTGTTTGTTTTAGAGCAACCTTACTGTCTATAAGCTGAATGTTAAATTAAGAATTGACATCACAGCACTCGGGACAATCCCATAAGTGCTCAGTCCCCATCTTCAGCAGCAAGCATTAGACCATAATGATCTATCTGCGCCTCCTCACTCCTAAAGGGCCCTCACACACAATAGCTCACTTGTCATACATCAATTCACCACCAAGTGGTGCAGAGCCAGCCAGTTTATCTGACTGCTTATTTCCCAACACACCGACATATCTATGAGCTAACCCTATGAGTTTTCTTCTTCTTAGCATTCACCCGCTGTAAACTCCGGTGGGAAATTCTAGTTGCCTGTCCCGCTCTACACTTAGTCTTATTCCTGAACCTTAGTGTTGCATGCACATCCGTTTTACAGATCTGGCTTATTTGCATGCAGTGTTCATTCCTTGCCTCTAAGGCAGATGCACTCAAACTTTGAAGGATGTCCCCAAATAGTCAACTCCTACGACATGCTTGTTGGGAAGGCAGTAGGTCTATTCTTGCTTCCCACATAAAGAAGCCTCAAAAGCCAAACAGGGAATTCTGTTTAAATACATTCATGCACATCCAACTAAGCTCCAAAACCAAAATTTTACAAATGTATCTGCAACATCTGCAATTAAACTCGGTTGTTAAAGCAATGCTACACCTCTAAACAGGCTCCAGTGGATCAGGAGGTGAGGAAAAGACGCTGGTGTTGGATAGGGCACACACTGAGAAAACAGGAGAACAGCATAACTAGAATGTCTTTGCATTGGAACCCACAGGGGCATAGGAATAAAGGAAGGCCAAAAAACACATGGAGAAGAGAGCTGAAGAATGAGGTTAGAAAGATTGGGAGGACATGGGGAGAGTTCCATGCAATGGCGAAGGATAGAACGACTTGGCGTGAGTTGGTTGAGGGCCTATGCTCCATTGGGGGATAGAAAGGCAGAAGAAGAAGACACCTCTACAGATAATCCCTAAATCACTGTTACACCTAGACATATAAATCGCTGAGTAATTATTCACTGCCAGTTTACACTACAACATTTAATAATAAGATGTGAATCCACTGTCTAAGAAGTGTTGAATTCTCGCGTGTGTGTGGGCGGGGGGGGATGAAAAATACTAATATGCTTTAGGATATGAACATGTATGGCTCGCGAAGCTGGTTTCCCAGAAACTAAAACCACCATATTTAACACTATAATAGTTTACAGACACCACTGTTTCTACTGGCACTATTATAAACACTATAATTTTTACACAATATTGTTTCTCATAAACTAAAATAATGATGCCATATTAAACACTAAAAATAGTTTACAGAAAACAGAAATGGAGAGTATGGTTTCCAGAAGAAGAGGCAGGGGTCAGCCAGCACTACGGTGGACAGAGGATATCTAACACGTCCTTGATTTCAATGTTTACAAGGCGGGGTGGTTAGCAAGGGAAAAACTTGTTTTCTGATGTGCCATGATAAGAGCAATGTTCTGCAAAGGGCCTTCAAAATTAAAAGTTTCCAAACTGTGTATCACAACAAATTACTGTGTGGGCTGCAGTGTAAAAGTATGTAAGTACCATCTAAAATGGGTCTGTTGCAGAGCTTTCCCTCCCCCCTCTCTAGGCTTAGAGACTAATAAGTCACGCTAGGATGACGACTGGAGCTTTAACTCTGTAGAGAGAGATATTCACATGGAAACAGGCCATAACACAGACCAGCACATAAAGCCTGGAACTGTACCATCCACAGGTTTCAGGGGAAAGTTGAATTAAAAATTAACATCACAGCACTCTGAACATTCCCATAAGTGCTCCGTCTCCATCTTCAGTAGCTAGAGCATTCTAATCCTGATGGTACCAATAAGGGTCTGATTGTATATGTATCTCCTTTCCCTTGACTGTTCAGAGCCTGCCAGAACCCCTGGTCACTTCTCACAGCACTATTATCCTCAGACTGTGATGATCTCTTTGTGCCTCATCACTGTTCATTTGCTCCCAAAGGACCCTTACAATATCTAGCCTGTCGTGCATCAATTCACCACCAAGTGGTGCAGAAAAGGCCAGTCTATTTGCTTGTTTGTTTCCCAACACACCAGCATTATCTGGAGAAAAGAATCAGTGGAGGCTAACTAGCTAGGCCATCTAAAGTATTGCTTGCCCTTAGTACAGAGCACACCTGTCACCTTTCAGAATTATTCTGGCTACACTCAACACTCAAAGGAAAGTCAAGATGGAAATACAATTAAAGTAATACTCTAAACATCAGTGTTAGAAATTTGCATTGGCTGCTGAAGATGGGGACAGAGCACTTATGCAAATGTCCAGATCTTTGTTATGTCGATTAACTCAACTCAAAATGTTCTTGCCATATGTGATTTCATTAAGCAATTTTACATTCAGTTGTTTGCCACTATTTCTGAACAGTCAACTCTTGTTACTACTATCGATTCTAACGCAAAGTGGTCTGCTGCCAAACTTCCTACAGCTGGGATCAAACCTGGCACCTCCAAATTACAAAGAGTGTTTACAACATGATTTATACAGCACCAGCATTGATATTAAATTCCCTCTATCCCCGTGTAGATTCTGGGGTGTGGAGAAAACAAGAATAAACCCACTGCCTCCCCAACAAGCATGTCCTAGGAGTCGACTAAGTGGGGGTTTCCTTCAAAGTCAGAGTGCATCTGCTTGAGGGGGGGGGGGGGGGGGGGGGGGGGAAAACAACAGTCTGTATACAAATAAGTCAAATCTGTAAAATGAATGTGCATGCAACACTCAGGTTCTTGAAAAAGTCTAAAGTCCAGAGGTTGACGAACAACCAGAACTTTCCGCCGGAGTTCCGGTGAATGCGAAGAAGAAGAAATTCCCTATACTGTGTTACATTCTTTCCCATTAATACATTAAAAAAATCAAGAGTCACCGGATTTTATTCCATATGGCAGTCTCTCCCTAGAGAATGGCTAATCGCCTGCCAAGAGTGTCACAAGAGAGTCCCAAAAAATATTGATTTGTGCACTGTGTATTACTTCGAAATGACACAGATAAAATTACTGAATAGTATGTGACAATCCCAGTGTGGGTTTTAGGGTCCCATTTTAGGGGAACAGAACAGACCCACTGCCACTTAATAATAAGCATGCACTAAAAGGTGACTAAGTAAGACATTGCTGAAATCTGAAGTGTCTGCCTAGGTATAAACCCCAACACAGTGTGCCAGACGTTATAAGAGAAAACACAGACAAAAATATGTAAGAGGAAATAATGAAACAGAAAAAGAAAGAATTTTACTTAAGATGGATTTAAAAGATTTCTTAGAAATAAGAAAGTAAATAAGGCAATTGTCAAAATTTGTAATTAATGAAGATTGTAATGGCAAGACAACAATTCACAATGCCATTCATGATAACTTACCCAGCTGGGTATGCAATTGTCCCAAAGTTGGAGTCACATGATATCCCAGCATTAGATGAAACTGTCAAACCAAGTACCCGCTGGAGCTGAACCTAAAAATAAAACACAACAATTATACATCTACTTCATCATGGACCCGTATCTTTTTAATTTTTTTTCTTCAAGTCACCAACTGCTGTTGACTGTTGGATTAGCTCCCTCCACTTCTGATGGTGATAAAAGTAATGTTGATCTTCCCGTGCCTTGCCCATACACACACTAGCTCACTTCTGACTGGTAGTCCCTGAACCTGTCAAAAGGTCACAGGGGTGTTCTGCAATGCCGTTGATATTGCGCGTTGTATATTTCTTTCTATGAGTGCCGTTCACAATACTTTCTGTTACTTGTTGTATATTTCAGCATGCCAGCCCTTTTAACCCGCCAAAAACATGGAGAAACTGGCCCTAACACAACCCCCCTAGAGAATGCTACTACCTATGTCACAGGCATTGTCTTTCTTGGAATGAAAACGTAAATGCAAGACATCACAGAAAGCAAACAACAGAGCGAGACATACCCATAACCTTCAGAAAAGTCAACCAGCCCAAAAAACTTGTGAATGAAAAGTGACTACTCTATTTGGGCAGATTAACATGAACCCTAACCCTGATGGTCAGATACAATGGACTTCATGCCCATGGCCTGCCCGGTCAATTGAGTTCAAGGTCTTTCCTGGTCATTCACCTATTTTAATACATCTAATTAAAAAAAACCTGTTATTGTTAATTTTTAGGGTGATAGAGAGAGTCCTGAGTCTAAGGATATAGGGCAGCAAGGCCATTCAACCAAGTCTACGCAAGGATCAAAATTTTAAAAATGTGGATCGCCGCAGGCTAAATGCTGGAACCTCATCATAAAAAAATCATTAATACAAAACAACTAGCACTGATCTGTAGGTCACTTGTTAGTGTTAGGCCTTTGCTGGCATGATTTGACCCACTGGCTGCATAGCCCTCTCATAAAGTGACTTTGGAGAAAAAAAATGCTACCTTGTCCTATGTGTTTAACTCTTTCAATTCGAGGCAGGTTTTATTTTAACTCATACAATCCGAAAAGCTGTTAGTTCAACTAGGAATGCTTTAATCTGAATGAGCTAAAAAAAAAATAACACTATATGACTGCAGGAATTATAGCAACAACTTTGACAGAGTACATTCATAAAATGGCAGTATGAGGCACAAAGCAAATGAGTTAATAAACAGTTTTGGCACCTACAAAAATGGCACTATCAAATATCTAATTATATAAGCCAGCAAAGAATAGTATGAGTTCATATTTGGACTGCACTGTTCGGCAGTTATCTGCTCTATGGAGAAACATCGAGTCATATGGGATAAAACATGATGTAATAAAGTCAATTCTCTTGACCAGCTTTTTTTTTGGGGACGCCTTCCTACAATTGAAAACCATGAAAGTGAAAAATTTTCAGTTTTATTCTGCTATAGAAATTTCTAAAAGTTGACCACCAAAGGGACTACTACAGCAAACGGGTCAACTTCAGGTGATTAACACACCGTACTTCCTTGAACTTACAGACTGGATATTCAAAGAATTAAGAAGTCACTTATATCATGTGCCCATCTTCTTGTTGGTTGGCCCCTGCCTCTCCTTCCTGGTACTATGCCTTCTACTATATTTTTTTCAAATCCGCCACGGCGCTTGATTGGAAAAAAATAATAGCAGAAGGCACTGTACCATTATGACCCTATTATTCTGTATAGCCACATCTATATTATTATTATTTGCTAGTATTTTATATTACAAAGTTGCAACGCAGTAGGTGTACTGTAAGATATCTGAAACAGATTAGATATGGTACATGCAGTACATGAAACCACAACTGATAATGAATTATATTCTGGATGTAAGGTGATAATCAAAACTACAACAGCAAGAAGTTTACAAATGTGGTTTCCTTTTTTTTTTTTAATTCCCCAACACTTTTTATCAAATAGCTGTCAAATAGAAAGACTTTCACTGATTTTAGCTCACTAAAAACATTCATAACATACAAGCAAAACAACAGTATATATATATATATATATATATATATATATATATATATATATATATATATATATATATATATATAAAAACAGAACTGTTTAAAATGTAAAAATGCACCGTAAAAACATTAGAAGCATATACTGCATATTATAGTTATAACTTATATCATGTGCCCATCTTCTTGTTGGTTGGCCCCTGCCTCTCCTTCCTGGTACTATGCCTTCTACTATATTTTTTTAAATCCGCCACGCCACGGTTAAAATGGACGCTAGACAGCGGCGTTGTTCGAAGCAGAGGCAAATTTTTTGCTTCTGCCCGACGGTGGCCGAAGTATTTTTGCTCCATTTGTAGACTGGATATAGTTTCGTCGCCCAGCTTCTGAGTTGAATGCATGGCGTGACCCTGTGAGCTGCGGATTGCATTTGGAATGTATTTTCGACTGTGACCAACGTGGTGGTGTGAATTGTAGATTCAGAAAATGGCGTGATGCCAGTCGTGCAATGTTGGCGGTGCCCATGTGTGATTACAATTGATCACGTGGGCAACTGCTGATCTGTTGGCGACAAATTCTGCTATCATCAATGATGAACTGCATTTCTAATGTTGGACTGTTTGTGCTAGTACTTCGGATGGCTACCGTATGCTTTAATGCGAGTGTATGCTAGATATGCTGAGACAGCAGTCTGTCAATCTTTCCACAAGGGACTGTGATAAACATTCTGAGTGTTTTTCGTTGGCACAGGAGCGGAGCAAAGATGGGGCGACCCGTTTGCTATGAAGCTGAAACTAAGATTACCAGACTACCAGACATTATAGTGAGCTTAAATAATACAGTAAAAGTTAATACTAAATAACACTTCATTAATTAATGTGTAGTACTGTAGTCATGATGTGGGAAGACTTAAAACTGATTACTGAATTGTGTTACTAGTTACTTGGTTAATTAGTCTACTAATTAAACTGGACATTACTACTGGATAGTATGTTTACTAGTTAGAAGTAGTCTTAGTAAATGTATATTAATACAGGCTATCCTCCGAATAACGGTCCCAAATTATTGAGACTGAAAATATACCCTAACAGAGCCTCAGTCACAAGTAACTTGCGGCCCTTTTCCAGCAACTATACAGCATACCGCGAAAAAGCTTCCGCAGAGTTAAAGTCACTGCCAAGAGTATCTCCCACACTGTTGGGGCTAAACTAGATGGCTGGGACTCATGAACAGCAGCTACCGCATCTCTTGCAGCTTCCTCTATTTTATTTGCTCATGAGTCCCAGCCATCTAGTTTAGCCCTGCGCTGCTACTCGTGGCGTGTGAGATACTCTTGGCGGTGGTGGTATAGTCGCTGGAAGAGGTCTGCAATTTACATGTGACTGGGGCCCTGTTAAGGTATGTTTTCAGCCTTGATAATTTAGGACCATTATTCGAAGGATTTTGCAGATGATATAGCACTCCTATCACATAAACATGTACATATACAAGAGAAAAGTAACAGACTACACAGCACAGCAGAAATGGTGGGACTGAGAATAAATACAAAGAAAACTAAGATCATGACAAACAGTCCAAACCATCAACCAGTGACCATAAGTAACCAATCACTTGAAAATGTAAAACATTTCACATATCTTGGCAGTGTGGTGTCCCTACTGGGAGGGACAGAGGAAGAAATACAGTCACGTCTGAACAAAGCTAGAGCTGCTTTTGGAAGGATGAGGCAAATCTGGAAATCCAACAATTACTGCAGAGGAACGAAACTCCAACTCTACAAGAGCATCATTTTGCAAGTTCTCCATGGAGCGGAATGCTGGAGAATGACCAAAAAGGATGCACACAAGCTGTCCACCTTTCACCACACATGTCTACGTAGAATTATCAAAATTTTCTCAAACACTAAACTACTTCAAGCCACAAACCAAGAAACTTTAGACAGTATGATTACCAAGAGAAGATGGAAACGGCTTGGCCACGTTATGAGAATGACTTCTGATATACCTGCCAAAACAGCTCTCACATGGACACCAGAGAGAAAGAGAAAACAGGGGCGCCCAAAAACAACATGGAGACAAACGATGGAAAGTGACCTGAGTGTGGCATCTTTGACATGGAAAACTGCACTGAAGACTGCACAGGACAGGAAAACATGGAAAGTCCTCTCTGAAGCTTCATGTGCCACTAGGCATAACGAGAACTGATGATGATGATGATTCGGAGGATAGCCTTAATATAATTTATTATTTATAGATATGAATGTTCTTTTTTACTCCTAAATTGAGCCTCAATACACTGAGTTACAAATTCTAAATAGTTTTTCATTCATTTTTTTTTTTTTTCTAAATGAACATTTATTAAGGGTTAAATTTGTCAGTTTACATTTGGTGCCCTGTGTACTTTGTACTGTTTTTGTTAAAAACACATGTTGCCATTTGTTCGTTTTGATGATATTGCGTGTATGTGAACAGTTACAATCATAATAATAGTATTATGATGATCTTGATGAAATTATGGTGATGGTTAAGATTTTTTAAAAAATTAAAATTATAATATAATGTCAAATTAGTATGCAATGGAAACATAGAGAAGAGCTAATAAAAATAAAAATAAAACATTTTTTTTTGTTAATTAGCAAAGTTTTATTAGTATTAGTAATAAAACTTTGCTAATATACAAAAACACAAAAAAAAAATCATTTAACAGGTTCCTTGAACATATGCAGAACTGTTTCAGAACATTAATTCAATTATTAATATTACTAAATCACTTAATTTGAGCCTTGGTGAAAAAATTAAACAAATTTCAGCATCAGTATCACTATCACTAATAAAATAAATCAAGAGGTGATGAATGAAAAGACGCTGCTAGCCTTAAGACAGTCTTTCATTTACTCAACTTAATAATTTACATTTTGCTCACCCTTTACTGTACTTACTGACCTGACTTACTGATGTCCCCAAATCACTGGCTAAATTACAAATGACACAACCACAGTAGTAGTAGTAGCACTGACTCACGACTAAGTCCGGTAACCAAATTGAGTGACACAACTGCAAACCAACTGACTGACATGACGAATGACGAGATGTTGACACAAAACAAAATTTCACTAAAAAGTAATTATTTACAAAATAACCTACTCGCTGATTAACGGGCAGAGTCTTGTTCTTCCTCTTTACTGATGGTGAACGAAGAATTTTGCGCAGCGGTCGTGGTTTATCCATGGTTAAGAAGTGTACCCCTAGCAGCTGCTATCCCATTCTCTAAGGAAGTCGGACTTTCTCCACGCCAACACAATCTTCTGCAGCTTTGAAATTTCCCTTCGTCCCAGGCGCATTTCCCAAACGCCCCATGTAAACCTTGCGCTCATTGGCTGAGTTAGTTCTATATTTAAAATGTGGATTCTCCTGCTGTAAGGGTAAGCTAAATGTCGGAATAAATCGAATTAAAATAGTGAATGTTGTTGAATGTTGAATTAAGAATCAACATCACAGCACTCGAAACACTCCTATAAGCGCTCCGTCAAAATTTTCAGCAGTAAGCAAAAAGTTTCAATTCCGATGGTACCAGTAACTATCTGATTCTACATCTTGAGTGTTGAGCATCGGTAAGATATCAAATACAAAATTTAAAAAAAGGCCTTGCATATGTAACTCCCCCCCCCTACAACCCCCCTCCCACCAACCCCGTCTTGACTGCAGGTTACGTTGTAACCATTGGAGGTTCCAACATAATCTTACGGTTTAATGGGGGTTTCTGGAATTTGAACCTGGTTGTGGCACTTTGCGTTACCAGGTGTTAATCGCTCAGTGTACGGTCCTAGTGGGGTTTAACGTCATTCACCCAGCTGTATAAGGGTTGTTGGCGGGAACGAGGGAGTGGTGTTGATAGTTGCATATGCGTGAGGTTTTAAATAGTATTGTAGTGGTACCGGGGTGCCCCAGGGCTTCAAATGGTTAATTTTGTTTGGCAACATGTGCCGTTTGTGTTTCTGCAGCTTGACTAATTCAACTCTTCAATATTTCCCACTGATCATTAACATCTTGAAAAGATCACAACCAGTCATTCCCTTGTTGAATGCAGTTTTTCGTTATTTTGAAGCCCCACCCTGGCTCTTGCCAGGGTCCGCAATATATCCCGGCCATAAATATGGCCTAATGGCTGAACGCAGTTTCAGGGGCTCTCCACGGGTGGTCCTCATCCACACTGTAGCACTTTGTGGCATCGGGTGTTTATCGCTTGTGTGATGTTCTAATGGGGTAAAATGTACTACTACTACCAACATCTTGAAATATAATATCTTCTTCTTCTTCTTCTTCTTCTTCTTCTTCTTCTTCTTCTTCTTCTTCTTCTTCTTCTTCTTCTTCTTCTTCTTCTTCTTCTTCTTCTTCTTCTTCTTCTTCTTCCTCTTCTTCTTCTTCTTGTTTCGTTTGCTTGAAATATATTATTTACATCTGCAATGGTGTCTCTAGTATGAAGTTCACTGTCTTTTGTAATAAATAAAGTTTCTTTATCAGACAGTGTATCAAATCTATTTATATATAAAATTGTCGTTAATATCCTCATTCTTTAGCGTAGGTAGGTCTAATTGTATGTTTCTTGGTCTATGTTTAACTTTATATGTACTTTAAGGAGTTACAGTAAATAGGCACAAACAAGTTATTTTGTGCAGCTTTATCGAACTGCATCAAAGTCCGCAACGTTTTTCTAGTCATTCGTTATGATGTTTTATTAGGAACTGACTAGCTCTTGTCGGCACCTTTCTGTCTTTCCAGACGATAGTGTTTCCCTTGGCAATGATCCTTGGGCCCCTTGCTAGGTTTCTGCGGGCTAGATTTGGACCAGGGTAGTGTATGAATCATATGGTGATGGCGAATACCGCTAGAAAATTCCAGCTCGCCTTAAAAAATTTCTTTAACGTTAAGACCATTGCTGCCATCACAAGTCCTAGACAGGTTCTTCAGAAACGTTCAGCTTTAAACGTGTCTGCAACATGTTTTCTCTTTTGTCATTATTCTCTGCCTAATTTCCCCACTCCATGCAAAGCTATCCTATTTCACCCGTTTGTATGAATCCACCTCAATGCCTGTATCGTTCATGCTCTGTTTGCACACATCATGAAATAATTGTAGATGTCGACCACGACATCTTCTACCCATTTATAATCCATCATACAGGATGTCCTTATAGATGACCTGCAAGTGTGTCCTAGCCATTTGAGTTTTGAAAGATTGAGAAAACTGTTTCATAATGTGACTAGTTTTTTTTTTTTTTAGTTGTTAGGTATATTGTTTAACGGGTTAAACACAGCATGTAATAAATACAACATGAAGATCAATGTAAACAAAACCGAAACAATGCAGGTTAGTAGAACCCCTGCCCCACTACACATACAGCTGAATGGTTCTGCCCTGAATCAAGTTAGGAAGTTTAAATATCTAGGAAGAATGATCACAGAAGATGGTAGAATTGACAGAGAAATAGAAACACGATGTCAGAAGGCAAGTGCACTTATATACCAATTGTCACCATTATTAAGACATCCAAGCATAACCACGAGTGCAAAGAGACAGATTATTAATAGTATATTCATTCCAACATTAAGCTACCAGTGCCAAACATGGACACTATCTAAAGCCCATATACGCAAAATCACCACCTGCGAGATGAGGTGCCTGAGAAAAGCAGCCAACCTAACCATACGAGATCGAGTGAATAATGAAACTATCAGGCAAATTGTGGGAACGACACCATGTACTAGATTCATCGAGAAACAGCAGATCAAGTGGTTTGGCCATCTCGCTAGAATGCAGCAATATGAAATACCATCACAAGTACTACATAGCAAGAGGACGGCCGCGGAAAATTTAGATCAACAACATTACAGACACTCTACGCCTTAATGGCATGACAATAGCCAGTGGTAGCCAACGTGCACTGGATCGCAAATTGTTCCTCCCCACGTCACTTAACGGCATAGGTGGTTTATGATGATGATGATGATGAGGTATATTGTTTGTTTATGCATTTAGCCTAACGGTGAAGGGAGTGTACTCTACTCTCATTTTACAAATCCAGTCATTAGTTTTAGAATTTGTGTACTAGAAGTCTATAAGCAGTGAACTGCGGGTGACTGCGTTGACCAAACGTTATAATTATATAATTTTGTTACACCACAATTGCTAGGTATAATGACATTTCAATTGAGTCGTTATTACGACGGATTTGTAAATGATAGTTCTTCCGACGACGGAGGAGATACGAGGTTAGTGAACTTAGTGGATGGCAATAAGTTTTAATGTATTATTTATTATATTTTAATTCATTATTATTTAAATTGTAATATTTATAACCAACAAACAAGAGTTGTGTCGTGTGCTGCTAGTAACTGAAACATAAAATTCTTCTTCTCAGCGCTCACCAGCTGTAAACTGGCAGAAAGTTGAGGTTGTCCATTTCTTGGTTTTGTTTCCAGAACTCAAGTTTCGCGTTCATTCATACATATCCGTTTTAGGTGCTGTTCACGTTTCCAGACCCATGATCATGATTAGAGTAACTTCTTTTGCCATGCATGCCTCCTTATGACGCTGGACCTCTCCTATGTTGTGGGGGAGTCGTGTTTTCCTTATTGTGAACGATGTAACCATTGCTTCTTTTCTCGTTCTCAGCGGTTCTCTCACCGCTCGGTTGCATGATTATTTTCACGTTCTGCTACCTGCGCAGTGGTTGGGCAGTATGGATTGAAAACAATATTATTTTTCTATTCCTGCGCTCCTTTGTTTCTCTTAGGGGGAAGCCTCTGCCAGCTAACGTAGAAATACACAAACTTCCCAGTTTGAGTTTTGATTAATTTGATAGCCAAGAATCGTTGTGCCTGTGGTGCTTCCCTCTGAAGTACTTCTTACTTGTACACAGGCACCTGTGACGCCTCAAATATACTCACAACAACACAACCTCCCACAAACATTACATACACCAAGCAAACACCAGACCAAGCCATATCATAACACTTCTGCAACATAGGAGAGGTCCAGCGACTTAAGGAGGCATGCATGGCAAGGGAAGTTACTCTAATCCTGGGCCTGAAAACATAACAGGTCACCATTTAATTTATAGATCTTACTTATTTGAATGCAGACTGTTGGTTCCTCGCCTCTCAGGCATTTGTTCTCTAAATTCGAAGGAAACTATCCTAATTAGTCGCTGTGTACAACATGCTAATTAATATTAGGGCAGCATTGGGTTTATCCCCCTGCCCAGCCCTTTAAAAAAATCAAATAAGGCCCTGGAACCCACACATAGAATTAGGTCAAATCCTTATCTTATTTAATGAAGTTGAAGCTCAAAGACACTAGATCACACCAAAAAACTTTCCTTTGTGCAATCCACAAATGGAAAAAAAAGTGTATTATGACAGTTGATATTGACCATACTTTCTTGCATTATATACTGAAGTTTAATGTTAATTTGTTTTGGTAAAAATAGTTACTAGCAGTGTTATCCCTATTTTTATCCTTTTTTTCATATTGTTAAATATTAGTAATAATGGATTCATGAATAAAATACTAACATTTTAGTAACTTACTTTTCCTGTTACATTGGAGGTAGTCAGAGAGAGAGAGAGAAAGTAGGGGGGGGGGGGGCAAAGAAGAATCTAGAATGACAACACCAAGAAATGGACAGGATAAAATTATTGGTTCTCCTTAAAACTATGGCCACTTATTATGGAATACCCCGGAGTTCAGTCTCCTGGCCGCATTGCAATTACGGTGTGGACAAGAGGGAACGACACAAATGATGTAATTACTGTGTGTTTGCGATAGATGCACTGCTGTCATAATAGGGTTAGGGGTAGGGTTAAGAGTGGCCGTAGTTTTAAGGAGTACAAATACCCTAACCCTATTATGACAGCAGTGCATCTATCGCCAACACACAGTAATTACCTCATCGGTTCATGCTGTCTATCGCCAACACACAGTAAGTACGTCATTTGTGTCGTTCCCTCTTGTCCACTCCATAATTGCAATGCGGACAGGGACTGAACTCCAGCGTACTCCATAATAAGTGGCCGTAGTTTTAAGGAGAACCAAATTATTATATACTTGTTCCACAGTGAACTACAGAGAAAGATAGAAGGGTTTGTGTGCTAGTGCTTCCATTAATACACCTCCATGACTAAGGGGTCAATTGTTACGTTATGTTAAAACTGCAACATATTTCTCTTCCAGTTCAGAAGATGAGATTGATATAATTCTTCATGGCACACCTGAACAACGCAGAAAGCTTCAGCTTCATCATAGAAAACGGAGTCAAGAGCAGAGGCAGGACCCTCAGACAGGAAGTCACAATGCTAATTCTTCCAGTGAAGATGAGTTTGAAAAAGAAATGAACGCTGAGCTTAGTCAGCAAGTCAAAGTTCTGGAAGATTCTAGAGGTAAGAATAGGCAAATTATAATAATTAATTCACGTTAATTAGATTATGATTTTGAGAAAGCAACTTAAATATGCGGAATAATTCTCAGTTTGAAAACAAAAATTACAAATTAATTATCCTTTTTTGAAGTGTGGGGATTTAGATCATAAGCATATTGGAAAAACAAAACTGGGGCTTAGGTATTACATATAAGAAACCTGTGTTAACCCTTTTACTTTGGTGACCTAGAAAAATAAAGCTAATCCAGGAGAAAATCATTTAGAGAAAAAAAAGAAACATTTTACACAGGTGACAAGAAAAATGCTAACAATTCCATTTATGGACCACATGAACATTAATTTCCTTTCAGAGTAAAAAGAGTAACTTGTAAACTAGGGCTGTTCACCTGGCGGCCCACGATGCCTAGCAAGTGGCCTGCAGATCGTTGAAATTGTATTAATGACCCTTCTGGAGGCTCTGGCCTCTGACCCGTGGTGGTCCCCATTTTCAACATTTTGGCCCCTGGGTAAACTAAGTTGAAAAACCTGCTGTAAACACAAATGCAGCAGAGAATTAACTGACTTTTTTTTAAAACCATTAATAAAGAAATATGTATTGTGACTCATACTTCATACGCTAATCCGGTCGCCAGGTAACCTCTAGTGATAATGGGAAATTATAACATCATAACTCTGTTTAAAAAGCCATTTTTTCACAAGGCCCTGAAAGCTATTTTAAGTTAATACAATAAATTCCGGTCCTTCTAAATGTTTGCTAAGGCACAAATGATACCACTGCTGTTGACTGTATTTCTCCTGAACAAGCTTCTGTAGCCTGTCAGAAAAACAACATTAATTGGGATAGGACCCAGCTGAAAGTGTTGGTCTGTGGCTTCTCAGGGTTAAACTAACCTCTATATCAGGGCTGTTCAACTGAGCTTACTCAGGGGCCACAGTTTGGAAGATAGGGATCGTCACAGGCCGGTGTCCCGGACCACAGCCATAGAAAGATAATTAATACAGTACAGATGGCAATGATCCGAGGGCCCCGTGCAATGTTTCTGCGGGCCAGATTTGGACCATGGCTGACAGTTGAAAAGCTCTACTCTAGAGGCATTTGGTGGATTGGATACATACACTTTTTACTTTTCTTGTTCCTTTCCTCTCCCACTTGAGCTATGTCTCTGTCAAGGATACATTTCCTGAATATAAATTTTTAGGGAAGCAGTAGTTCTGAACAACACGTGGTGGTGGACAAGGGACCTTTGTCTTCTTCTTCTGCATTCTTCTCATTTTCTTCTTTCTTCACCAGCTATTAGCTTCGGCTGAAAGTTCTGGCTATTTATCCTTTTGGACTTTGGCTTTGTGTCAGGGACTACAAATAAGCCAGATCGCAGAATGGATGTGAATGCAGAACTCAAGTTCTGGGACAAGACCAAAGTCCAGAAGTGGACAAACAGCCGGAACTTTTCACTGGAGTTTACAGTTAGTGAACGCTAAGAAAAAGTAACAGTTACATGTAGAATTACTTGTGAATTCTGCTCTTGTGAAGTCATTTCTACTCTTGGAGATAGTGTTTAACATCTAAATCACTGACCAAAAGTTATGTCTAAATAAGCACTCAATGAACAAAGTGTTGACAGTTTGCTGTGTCTTACAGGAAAACGACAGCTAGAAGCAAATGGAGTACCATCAGTGTCAGCAACAGAGACAGCACTGGCTGTGAAGACAAATCAGCCGCCAGATGATGCTTCAAAGGATGAGTTTTATGATGAAATTTACTTTGATTCAGATGAAGAAGACGATGCAACAAATGCCAGATCTTCTGGTATGTTAATTTTTAAATATTGTTGGTTGCCTTTTCATCTCACCATGTTTCACAGCATGCTATTTCCCAAAAGGATATTATATCTTCTTCATTTGTCCGAGTGACATAAATGCGCATGTTTACAGCACATCTGTGATATTTGCACCTTTTGGCAGACACATCTGATTTCTTCAGCATTTGTTATTTGTGTTACCTTCCTGGTTAGTTTCATAGGACATTTGTAGCCTCACATGTGTGGTGACATCATCCAGGACCCATCCAGGGCAACCACTTGCAGACAGGTCAACCCTCAGAGTGGTGCTGGTGGTGGCTTAGCAAATAAACAATTTTTTTTCAAGTGCTCAACCAGTATTCCCGAAGGGGGATCTTTAGGTTATAATTGTGACTAGCTTTTGTGCACCACATAAAATGGCTTAGCATTGCTCGCCACCAAGTAGCTCTGAAAAGAGCTTACATTGCTGATGCGATCAGAGGAGACAGACCCAAAACTGCCTCGACCGGCACAGAAGATGTCTGCTGACGAGCCAATGGGCGACCCTGTCGCCAGTGACCTTCAAGAAAAGGCAGTGACAGAGCGTTGGCATTTCCCACCATCCAAGGAGGCTTCCATAGATGCAGAGATAGAACATGGCGCTCTAGTACTGGGCTCACCCAAAGAATTGACACGTCCTGCACATGACTGTTTAACCTCCCATCAGTATATTGAGCTTTTCACTCATTACAGGCTGTGCCCCTTCGGATTCCACAGGAAGTGGTCTGCAGACCTGAGACCTTATACAGATGGGCATCTGGCTTGTTGGACCTTTCTCCTTAACGTCCTTGACATATTTCTTATACAGATGGGCATCTGGCTTGTTAGACTTCTCTCCTTAACGTCCTTGACATATTTCTTATACAGATGGGCATCTGGCTTGTTAGACTTCTCTCCTTAACATCCTTGGCATCTTTCACATGGATGCCTAAACCTTATACAAATGGGCATCTGGCTTATTATACTTCTCTCCTTAACATCCTTGGCATCTTTCACATGGATGCCTAAACCTTATACAGATGGGCATCTGGCTTGTTAGACCTTTCTCCTTAACGTCCTTGACATATTTCTTATACAGATGGGCGTCTGGCTTCCTTATCATGTTAGAAAACTCTCCTAAACATCCTTGGCATCATTCACGGGGCATGCATGGGAAGCATGCATCAGGGATGGCTTCCCTCTGCGGTCATAACACTTCAATGAATGTGGCTAATTGTAGCGGACATTTGAACTTTTACTGTCGTAAAGTAGAATCTTTGATCGAGGAACATCTCAACCTTTCACTGTCAAACCGTAGGGCACTTGGTGGAAGGATACTTGAACTTAAGCAGCCATACAGTAGGAATCAGACTGACAGAAATTTTTTCTGAAGGATTTTTTTTCTTCTGGAAATCTCTCTGTTCTCATAACCTAATTTTGTTGTTCTGTTTTACAAATTTTTTTTTTTTTGGGGGGGTGCCCTCTCGGGGCAAAAGGGTTGAGTCACCATTTTATTCTTTTAATATTTTTCTTTCTGCTTTGTAAATTTGTCCTGTTTTTTAACCTGTGAGTATGGTACACTTAAAGACACCATGTTTTGCTCATGGATTCTTTTCTCAAAGTAGGAAATTTACCTTGTTCCCATGCTTCTTCTGCTTCTGTAAGTTGATCTGTTTTTGAACCTGTGAAAGTTGCACTTGAAAACAGCATGAGATGTTGAAGTTATCTTTATGTATGAAACTTACCTTATTGTTCATATTCACTTTTTTATTGTTGTAGGTAGATTATTTGTTTTTGTTTGTGCAAGTGTTTTTTTTTTTTAAATCCCATGAAAGTAACACTTGAAAACAACTTTTTCATATTTTGTTTCCTTTGTTATTTTGTTTTGTTTTCCAAGTTGATCTGCATTTGAACCTGTGAAAGTTACACTTTAAAACACCATATTTTGCCTATGTATGTGGGGAATTCAAGACATGTTGCAGTATCTAAAACTGACTTGCTGTATTTTAATGTTCTTATTTTCGTCAGTTCTGATTTTGAACCTGTAAAAATTACACTTGAAAACACCTTGATTTGCTCATGTAGGGAAGCCAAAACGTGCTGTGATATCTAATGATGACCTGCTGTACGACCCTGACATGGATGACGAGGATCAGAAGTGGGTGGATAAACAGAGGCTGAGCCATCGTGCTCCTTCAGCTGGAGGAGCTAGGAATAAGAAGTCCAAAAAGCCGAACAGTGATGCACTGCTAGATTGCCCTGCATGTATGACTACACTGTGTATAGATTGCCAGAGGTAAGTCAGTTGAAGATTTGCTTTCTCTAGACTACTGAGACTTGGGGAGGAGGTTTCACTGTCTCTAGATTACCTAGACTTGTGGAGGAGGTTTCACTTTCATTTTTGGGGAGGAAATTTTGCTTTCTTTAGACTACCTAGATTTGGGGAGGAAGTTTCACTGTCTCTGGACTACCTAGACTTGGGGAGAAGGTTTCACTGTCTCTAGACTACTGAGACTTGTGGGGGAGGTTTCACTGCCTCTAGACTACTGTGACTTGGACAGAAGGTTTCACTGTCTCTAGACTACCTAGATTTGGGGAGGAGGTTTCACTTTCTCTAGACTTGGGGGAGGAAATTTCACTTTCTCTCGAATGCTAAGATTTGGGGAGGTTTCACTTTCTCTAGACTGCCTAGATTTGTGTAGAGGTTTCACTGTCTCTAGACTACCAAGACTTGGGTAGGAGGTTTCACTTTCTGTAGACTACTGAGACTTGTGGGGGAGGTTTCACTGTCTCTAGACTACTGAGACTTGTGGGGGAGGTTTCACTGCCTCTAGACTACTGAGACTTGTGGGGGAGGTTTCACTGCCTCTAGACTACTGAGACTTGTGGGGGAGGTTTCACTGTCTCTAGACTGCCTAGATTTGTGTAGAGGTTTCACTGTCTCTAGACTACCAAGACTTGGGTAGGAGGTTTCACTTTCTGTAGACTACCGAGACTTGTGGGGGAGGTTTCACTGTCTCTAGACTACTGAGACTTGTGGGGGAGGTTTCACTGTCTCTAGACTACCGAGACTTGTGGGGGAGGTTTCACTGTCTCTAGACTACTGAGACTTGTGGGGGAGGTTTCACTGTCTCTAGACTACTGAGACTTGTGGGGGAGGTTTCACTGTCTCTAGACTACTGAGACTTGTGGGGAAAGTTTCACTTTATCTAGACTGCTTAGACTTGGGGAGGTTTCATATTCTTTAGAGTACCAAGCTTGGGGAGGATGTTTTGCTTTCTCTAGACTTGAGAAGGAGGTTTCACTTTCTTTAGAGTACCAAGCATGGGGAGTAGGTTTCACTTTCTTTTGACTACTAAGACTTGACGAGGAGGTTTCACTTTCTCTAGACTACTGAGATTTGGTGGAGCTGTAGTACTGCAGTGGCTTGTAGAATACTTGTCTTCTGGCCTCGTAATCATAGGTTCGAATACATGTTAAGAAAAAAAATGTTAAATGTGACCTTAGCTCTCAAGTTTACCCAGCCTAAAATGGAATCAGGAAATGCCAGTGGAAGTAAAGGTGGCTGGCATGATGTTAACCACATCTGCGACTGCCTTTTGGTTTATAAAAGTACAGAGCTGGGGCTATAGTCCCTAAGCACAGTGTGACTTAGAAAGGTTTTCTGTTTACTTACTTGGACTCTTGGTATCTTTTCTCATGTTTTTTCTCGACTAGGATTGCAATCTATATGATTAACAGCTCAATGGTGAGAATCGGACAGGTACAAATCCAGGAAACCTTCCTCAACCATATAACCATATAGCAGTTATATTACGGGGATTGCGTGGTCTCGGGGCATGGTGTCCGCCTCGAGTGCTAGAGGTTCCCGGTTCATTCCCCCGTAAGGGCTGGGATTTTTTCACTTGGACTTGAGTTAGAAGAATAACGGAACACTTATGGGTTACTACCCCTGTGCCATGATGTTGATTCGTTGTTCATTATTAAAGTGGGAAGCAAAGGCAGTTGGCAAGGTGTTGACCCCACCGCCCATTGAGAGCCATTTGGTCAATAAGATATAAGACCAGCACCATAAGACAAATACTCTAAAAGTGTAGGGAAAAAGTCCTTTACTTTTTACTTACTGGTGATGGACCCTGTTCAGGGCAGTATTAATGCGGAAAGTTTGCAGTACAGTAAGATACTGTATTTTTCCACGAATGATGCCTAAATATATAGGATGATCCCAATGTTTTTTAATCTAAAAAAATTAAAAATATTTTAAACACATTCCGTGTAAAAGACTTCCAGAACTGTTTTCAACTTAAAAAAATTTTGTAATTTATGAAAACATATCTTATACATGGAAAATTACGATAACTATTTATTTTTTATCCTTCGCAGACATGAAGTTTACAAGCATCAATACAGGGCCATGTTTGTTATGAACTGTACTGTTGATAAGTCAGAAGTTCTTCAGTACCCAGAGGAAGCTACAAAGAAGAAGAAGAAAAACAAGAAGAAAGTCCCACAGGAAGCTAAAGCACCCAGCAGTGATAACCCACCACCGTCAGACATGTTTAACCCAGTCAGATGTTCGGAGTGTAACACAGTAGTGGGTGTAATTGACCAGGAAGGTGTCTACCATTTCTTCAACATACTGGCAAGTTATACGTAATCAGAGCAAACATTGCTGTTCTTGTTAGGTCATTAAACGATTATTAGATGATTATGATCATTAACAGTCATTAGAATTTGTTGGTGGTGATTTATTTCTTGTTGTTTTTACATGTGTTCATATATTTGTTTGTGCCTGAGAGAGAGAGCGAAAGAAATGAGAAAGATAAGGATAGATAAAGAACATGATAAAGAGAGGAATGAAATAGAGGGAGAGAGACATGAAACAGAGAGAAATGAAATAGAGCGAGAGAGAGGGAGAGAAATTAAATGTAGAGAGATGTTATGGATATAAATGGAATAGTGAGAGTGAGGGAGAAATGAAATGGACAGAGAGGGAGAGAGAAATTGAATAGTGAAGGAGTGAACTTGTATGGAGAGAAATGTGATAGAGCAAGGGGGAGAGAAATGAGGTAGAGACAGGGGGAGATAAATGAGGAAGAGAACTGAAAGAGACAGTGGGGGAGAAGGGTGAAGAAATAAAATAGAAGCACATGAAATCGTCATGATTAAAAAAGAGTAAAATAAAAGAAGAGCATATGATCAGAAACCTTGTGGACTATCTCTTTATTGACAAAAGATTCTAAACTGTGGTATCGCAAAAAGAATACATTTTAAACTGAAATTTCTTCGATTTGTGGACAATACCTTGTAAATTTATAATTCAGGTCTGCGCTCACTCACTGCTTGCAGAACTCAAAAGCATGGGGTGCTTGTCCACCTGGACGAGTTTCCGAATCCTCAGTCTTGAATTTTCTATACTTCTTTCTATACGTGTGAGTTCCAGGACCTTTTTGTGGGAATACAAGAACAAACTGCCTCCCCAAAAAACATGTCATAGTCGACTAATTGGAAGTTTCATTCAAAGCTGGGGTGCATCTGTCTGAGAGGCAAGGAACTAACAATCTGCATACAAATAAGTCAGATCTGTAAAACCGATGTGCATGCAAAACTCAGGTTCTGGTAACAATTTTAAAGTCCAGAGGTGGATGAACAACCAACACTCTCTGCCAGTTTACAGCAGGTGAATGTGAAAAAGAAGAAGAAGAAATGTCCTGTACATATGACTGCAAAGTCTGTTGTGTCCAATTCACAGTCTAAATATAATGATCTGTGTCTTTTGTGTGAGAATGCTGAATATGTCTTGGGATTGTGTTCTTCTGGATAGGAAATGTTCCAGTTGTAGCCTTGACCTGGTTTTCTTCTTCTTTCTCATTCTTCCGAGTGGCAAAATTGCATTCTGCCTGTTCAGCTATGATACTCGTATTTGCCCTTTTCAGCTGACATCATCAGGCATTCGTTTACTTGCTTAGCCTTCCTGGCGAGTTTAATGGAGCATTGTTAGACAGCCTCATTTGTGTAGGGACTTCATTGTCCCCCTGATCTGTAGGTGTTGTTCCCTAGAAGACCTGTCTAAGACAGTTCTCAAAGGAAGGCAGCGGCAAAACATGGCATTCCCTGCCATCCAAGGAGGCTTCCATAAATACAGAGCTACTATATGACGCTCTGAAACTGAGCTCATCCAAGGATTTGGCACATCCTGCACATGACTGCTTAACCTTACATCCATATATTGAGCTTCCATTTCATCTCCCTTGAGGGATCAACGGGAAGCAGTCCCCAGACCTGAGACTTTGATGTCTTATTTGAATTGGGTATCTTGCTTCCTCAGGACGTTAGACTTCTTGCAGCCAACATGGAAATGTCCAGTGTGTAAAGACGATTTTTCGATTATGATAACATTACATCATAACCAATGGCATTTTTTAGATAGTCATTTCTGGTACTTAGCGGGACAGTATAGGAAAAGCATACATTAGGCATGGCTTCCCCTTATGGACGGACGCCGTTTTATGGTCACCACACTCGAGTGTTATTGCAGAAACCATGTCTTCTATTTTGTGAGCTCAAAGGCAAGATTATGTAATAATTTTACACCAGCCTCGGGGGTCAGTAAAAATTGCTTGGTAGGCCAGTTCAGCCTATGGGCTATAGTTTGCCCATCCCTGCTCTTTTGTCATTAAATAGTATTTGTAATCGACATAATTGCTCAAGCACTGGGGTGGGCTAATGAGGGCCAGAAGTTTTAGTTAGATATTGGCCATTACCTATGGTGCACCACGAGGACGTTTAAACCAGCAGAGCCTGTTGAAACCCAAGGTGAGGTACAGGGTATTTTCTTATACACAGCACAGCGGCCTTCATTGTCTGTCATGCCCATGATGATTTACAGAAGAAATTGAAACTAATACTAAACTTAAAATGTTTAATTCTAATGTCAGATTAGTACTGTTATATGGACAAGAAACACGGAGAACAACTAAAACAGCTACTAATAAATTACAAACATTCAATTAACTGGTGCTTGCACAGAATAGAGGGCATTTAAATTATCTGATAGTGCTCTGGGAGAGCACTAAACAAGCTGTACCGGACCAAGAGGTGAAGAAAAGACGCTGGAGTTGGATAGTACATACTTTGAGAAAACCATAGTACAATATAATTATAATGTTTTTGCACTTGAACTCACAGGGGTATAGAAGGCAGACCAAAACACACACACACACACATGGAAGAGGAAGCTAGAGAGTGAAGTTAAAAGATGGGGAAAGCTGCACGCAATAGTGAAAGATAGAATGACTTGGCATGAGCTGGCATAGGGCCTATGCTCCATTTGAGGATAAAAGAAGAAGCATCTGGCTTTTATTTTCCTCAAAAATTCACCAAAAATCTGGCTGTCCTGTATTACCCCAGTATTTGCTGCAGAGATGCTCTCTTTATTCTGTATGCAGTAAAAAGATCATAGGTCTGACTAGTTGGGATTCTGGTCGAAACCTTCATAGAGGCATGTATCCTTCTCATCCGAAAGTCACTGTCAGGGAAAATAAGAAGTAGAAGAAATGCATGGTCAGATCGAGTGTTGCTAGCAACTGGAGTGCGACCAAGCCATCTCCAGTTATGTCCCTCAGATGGGCTCTGCGGCCTCCACAATGGCAGAAAAATATCTCTTGGAAGCCACGCGGTGGTGGCAATGGCAGCAAAATGTCTCTTCAGCACCCAATCCTGTCAATGGTTGATTATGACCTGGGACTGCTTACCGTCTCAGGAGTCAGATGGGCAAACTAGAGCGCATACAGAACGTAGCTTTGCGGGTCATTTTGTGTTGCACCAGACACTCCCCAGTGGCGTGTATGCGATACATTCTTGGTTTGCCGACTGTTGAACGTAAGCACAAGGTGCTGCAGCACAGTCAAATTTCAAGGTAGGTGCAGACACAGATCACCCTTTGCACGAAGTTCTGGGCCCAGTTAAAGGTCAGAGGCTGACAAGAGAAAAGTCATGGATGGCTCAGCCAGAAGACACAATCAGACAGGTTTGCATCCTTGAGAACATTAGGAGAGGAAAGGAGTGGGTCAAAGTGCCACCTGAACAGTCAGACTTGTGTAGGGTCATAATCACACTGAGCCGGGAATGCAGAGACTGGCCAGCAGGTAACACGGAGGTGGAGATTCTGCAATTAATTCAAGATAATGCTCGCTCAGAGGATTTGATTATTCACACAGATGGTTCTTTGTCAAGAGGCAAAAGAAGTGCCTGGGGTTTCTAAGCAAAAGTAAATGGACGACGTTTGGTGCAGGAGAGCCTAGCGTATAATACCACAACATCCAGCTTAAGAGTGAAGGCTTTCACTGCAGCTTTCCAACTGGTTAGAGAACACAACACACACACACACACACACATCGTGATTGTAACTGACTCATGAGCATGCTGAGGAAGGTCAGGACAGGCATGAGTGCAGAGTGGCATGCTTCACTGCGGAGGACACAGGGTATTGTGTGGATTTTTTCACCGGGGAACGCCGGTGTGTTGGGAAATGAACCGCAGACAGACTGGCTGGCTCTGCACATTTTGGGGGAATACTGATGTATGATAACTCAGAGGTGGTTAGTGCCTTGTGGGAGAGCGTGTACATTTTAGAGGAGAAAATGTATCACCACAGTCTGGTTAGACTGATGCTGCGGGGAGTGACAAGAGGTTATGGCAGATGCTCGAGGCTCAGAGAAAAGCAAGGCGGGCGTTTTAACAGAATGCTACTGGCACCATTAGTATCGAAACTCTTTACTGGCTGCTGAGGATGGGGAGAGAGCACCAATGGGAATGTCACTAGTGCTGTGATGTCGGTTCTTGAATCAACAACTCAAAGTCTCTTGGAAGCAACGCGGTCATGGCAATGGTAGAAAATGTCCTTCAAAAGCCACGCAGCGGTGACAATGGTGGTGGAATGTCTCTTGATAGCCTTGCGGCTGAGACAACAGTGGAATACTTCTGATGTAAGCCCAGTGGCTGAGGTAACAAGAGGCTGGAAGAACATATCTCGGAAGAATTACTGGACGTCGAAGAGGAACTCCTTGTCAAGAATCCTGATGTCCACCGACCATGATGTATTTAATGTTTTCTGCAGTTTTGCTTGTTGTGTGTCAGTGATAATTTGTATTTTTTTACAAGGCATTTTCTACCGAACCGATTAGATGGGGGCTTGTAATGATTCTACGAATATGATGTTGTCTGTGACATTAACGTCTATTTTTATATGTTATTGTTACCATCATTGTAGGTGGGGGGAGGGGGGAAGGGGAGGGTGGTAATGGTTTGACTAATCTGCTGCTGTCTATAACAAAATGTACATGTTTGCAACGTTCCGATGATTATTGCCATTTTTCGTATAATTTCATACCTAGAACTGATATGTTCACTATCTTGGGACGAGCCATGCTTTGCTTATATGTCAATGACAGTTAAGTTATTTTTGTTTTGGGTGTTTATGTTAATAAATGATACTGCAAGTAATTAGTGATTACGTCATGTCAGAAGATTTTTTTTCCAGCTGGCTAAGGCCAGTATTTGAAGGATAGAACAGGAGCTGAAGAAGGATTGGTAGACAATGATTGTGGGGTTATCGGGACACCAACAAATTTAGTATGGGGTGTGTAGCTGAGTGTCAAACGCCGGTTGAATAAATCAATTATTAATTGTGATTAGACTGAAAGCGGTCAAAAATCTGGCAAACTGGTAGATCACAAGTTGAAAAAATCCGATGTCTCTGGGAAACGGTATATTTTGGCTTTCCGGATTCTGACCCCACAGTCGTTTAATGGCAGGAGATCCCATTCAGCGGCTGCAACACCTGCATGGGCTCAGCAGCATGTGTCTGGGCGACTGTGTGGGGATGGATGGGTTGTCTGGCTGACTTCGTGGCGATGGTACGTTTTCAGTAGTTATACTGATAGATATATATACATCAGTGTGTGTCATCGCTCAGGGATATTTGATTTTCTGTCGCCAGAAGTGAATTTTCATCTAGATAAGGTGTTTAGCACATAAATGTGTGTGAAGACAATGTCATTTGTTAGTGTGGTGTTATCTGTGAAGCCTTAGTTTTGAGTTCAGTTTTTAAAAAAAAGCAAACTTTGAATGTGATGGTTATATTCATTGCTTGATTCAAGATAGAACTTGTAGTTTGCACGTGGTTTGGCTAGGCTTTGCCTATGTAGTAATATGCAGTTGTAGTCAGTTATTATAGTTGTGTAATACTATTGTTAATATATCCTTAGCTAGGGTTTTTATGAAATATTTCCTGGCCCCTGCACAGAAAAACCCTTGTCTTTTCTGTACTTTTCCTATATTTGCTGCACAGCGGGAAACTACCGATTGTCCTAACCATATTTTATTTTCCTTATCTCTCCGTACTTCTATGTTTTTCTTTTTTCCTTTCTTGCCGCTAGCACATTGGGAAGCATAATATCATCAGCCGACAAAAACAGATGTAATAGAGCAAACCAACTCATTGGGCAAATGGCAGCAATATTAAGAAACATGCATCTGTTGAAACCAAAAGAGCATTCTATGACAGAATCTTCTTGCCAACCCTATATTATCAATTCTGGACAATAACAGAAAAAAAAATTAAACCTGAAATAAAATTGAAACTAAGGGCCCCTAAAAGAACAATAAGGAATACGATCATAAATGATGAAATCCGTAGGCCCGTGATTCCCAAACTGTGCGCCCCGGGGAACCGCGACCTCTTCACGGGGGCGCCGCTAAATATTCGAAGATACACGAGTTTTTTAAAAATTTTTTTTAAATCTCTTACACACGAATGGTCATACTTTTACATAGGCAGGGCGCCGTGGAAAAATTTTAATTGAAAGAAGGCGCCGCGACTAAGAAAAGTTTAGGAAACACTGCCATAGGTGATTGGGAGTAGAGTCAGCTCTGTATTTCACTAGAAGACAGCATGTGAAATAGTTTGGCAAGATGACGCGGATGTCAACAAATAGTCTACTACATCAAACAATGATGTACAGAAAGCCAAGAAGAGGCCGACTATGCAAACAATGGACAGAGGAAATAATAAAGTCTCTGGAAATCTCTATTTTTGAGACCCTCAAACGAGCGCTTGCTTGTAAATTAAAAGTCACCTCGACACTGCAGGGTATTAGAGGACTGATAGGAGTTGCATAAATCATTATTAAGCATTTATAAAATAGCGACATAAACATTGCATGTTAAATTAAGAGTGGACATCATAGCACTCTGGACACTCTCATAAGCTCTCCGTCCCCATCTTCAGCAGCAAACAAGAGTTCAAATTCTGATAGCACCAGTACCTGTCTGATTGTATATACGTCTTGCTCTTTAAGTAAAAATAGTAAAAGTAAAGTTCCATTTTCACGCCTTTCGGCGCATCGGACATATGGGCAGAGCGTCCCATATTTTTACAGACCATCAGCACTCTGTGGGTAATGTGGTCAGCATTACGCCGGCTGTCTTTACTTTCCCAGGACAGCCCATCCTGGTACCCATTTTAGGCTGGGTCGACCTGCGACGTCCCCATACCACGACAAAATTCCACGCAGCCTGCAGTGGGTTTCGATCGCGGTATGCTGGTCTTGCTCTTTACCTGAGTTTTGAGCGTCTGGCAGATCCCCTGGTAACTCCTCGCAGCGCCATTCTCCTCAGCCCGCATTGATCTGTCTGTGCCTACGCACTGTTCACTCGCTCCCAAAGGGCCCGCACAATATCTAGATTCAATCAATCAGGTGCCGTCTCCACAATGAAGGTTGGCTGCAATGGGTCTCCATCAAGCCCTGTCTCTTGCCATTAATGTACACTCACTCATACTGCTGTTCGTCCATCTCTTGATGTTATCCTCCCACTTGTAACGCTGTCTGCCTCTTGCTTGCCTACCTTGAACCTTTCCCTCTAGGATGATCTTTACAATACTGTTATGTCTTTTAATGTCTTTTAATGTTTCACTTGTCTATTTTTTTATTTCACCTAGCAATTCTCTTTTCATTCCCAATTTCCCCAGTACCTCTGTTTTTGATAGCTTTTATTTCCATGAAATACGACTTAATCTTCTGTATATCCACATCTCCAAAGAATTGATACGATTTTCCAGTTGTTTGTTCATTGTCCATGTCTCTGTGCCATACAGTAAGGTTGAGAATACATAACAATATCTAGATTGTCATACTTCAATTCACCCTAAGTGGTGCAGAGCCGGCCAGTCTATCTGGAGAAAATATCCAAAGGACGCTAACTACCCAGGACCTCTGAAGTGATGCTTGCTAATCTGCACGGAGCATGTCTGTCCCCACCCTTCTCAACATGCTCTGTGAGTCAGTTACAATCACATCATGTGTGTACAGCTGATTCTCAAGCCAGCGGAAAGCAGCAGTGACTGCCTCCACCTCCATTCTCAAACTAGACGTTGTCATATCATATGTCAGGCATTGCTGCACTAAGCGACGTCCATTCGCTTTTGCTATGAACCCCCTCGCACTTCGTCTGTCTTTCAACACAGAGCCATCTGCATAGATAATCACATCACGGTTGTCATGAATCCTTTGTTGAACTTCTGATTCTGCAGTACCAGCTGGCCAGTCCTTGCACCCATGACCTAAAGTTTTCTTCTTCCTCTTGTGTTCGTTTTTTTGATTTACAATGACAAAATAAAATACCATTACAAGCACTATATCTCAGAAGATCAGCTACAAGAGCAAGAGGACGGCCCGGGAAAACATGGATCGGCAACATTAAAGACATTCTACGCCTTCACGGCATGACAATAGCCAGTGGCAGCCAACGTGCACTGGATCGCAAATTATTCTTCCCCACGGAGCTTAACAGCAAAACTTGTTTATAATGATGATGATGATGACTGACAGTTCTGTGATAAAATTGGCTGTTTTTAAGAGTTCCTTTTTAGTTCCATACAGCTTTAAGTGCAATGTTGACCCAGTGGGCCAGTATTCCTTTCTTAATGTGCTGTACAAGTGACACTCTTGCAGGACATGTTCTGTAGTCTGCACACACAATCCACATGGGCACAGTGGTGAACTACTTAGACGTAGCTTGTGCATATGCTTGTTAAATTTGTTATTTCCTGTCTTGAGGCGTAGGAAAATGACCTGCCCATGCCGGTCAAGTAAGCGGTAGTCATCTCTGGCCAGACTCTGTTCACTTCTGATAGACTGGACGGCCATTTTTTTTCTCATTATACGTTACCGCATTCTCTTCCTGTTCACATTCTGCCCCTTTCTTAGCAAGTTTATCTGCGGTTTCGTTTTCTAGTATACCACTGTGGAATGGCACCCACTGGGGTACAATACACTTTTGGGCAGCCACTTTGCCAAGTTCAGATCTCAGGTGAGGGAGTTAACCACTCTTGAGGGCTTGAAGTTACTTTAGTGCCACGATCTCTGCTGTATAGTTGGAACATAATTTACCAGTAGGTAAATATTTTGTATCCCCCAGAGGCCATTACCTTGTAGTGGCGGGGGAGCTTGGGAGCCTCAGTGATCTATGACGGCGGAAATGTATGTTACTGGCAGGGTCACCCAAGTCGGACAGGTCTTTGGCGAGGGGCCAGACAAAAGATGTCCTCCTGGTCCTCTAGGCTCGAGGGTTGGGCGCAGTGTTGACAGCTCTGCCCTGTAAAAAAAAAAAAAAAACAACTACTAAGTTAATGAAACTTCAAGAGGAAATAAATGCTCTAAACGTCCGGGGGTCTTGGGACAGAGTCCGTCTGTCAGCATGAACAACATGGGTGAAAGCCGAAAGGAAGCCCATGATGGGTAAACATGTCTATTGGACGTCAAAACCAAATTAAAAATTGGCTTTTGGAATGTAAGGAGAATGAATCCTGATATGTCTGTCAAAACAGCTCTCACGTGAATACCAGAGAGAGAGAGAGAGAGAGAGAGAGAGAGAGAGAGAGAGAGAGAGAGAGAGAGAGAGAGAGAGAGAGAGAGAGAGAGAGAGAGACCTGAATGCGGTATCTCTGACATGGAAAACTGCACTGAAGATTGCACAGGACAAGAGAGCATGGAAAGTCCTCTCTGAAGCCTCATGTGCCACTAGGCCTAAAGAGAATTGATGATATACTTTTATGGTGGTGGTTGTCTAGGTATGTGATAAGGACGCCAGCACCCCTATTTTTTACCGCACTGGTTACTGATCCATATGTGTAAGCATGTATCCACGACTGTTCGGGATAGTTTTCTTGAATCATGCTAAGAGCAGCTGTTTGTTTTTCAAGGTCACTGGACTCATCTCCAGCTGTGAGTCCACTGACTGAAGTCATTATCTGTTTTGTATCACTGACTTGCTCCTAAGGTACAGGGGTAAGTTTCAGTTACGCTTTTCTCATGGGCAAATCTGATTAATACTGTCTTCTAAGTCTTTTCCCCCGATGGACAAAGCTGCTACATTTATTGGATGTGACTGCAAGCTATTAAACTTCTCCATCTGGATCATAGTTTTAGTGTCTCTTCTATAGGACAATGTCTGCATTGAAGTTATTTTTGCATCTCTAGGATCGGTGCAGTTTTCATGGATCCTGTGATGAGTCTAAGGGCTTGATTTTGCCCTATGTCTAATGATTGTAGATGGGAATTAGCAGTTGATGATCAGGCTGTTGCACCAAACTTCAAGTGGGGTCTTATCGCTCCATTATAAACTTTAGAGTTTTCACAATCGCTCCTCAACTTGCACCTGCCAGTTTTCTAAGTACCCCTAGTCGTCTCCTGGCCTTCCCTTCTACATTTTCTATATGTTTGCTCCACGTGAGCCTTTTACTCCAAGATAAATGGGGAAGCTTTCTTCCTTTAGCTAGGATGTTCCTTTGCGAACAATAATAGCTTTGTTTCTGGGGGAAAGAAAGAAAAGCGTTGTGGATGTTTTGACTGTGTTGATCACAACATGCTATTTTTCTGCCTATGTCATTAGGAGATCTGTTGCTCGCTGCATTCTTAGATTTGCCACTGTGGTGTGTTCATCAGTAGGGAGGCCTTTCACAGGTCATTGATATAAACACGACCTAAAGTGATTATAACCTTACATAAGTCTGAAACTTGCTCGTACACATTGACCCACTCCTCTCCTCGCCCAAATTTATCAAGCATCACATATCCAATTGTGTTTTCAGCTTGCGCCATCCGAGACCTTACTCTTTTAGTCTGTGACCCTTAGCTCTATCCAGGGCTTAATGCAGGAGATGCTTATTGTCTGCAGCTACTCTGAGATATGACTTTGCTTGCAAAACTTTAAGCACATCTACAATAGTAGGCAGTGCAAGTATATATCGCATACATACTACCAGGGTGTCTCTTGTACATCCCAGAGTTACCCACGTGGCTTCATTCTGTATGTGTTCAAGTTTCATCAGCTGACTGTTTGACATGATAAGCATTCCAGTCCATAATCTATCACCGACAGGATCACATGTTGGAACATTGCGGGCAGCATTATTTGTTCCATGTCCATTGTTGCCATAATTTTGAGAGTATCGAGTCCTTTTTGACATTTTACCGCAACTGTCTCCACATGATCCCTAAAGGACAGGCTTCTATCGAAAATGATACCCAGTTACCTCAGTTTGCTTTCTCTTTTCATGTTAATTTGATTAATTGTGGGACTTGGAACATTCGCTCTTACAATTCTATTTTCAAGAGAACACCACAAAACAGCTTTTTTTTTCCTTTCTGAAATGATGACATCATCATCATCATCACCAGGTGCCTTGCCGACTGGCGTGGGCTATCATTCCTCTTCATAATCTGCGATCTCCTGCAGCATGTATCAGTTCGTGTGCCGACACACCTAATGCCATGCAACAAGACTGTCAAGCATCTTCTATCTTTGTCTTCCTCTATCCCTCCTTCCACAGATCTTTCCAGTGGTCACAAAATATTCTATTTTCCCTCTTCTCATAACATGGCCGAAAATGGTGACTGTCTCTTTCTGATGTCTGTGATAAGTTGTCTTAGGGCTCCCGCCTTTTTAAAAACCTCTTGGTTGCTCTTTTTGGCTGTCCAAGGTATTCTAAGCATTCTTCTGTAAAACCACATCTCTGAGGCCTCTAAAAATTGTTTGGCCTGCCTACTGATTGTCCAGGATTCACAGCCAAATGTTAAAACTGGATGCATGTAGCAAGCAAGAATTCTTTTTCCAACTCTCAATGACAAGGATATATTGCACAAGATGTTTTTCATTTTATAAAATGCAGTTTTTGCCTGTCCAATTCTGTTTCTTATTTCAGTTATGCATCTTCCATCTGATGTTATCCATGTGCCCAGATACTTACATAATAACACCATTGACTTCTATTACACATTTAGGAATAATTTGTTTCTTTAATACCACCACTACTTCTGTCTTCCCATTATTCAAACTGAGGCCATTCTTTCACTTTCTAACACCACAATGTCTATCATTTCCTGTAATTCTTTCTGACTTGTTGCTATCAAGACTGTGTCATCAGCATAACGTAAATTGTTTATATTGTGCACACCAACCACAATTCCGGGCACATCAATTAAAGATCTAATTTTATATTCAATGCATATTGAAAACAAATCAGGTGAAAGTACACATCCTTGCATGATGACAGCACCCATTCAAAATACTGACATAGGAAAATAAGAAAAAGAAATTTTCTGAAAAAAACTTATATATGATACATCTGCGTTTTGTGCTTCTTTGTATGAGTGCAGATCAATGCATTGTCTGTTTTTTATATAATTTTTTTTTCTGGGAAAACAGGTCTTGACCACAGCAATCTATAACTATAGTTACAGACAGCCGTGCATTGACGAATTAATTAAGTCTTCCAAATGAGAAACTAGAATAAACAGCCAATCCAACTTTTCTTACATACACAGCAATTCTCAAGATGGCTGCGCTCACAATCAAAAATGAACCCGCTGAAGAGTTGGACATCGATTCAAAGTGAGATATTCTAGTGTAAATGTATAATGTGGTCATGTATTATTCCTGTTTTATATTAGTATTGTAACATATACTTATAAGAATAATGACAGTATAGCAGTGGTTTGTTCCCTAAGTTTAGTGATGATGATGATGTGGGCCAAGTAAGTGCCAAGTGACCAACCGATGCGATGCCGACAGGTTGAGAATTTAATATTCGCATTTGTTGCTATTCGTGGAGCGTTTTAGATGTGTTAGTTTTCAGCTGGAACTGGGAAATTGAATTCAGAAATACATTAAAACTAAATAATAATAATAATAAAATTATACTTCTAATTAATTGACGTAGAAGTCAAGTTATAGAATAGGTTCTCCTGTCAACTACGGCCGATAGACAACAGTAGACGGCCGGTTAGTCGGAGTTCTGTCCCTTGGCTACAGTGCAATTACGAAGTGGAAAAGGAGGGAACGAAACAATTGACACAATTACTGTGTGTTGGCGATAGACAGCATGCACTGCCCTGCTATAATCATACGGTTTAGGTTAGGGTTAGAGTTAGGGTTTGGGTTAGGGTTAGCGTTGCGGTTAGTGTCGCCGCATCTCGTCTTCGCAGAAACTCAACATAGCAACCCAAACCCTAACCCTAACCCCTACCCCTAACTTACACCCTAAACCTAACCCAAACCCCAACCGCATGATGACAGTAGGGCACTGCACGCTGTCTATCGCCAACACACAGTAATTATGTCACTTGTTTCCTTCCCCCTAATCCACTCCGTAATGCGTCGCAAGAAGTGGTAATTGAACGCGGTCGTTAACCTGAGTCGCAGCGCGGGTTCTGCCAGGCATGTCGACCTCACTTTGTTTTTTGATTCGTGCCGTCTCCAGTCCGTAATTGCACTGCAGCCAGGGGACAGAACTGCTACTAACCGGCCGTCAACTGTTGTCTACCGGCCGTAGTTTACAGGAAAGCCGTTATACTACTACTACTACGGCTATCCTCAGAATAACGGTCCCAAATTATCGAGGCCAAAAATATACCCTATCAGGCCCTCAGTCACATGTAAATTGCGGATCTCTTTCCGGCGACTATACTGCCACCGCTGAGAGTATCTCCCGCGCTGCGGAGTGGGGCTAAACTAGATGGCTGGGACTCACGAGCAAATAAAATGAAGGAAGCTGCAAGAGATGCGGTGGCCGCTGCTCGTGAGTCTCAGCCATCTAGTTTGGCCTCGCTCCATGCCACGCGTAGATGTGTTGGAGATACTTTCAGCGGTGACTTTAACTCGGCGGAAGCTTTTCCGCTGTATGCTGTGTAGACAACGGAAAGAGGTCTGCAATTTACATGTGACTGAGGCTCTGTTAGGGTACATTTTCTGCCTCGATAATTTGGGACCGTTATTCAGAGGAGAGCCTATACTACTACTACTACCACCACCACTACTACTCGGAGTCCTACTACTACTACTACTACTACTACTACTACTACTACTACTACACTACTACTACTACTACTACTACTACTACTACTACTACTACTACTACTACTACTACTACTACTACTACTACTACTACTACTACTACTATTACTACTACTACTATTACTACTACTACTACTACTACTGGAAAACACTTAAATGTCAGTGAGTGAGGCAGCTGGTTTGCATTTATTCCAGAATTTCATTTGAAATTTTTTCGTTGTCATTTCATTTTCTAATTTATATCATTTATGCATTAATTTAAAGAAGTTAATCAATGGATCGGCACTCTTCCAAATACTGGTCCCAAATTATTCACTGTGAAACACATCCCTTTGAGAGCCTCAAGAGCTTATGTAGTAAAAACATTTAGGCCATCATCATCTGTTTCTACTTCTGCCATTTTTGCTCGATGGATAGCAATGTTTAGACGTTGAGCTAAGCGCCATGGGGAGGATTAGTTTTTAATCTATTGAAGCGACGTGGGGAGGAATAAATTTTGATCCATTGTTTAAGTGTCATGGGGAGGAGTAGTTTTCGCTCCATTAAAGCGTCGTGGGGAGGAATAGTTTTCGATAGATTGTTCACATTACCCATGACTCGCCTTGTTGATTCCAGGGCCACATGTTTGAGGAAAAATAAACAGAATCAATCCACTGCCACCTACAAAGCATTTTGTGAAAGGCAACTAATTAGGACTTTGCTGAAATCAAATGTGTTGGGGCAAAAGGCGCAGATATCGCAGTCTACCTGTAAACCACAACACAGTGTGCCAACCGCCTTTTTAAGGGCAACAAAAAGAAATAAGATTACCTACCTGTGACTTGACCATTGAGCATCTTGAGGCCCTGAATTGGATTCTTTTAAAAGCGAATAATTTGGGACCGGTTTTCGGAAGAGTGCCAACGGATCTAGTATTTGCTGTTTAAAACTAATTAGTCTAACCTATACAGCATACGGTTTAAAAAAAAAACCTTTACTTACTCTCTTACTATAATAGTAATTATTTTTTTGGCACTAGATTTGATTTCTTAACTTCTTATATTATATCTGTTAGTGTTACAAAGGGTCTTCCTAACTGGTGATGTTATTTTATTTGTATCAGAATCATTGAACTCTGTAGCCAGAATCCAAAGGGAATCTCAGATGATTTCATCAAGCAGGCTATCTCACAAAGCGACATTCAACAGAGAGTTAGTGCGGTCAACAGATTGCTGTCCGTGGTAAGTGTGAATGGCCATATGGAGCCATTTTTTTGGCAAATCTGAAAATGGCAACCCTAAAGGATGCAATTTAATGTAAATTACTAATACTTTAAATATAGACACTAGGAGATGTAATCCATTGTTCGTGTAAGTTCACATAGTAATATTCTTTAACTCTTTGAGTCCCAAGGAATGCATCATACGTTCATAGGTTACTGTCTAGAAGCCCAATGAACGCATGATGCGTTGATTTTACGTGTCTCTTGACTACTTCTTGGGCCTGTGATGCTAAACCCTCTGGGACTCAAAGAGTTAATATTTAATATTCTTTGAGGTTTGGATTAGGATTAGCTCTAACTCTGACCGTAACCCTAACTTGAAGCAATGTTAAAAGTAAAAAAAAAGTCAAGGACCCTTTCCACGCCTTTAGGCATATAGGGCTAGACCTATATTTTTATAGACCATCGACACAAGTTGGGTGATGTGGTCAGCATCAAGCCAGCCACCTCTACTTCCCGGGACTGCACCCGGTACCCACTCAAGTCTGGGTCGACCTGGGAGCCAAGGTCATTTTTAAAGAAAAGTCCGGCTTCGCCAGGGAGCAAACCCACGACCTTCCGATCCGCTCTGCCACGGCGACTCCCATATTAAATATTACAGAACATTATTATGTGAATGTAAACAAACAATGGATTGTGTCCCTTTTGCATTTTAAGTTTTTGCCAATTTTAAAAAATGATTTTCTTCCTTATCAGTTGAGCCTGAATGATTTCAGCTGTAGGTTGCATGTTTAGCAATCTTGGCTAAATTTCTTTATGAGATTTTCTTGAACCGATAACAAGAAGAAGCATTTCCTTTAGAAAAAAAAGCCCATCGCTGGAAGTAAAGGAATAAGGCTTTTCATTGTAGTATGTTCTTGCCTTCCTTTTTTTATCTTATGTTATGTATATTTTTCTGTGAAAATTTTCTTCTGCGTTTATCCAAAAATGTAATTGTGTCATGCCCGTTTACAGCATGGCTACAGTATTTGCACCGTTCGGCTGACATATCCGACTTCTTCGGGCGTTTGTTGCCTGGGTTAGTCTTCCTAGTTAGTTTTTTGGGACCCACATGTAGGTTTCCGGGCCCCAATATGGAGAAAACAAGCAAAGACCCACTGCTGCTGCAAAAGCATGTCGTAAGAGTCAACTTATTGGGGAGCTTCCTTTGAAATTGGAGTGCATCTGCCTGAGAGGCAAGGAACCAACAGTCGGCATTCAAGTGAATCAGATCTGTAAAACGGATGCACACGCAACACTCAGGTTCTAGAGCAGGACTGCAGTTCAGAAGTGGACGAACAACCAGAACTTTCCGCCAGAGTGTACAGCTGATGAACGTGAAGAAGAAGAAGAAGTTTCTTGGGACTTTGCGGTGTGGTCATCTTTGTTTTCCTGTCCACAGCTGATGCCACCCAGGCTGGTCAGCAGCAGCCACGTAACGCTCAGGAGAGACAAGGGCAGAACACAAGTATTCCCCACCGTTCAAGGAGGCTTCCATAAATGCAGAGGTAGTACATATTGCTCTGATACTGGACACACTCAAGGAATCATTGCATCCAGATACTGGACACACCCAAGGAATCATTGCATCCAGGTACTGGACACACCCAAGGAATCATTGCATCCAGATACTGGACACACCCAAGGAATCATTGCATCCAGATACTGGACACACCCAAGGATTCATTGCATCCAGATACTGGACACACTCAAGGAATCATTGCATCCAGATACTGGACACACCCAAGGAATCATTGCATCCAATTTGTGAACATAAAATGCAAACATTTAAAGTAATGTTTTCTCATAAGGCAAACGTCATAATATATTTGGTTTTAAAACAAAGGAAACTGCAAAAGGCATAAGAAACAGTATTTTCTGTAATAATGTCTCTTATTTCTTTCTTCATTTCCAGAACAAGATTGAAATTCTGCAAAGTGGTGCAAAGCTACTTTATAGGCTGAAAGATCCTGATGCCTTAAGGTTAGTACAGCATGAGCAGTTTATCTGGGTGTATAACTTTTTTGTTTTGTTTTGTGAGGCCGTCACTCACAGAGAAGTATAACTGGGTATTTATGCTAAACTTCTTAGCTAGAGAAGCGGATAGATAGTGTAAGTCACAAGAAGATCATTTTTAAACCTGATCATCCCCGTGTGGGAAAAACAAGAATAGACCCACTGCCTACCCAAAAGCATGTTGTAAGAGTCGACTAATTGGGATCTCCTTCACAGTCGGGTGGCATCTGCCTGAGAGGCAAGGAACCTGCAGTCTGCATACAAATGAGTCACATCTGTAAAACGGATGCACACACAACACTCAGGTTCTGGAACAGGACTGCAGCCCAGAAGTGGATGAACAACCAGAACTTTCTACCAGAGTCTACAGTTGGTGAATGCGAAGAAGAAAACCTGATCATTAATGGGTTTTCTATAAACATTGTAAATCTACCTTATTCTTTTGCACAAACATGCCCCCCCCCCCCTTCCTTTAAAAAAAAATTACCCTGCTGTTAGATTTTTAAAATTTCTGAATACACAGAATGGACTTAAAAGTAGCCTATGACTTCAAATTCCCTTTTTTTAATGGAGAAAAGTAGAATTCCAATGTAAAGTTTTCTTCTTCTTCTTCTTCTTCTTCTTGTTCACCGGCTGTGAATTCTGGCGGTAAGTCACGGTTGTTCTTCCAAAATGGACTTTTGGCTTTTACCTTGACCTGAGTTTTGCGTGTACATCCGTTTTACTGGCTTATTTGTTTGCAGTACTCGTTCCCCGCCTCTCCGGCAGATGTACTCCGACTTCGGAGGAAGACGTCAAGCCTATTTCTAGATTGACTGTGGCCATTGTTTTGTGTGGGTCGAGATGTTGCCTTATTTGTGTGGTGTCCTCTTTGACTTTTAGCAGGTGTGGCCCCCGGCATGTCGTCCTTAAGGCAGCTCTATGTAGAGTTTTCAGCCCTCAAGAGAAGGCAGGGGCAGATTATGGGCATTCCCCGCCATCCAAGGAGGCTTCCATAAATGCAGAGCCGACACATGATGCTCTGGTTCTGGGCTCACCCAAGGAATCGTCACGTCCTGCCCATGACTGCTTAACCTCACAACCGTGTATTGAGCTTCCCGCGCTACAAGGCTGCGCTCTCCGGAGATCAGCGGGGAGCAGTCCGCAGGTCTAGGACGTTTGTGGCCACTCAAATAGGTACATTCTTTTTCATCTTACGTTAGACACCTTTAACGTTGTTTCAGCTGTGCCCTTAGCACGACAGAATGGGGAAGCAAAGTGCGTCAGGCATGGCTGCACCTGTTTGGTCCCAACACTCGGGCGAGTTGGACCAGTGGATACGGACATTCAGACTTTTCCTAATCGGTACGAGTTATGATCGTCGGACTTTGAGCTTGCATGTGTGTCGTGGGGTGTAACTTTGTCGGACATTGTTTACAAGCCAGCATATGAATAGTTGCTGCCATGGTGTACCTCAGCGTGGTGACGACGACACTGAGGATTGACAGAGGATGTACGTAGGTAGGATCTTGCTGCGAGAAGTCGCCCACAAGAGATGTTACTCGTCTTGGCTGCGGGTAAATCTCTCGGTCAGGGTTGAGTCTCAGCAGCACAGTTTTCCATTCGCTCCCGAATTTTAACCAAGAGTTGTCATTTGATGGTACATTTAGCAAGCAATCCTTGAGTTTTGTTACTTTTCACCCATGCGTTTGGGGGCGGGCTGGTGAGAGCCAGAAAGGACTCTACACCTCTAGGGGCCGCCAGCTCCGAGATCCCCTGCCAACTCTGTTAATGCTCATTTGAGACATTATCCGTGGGGCACGACGGGGACGTGCAACAGGAGTCTTGCATGAGGTTCCGTAAAACCAGAACTGGCGCCCGAGTGGGGTAAGGAATATCTCCTTATACACATCACATCAGACTTAACTTCCCCTCATGCCTGTGACCGAAATCACCGCTCCACAATGTAAAGTTTTGATTGCATTCCTTACCTGGTAAAAGAAGGCCTCTTTCCTGTTGGCGACTCCATGTGTTTGAAGTTTGCCTAGATATGATCTTTCCACCATCTTTTTGTCTGCTTGTTATTGTAAATTATAATCATACTTGCCTTGTTTTATAATGTCACGGAGTGAATCAACCAAACCCTGCACAGTAAACTCATCCTGACGTTGACGCCCCTAGCGGGCAGGTCACATTTCAAATTTATACCCGTCCGGTGGGTATATAGTCCCTCATATTGATATAAACCTCTATCTGGTGGAATAGATATTTCTATACCCTCTAGTTGTTTTGAAAATTCTACATTTTCAAACTTGCAACTGTGGGATAGATATTTTCTGGAATAATATTCTGTATTCCTGGAAACCTTTTTACTCCTTGGCGTACTAATACAGGACATTTTTTTTCTAGAAACGCCAGGCGAGGTCATTCTTTGCCTGACTCCCTAGGCGTGCAGAAGCATTTCACTTCTCTGATTAAATCTTGGCGCATTCAAAATACCAGTTTAATCATTGAAGGATTCCTAAGCTTGTGATGATATCTTCTTGGAGGCCAGGCAGTGAATCAGCGGTCCACAAAACCACCAACAGGGAAGTCACCTATGTCTAAGCCAGTGGTGGGCATCAGATTGTAAACCAAACTTTTGTCTTCCATTAAATGAAATCCTCCAGTTGGTCTACAGACAAACATTATGGGTGTTGTACCTTCACCATTATTTATCCGGAAGCTTGATTGTGCCTCAAGTGATTGACTTGGTATGCAAGATCCTCTCCAGAAGCTTGGGTGCATCTCCAGTGTTCAAGTGTTTAGTGTGGGACTGTCTTCAACGTAACAACAGAGTGACTGAACATCCAGGAAGTTCAAGAAACCAGGGATTCAGATAAGTGTGGTCAATCGTTGGTTTATTGCCAGGCTTCACTATTAATCGTCCACATGATCATGATGATGATCTAGGCGGACCTTGGGAATCTCTTACACAGTCAGTCAGATCTGTTTTAGAGTTTTGGTCCTTCATATCACTCTGGGTGCTTGATGTTCTTTGCTGATTCTTATATCATGTTGATGTTGAACTTATTACATGTATTTCCAAGTTTTCACTATTGACTGGAGTGTCAATCATTCATTGTTCTTAGCTGTCTAAAGTACATGTATGTTCAATTAATAATCTTCATCTGTGTTAACATGGCTATGATAGTACACTATCATAGCCTGGGGGCTATCTTTTTATAGTAGTGGGGGTGTCCAGCCAAGTTGCGCCTCGGATTATTAGATATTCTATAGTGCCAGAACTTGAGTTGCCCTACTCCTGAAATAGGTTGAGCGTATATTGGCCACAGGATATACCTTAGACCAATACGAGCCGACGCCTCAACATTATTTTATTTCAGAGTGCTGTTGGTTCTTAAGGAGAAATCGACACACGACACGAGCGGTATATGACATATATCAAGAAATTATGAAAGTAATTCTTTGGACAACAATTTGTAAAGTATTGTAAACACGATCAGCCTCACATATTTATATTCTGTATTTTTATGAATACATTGTGGTTCATAATCAATTTTCTCCTCACACATTTACAGCCAAGTCAAGGGTGCAGATACAGAAGAGAAAATTGTGTTTCAAATCATCAGGGATGCTCAGAATAAAGGTCAGTTGTCTTTTATCTTTGTACTGTAGCATGCATTACAAGCACAAGCAAGTAAATAAAAGTAACAATTTTGACAAGAGTGCATCTTCCTTGTAGCAACATAGGGATGTGAGTTATGGACTATCTTGCAGTCAGTAAGGAAGAAAATCAAGGTTTTTGAGCTGAAATACTGCAGAAAGACTCTTAAAAAATACCATGGAACAAGAAGGAAAGAAATATTTACATTCTAAAAGATCCTAGCGTCTAGGAAAATTGGTTCACAAACAGCATTCTGTCTCAGAAACTGAAATTCTAAGGCCATATCAAATATCAAAGTTGCTTGAAAAGACAGCAGTGGAAGTTGTGGTACCGGATAAGAGAGGTAGATGGGCCTAGAATGGGTTAACAGCATCCAGAAGTCCAGACTCAAGAAACTCACTTGGCTGTACACACCACGGTACACAGGGGTGCAAGGAGATAAAAGAGCTGAAAGAATGGCTGTGTTAATAGTGGTTTGTGAAAAAGATGTAAGGACAGGACAGACATACTGAATGGTCTGTGTTTCAGAGACACTGAAACAAAGGGGTGAGAAACAATAAATCCACCTGCATGCAGTAACTGGTTGCTGGGCTGTGAGAAGATATGCCAGTCAACTTCTACTGGTCTCCATGAGTAGAGACACTGACATAGCTGCTGCATTGGAGGATGGAGTATGAATGGCTCGGACCAGTGTGCTATGGTGTCAGTACGGATAACAAGCAACAATAAAGGTAGGGGCCGACCAGCATGAGTTGGGGGGGGGAACCATATGACATTAGAAACGCCTTGGGCCAGAAAGTACGCGAGAACTTTTGAAAAGAATTTCGCTGTTTTTTTTCTCTCAAATTATCCACGTGTGGTTTAGTCTAGGAAATGAAACTAAAAGGATTTTGGCAGAGTGACTTTCCCTGAATAGTTTAATCGTACCTCCAAACATTAGAAACTAGTACGAACGCGCCTGTGAAGCAAAATGTAAGTGACACTCGATTGACGATGACACCGTTGTTTGGGCAGAACGGAACTTCCCAAACTATGCTCACACCATTGTTTGGGCCTTAAAGAGTTAAGAGGGTCGCAAAAAAAAAAGTTGGCCTGACCTCCTAGGCTGACTCAGTCTGCTTGGTTTTAGTATACATTCTCTGTTGTATATGCTGTCTGGATAAGTAGAATTCTTGATAAATGCAACAATTTCCTTAGGTCCCAGTGACTTCTATTTATCCAGACTCAACTGTACCCAGTATGTCTCAAGACACAGAGTTTATTGACAATGTCCCTGTCGGTTTCTGGAGCTGTGTTATAAGAGGATAGAACTCCCACTACCCTTCACAGGCATGTCGTAAAAGCTGACTTATCAGGACAGTTTCTTTTTAAGTCAGAATGCATATCCGTGAGAGACAAGGATCAATAGTAAACAGGTATATAAATATATAAATACACTAATAAATAAGTGAGATCTGTAAAATGGATATGCACACACAACTGAAGTTCTTGAAGAAGACCAAAGTCCAGAAGTGGACAAACAACCAAAACTTTCCACTGGAATTTACATCTGTAAACATTAAGAAGAACAGATGAGACTGACAATAATTTTTGGCTTTTCAAAAGTACAAATAATTCATGAAACATACATCGTACTTATAATCATTTCAGAAACCTGCGTCTTATATGAATTAACTTTGCTGTGCTTTTATATTTAATAGGAATATGGACTCGAGATATTCGAATCAAAAGCAACCTGAAAAACATTCAAGTCCTGAACAAGATCTTGAAGAATTTGGAAAGCAAAAAGATAATCAAAGCCGTCAGATCTGTAAATGTATGTACCCTGAAACATTTTAAGTTTTCAAACCTTGATCTCTTTCCACATAGTTGGTATATTAAGTCACCTTATTCTACAGTATATTTAGTAACCTTATTCTACAGTATATTAAGTCACCTTATTCTACGATATATTAAGTCACCTTATTCTACGGTATATTAAGTCACCTTATTCTACGGTATATTAAGTCACCTTATTCTACGGTATATTAAGTCACCTTATTCTACGGTATATTAAGTCACCTTATTCTACGGTATATTAAGTCACCTTATTCTACGATATATTAAGTCACCGTATTCTGCGATATATTAAGTCACCTTATTCTACGATATATAAAGTCACCTTATTCTACGATATATAAAGTCACCTTATTCTTCGGTATATTAAGTCACTTTATTCTACGGTATATTAAGTCACCTTATTCTGCAAGGTGTCTCATAAGTTTCAATACATAAGAAAAATAAATATATCACCAGAAACATTACAAGCCTAATTCCTAAAATAAACATATCACCAGAAACATTACAAGCATAACTCCAAAAATAAACATATCACCAGAAACATTACAAGCATAACTCCAAAAATAAACAAATCACCAGAAACATTACAAGCATAACTCCAAAAATAAACATATCACCAGAAATATTACAAGCATAATTTCCAAAATAAGCATATCACCAGAAACATTACAAGCATAACTCCAAAAATTAACATATCACCAGAAACATTACAAGCATAATTCCAGAAATTAACATATCACCAGAAACATTACAGGCATAATTCCAGAAATTAACATATCACCAGAAACATTACAAGCATAATTCCAGAAATTAACATATCACCAGAAACATTACAAGCATAACTCCAGAAATTAACATATCACCAGAAACATTACAAGCATAATTCCAGAAATTAACATATCACCAGAAACATTACAAGCATAATTCCAGAAATGAACATATCACCAGAAACATTACAAGCATAATTCCAGAAATTAACATATCACCAGAAACATTACAAGCATAATTCCAGAAATTAACATATCACCAGAAACATTACAAGCATAAATACAGCTGTGCTTATTCATAATATTCAAGAGTGAACTTGCATTTGAGGAATTTAGACAGGAAAAAGCTAATTCACGGTGTTGAATCTGTCAATGTTTGCACCATGAAACATTTTTACCTCTTTAAACTTTTTCTCTACCAGAAAGTTTATTATTGAGCATACATAAGTTACTTAAAAGTAACTACTTACTAGGACAGAAGTGTTAATAACAAATGTAAACGAGTGAAGATAAAACACTAAGTGTATTGTGCGTTACTTGTTATTCAATGAGTTAAATATTGTTGCAGTGCAATTACCTTTTTTTTTTAGATTAAAACACTACTGTTTAATGATAAGTTTCTGCAGATTTAACCAAATTTAAAATAAATGTGGAGATAGATGCACCATACGTTTAGTAGGGCAAGATGAAAAGACAGATAAGCAGAAATTAATGTTGGAACTTGAAAGGGAAAACGAAAATGGGAGACTAATGATAATTTGCAGAATACCTTTGGCAGAAGAATGAGCTGCCGTGGTGTAGTGGCTTGACACTCACTTGGTGATGGTGGCAGTAGATAAACATATCACCAGAAATATTACAAGCATAATTCCCAAAATAAACATATCACCAGAAACATTACAAGCATAATTCCCCCCCCCCCCCCCCCCCCCACACCCCTCACAAAAATAGGTCCCCCAGAAACAACACAGGGACTACTTATAGTATTAGTTGGTTTACTTAGTGTTTCCTATTCAGTATCAGAGTAATTAAAATCACCTCTTGATTCACTAGAAAATGTCCAGTTCTCTTGAGGTCTTCTTTGTTCATCCGAGGATGTATTTGCATTGTGCTTGTTTGCAGTAAAGTCAACACGTCCGGTTTCTATTGCTGAGTTCAACATTAGTTATCTTTCTGAACCATAAATCAGTAGATTTGATGTTATAGTTTACATTATGTTAGAGATCATTATGTGTTCCACTTAGTTTATATTTTATTTATTATGGCATGAATTCTCAATATATGATATATGTTCAATAATGAAAAATGATGTGGGAGTAGTACAGATGTGGTTTTATAGACAAATGATGTGGGAGTAGCACAGATGTGGTTTTATAGACAAATGATGTGGGAGTAGCACAGATGTGGTTTTATAGACAAATGATGTGGGAGTAGCACAGATGTGGTTTTATAGACAAATGATGTTTAGTAGCACAGATGTGGTTTTATAGACAAATGACTGTGGGAGTCGCACAGATGTGGTTTTATAGACAAATGGTGTGGGAGTAGCACAGTGTATTGTGGTTTTATAGACAAATGATATGGGAGTAGCACAGATGTGGTTTTATAGACAACACTGATGTGGGAGTAGCACAGATGTTTTTTAATAGACAAATGATGTGGGAGTCGCACAGATGTGATTTTATAGACAAATGATGTGGGAGTAGCACAGATGTGGTTTTATAGACAAATGATGTGGGAGACTAATGCACAGATGTGGTTTTGGCAGAAAATGATGTGGTGTAGTGTGGTTTTACACCTCACTTGGTGATGGTGGGTAGATAGCACAGATGTGGTTTCCCATAGACACAATGATGTGCAAGTAGCACAGATGTGGTTTTATAGACAAATGATGTGGGAGTCCCCTCACAGATGTGGTTTTATAGAAACAAATGATTATAGTAGTAGCACAGATTAGTGGTTTTATAGACAAAGTATTAAATGTCTTGATTCACTAGAAAATGTGGTTTTCTTGAGGTCAAATTTGTTCATCCGGGATGTAGCACAGATTGTGTTGTTTAGTAAAGTGACGTCCGGTTTCTATTGCTGACAACATTAGTTTTATTTCTGACAAATGATGTTTGATGTTATAGTAGCACAGATGTGAGTTTATTGTTCCATAGACAAATGATGTGGGAGTAGCACATGATGGTTTTTCAATAGACAAATGATGTGGGAGTAGCACAGATGTGGTTTTATAGACAAATGATGTGGGAGTAGCACAGATGTGGTTTTATAGACAAATGATGTGGGAGTAGCACAGATGTGGTTTTATAGACAAATGATGTGGGAGTAGCACAGATGTGGTTTTATAGACAAATGATGTGGGAGTCGCACAGATGTGGTTTTATAGACAAATGATGTGGGAGTAGCACAGATGTGGTTTTATAGACAAATGATGTGGGAGTAGCACAGATGTGGTTTTATAGACAAATGATGTGGGAGTAGCACAGATGTGGTTTTATAGACAAATGATGTGGGAGTAGCACAGATGTGGTTTTATAGACAAATGATGTGGGAGTAGCACAGATGTGGTTTTATAGACAAATGATGTGGGAGTAGCACAGATGTGGTTTTATAGACAAATGATGTGGCAGTAGCACAGATGTGGTTTTATAGACAAATGATGTGGCAGTAGCACAGATGTGGTTTTATAGACAAATGATGTGGCAGTAGCACAGATGTAGTTTTATAGACAAATGATGTGAACACACTGGACAGGTTAAAAAACAATAGAGATGTCTTGAACAAAATTAACTCATGATTATCCACATTAGAAGGAGATAATCAACATGCTTTGGTCACATTGAATGGAGGGAAAGGGGTGGAGAGACTGAAACAGAAAATACTGGAAAATTTGACAGCATAGCGTGGAAGATTTCTGTGTCAGGAAAACAATTGAAGATACATGAGACAGAAGGTTGTGGATAGATATGACTGACTACCAGTGCCAAACGACATGGACTATAAGAAGAAGAAGGAGGCAGGAAAAAAAAGGGATCTTTCACCTTTAGTTTAGTAATGCTGAGCTGTATTGACAAACTGTTATGGACATTGTAATTAATTATTCTCATTTTGTTTTTTCAAAGGCATCCAAGAAAAATTTTGTACATGCATAAATTGTGCACGTTGTAATTATTTTGCCTCTTTTTAAATTTGTTATTTAAAGGCATCCAAGAAAAAAGTGTACATGCTGTACAACCTTCAGCCAGACCAGTCTGTCACTGGAGGGCCCTGGTATTCTGCTTCTGAATTTGAGTCAGAGTTTGTGGAAATCCTCAACGCACAAGCTCATAAATTCTTGCAGCAGAGGGTAAGAATACATTCTTACAGCAGATACATCTATGCAATGTGCAGCGACAGTTCTCTGATGGCTGTCCTTCTAAGACACCTGAGGCCTAAGGTAGATGCACCACTTAGTGAAAAGAATCCAGACCTCCAGTCTGCTACCCAGTCACTCTTAAGTATCACTGATCAACCACCCTGTGTGGGTTTCAGGGCCCTATTATAGGGAAAACAAGAATAGACCCACTGCCTACCCAAAAGCATGTCGTAAGAGTCGACTAATTGGGAGCTTCCTTCGAAGTCGGAGTGCATTTGCCTGAGAGGCAAGGAACCAGCAGTCCGCATACAAATGAGTGAGATCTGTCAAACGGATGCACATGCAACACTAAGGTACTGGTATAGGACTGCCGTTCAGAAGTGGATGAACAACCAGAACTTTCCGCCAGAGTTTACAGCTGGTGAACGAGAAGAAGAAGAAGAAGAAGAAACTGATCAACCACCAGTCAACTGCTGTAATCCGTAATAACTAAGGGACTCCGCTGACCAGCATTTTCCCATTACAACTCCATGTTGGTCAACACAAACAAGTTACCACAGCACCTTCTGTAGCACTTAAAGACACTCCGTCAACCAGCAGGCCACATAGCCGCGACTCTGTCGACCCCAGCAAAAATGGACTAGTTTTCATGCCAGCCAATCAGATAGCTTCTCGCATTTCTTGCATATGTGGGCTGTTTATTGACGGCTTTCGAGAAAGTTTAATCTGTGCGGTAATTTTACATCAATTTTTTTCTGGGTTTACCTGTGCCCAACAATGGTGAAAAAAGACTGTTATGTCGTAGCAACTGAAACATAGCTGGAGGCAGGAAAATGAGTAGAACTATGTGTGAAAGGCCTCTGAAGGGCCTTACTTCCCAAAACACAAGTGTTAGGACTTATTCAAGCTTCATCCATAAAAAAAATTCACCCACATTTTTTTAGGTTAGTCATGTTTGTTCCAAAGTTTAAAAAAAAGTGCTTGCATAAATCATGCAAACCAGCATAGTCAGTTTGAATAAATGTTGAGATTTCAGTTTGATTCATAAATATTCTGTTAGCTCATTCAATTTCCTACTCGAATGTATATAGTTTTATATATGTTAATTAAAAGCTTAATTTTTTAAAATAATTTTTTGTGTATAAACTGTGAGAATCCCCTCCTGAAGTTTCGTCTTTTTGGCACTGAAATCTCCAAAAAGACTCCATCTTCAGAGGGTTAATTTCAGGAACAGGTTTAGATCTTCCTTGTGGTTTTAAACAGATACGATTAAATGTTCCATTTCCTTTAAATTGTTCGAAAGGAGGACTGTGTAAAACTATTATAACTTAGTTTTTTCAGACAAAATTTGTTCCGTCGCTTCCCCATGTGTCTAATCCGGGGCCTCATTGTGGGGGAAACAAGAATAGACCCACTGTCTCCCCAACAAGCATATCGTAAGAGTCGACTTACTGGGGGTTACCTTAGAAGTTTGAGTGATCTGCCTGAGAGGCAGTGAACCAACAGTCTGCATATAAATAAGCCAGATCTCTGATCTATAAAATGGATGTGTATGCACGACTCAGGTTCTGGGACACGACTAAAGTCCAGAGATGGATGAACAACCAGAACTTTCCGCCAGAGTTTACAGCCAATGAAAGTGAAGTAGTTCTACAACTGTGATCATATATTTAACTTTAACTAAATAAAAAATAATAAAAAAATATAAATATAAAAATAAATAATAATATGATATTTAACAGTACAAGTTGTTCCATATTCATAGCTAAGAAATTTGTTGATGTTATTTCCATTGATTCTGTGTTAGGCAGTAGATGCAAACAAAGTGTATGCTGATGATCCTTGGACAAGATTGCAAGCTTCATATGCTTCAGCAGAGGATGTCCTTAAATATATCACAAACCTGGGTATTAGTAAGGTAAGTGTAAAATATGTTTCAGTGCAACTGTATCCCAAACTTGAGTATTAGTAAGGTAGGTGTAAAAAAGTTTAAGTGCAACTATATCCCAAACTTGAGTATTAGTAAGGTAGGTGTAAAATAAGTTTCAGTGCAACTATATCCCAAACTTGAGTATTAGTAAGGTAGGTGTAAAATAAGTTTCAGTGCAACTATATCCCAAACTTGAGTATTAGTAAGGTAGGTGTGAAATAAGTTTCAGTGCAACTATATTACAAACTTGGGTATTAGTAAGGTAAGTTTATAGTGAAAAATATGCCCTACAGTGTAATTATATTACAAAATTGGATATTAGTTGTTGAGTGTAAAGTGTGCCTCACAGTGTAATTATGTGACAAACCTGGGTGTTTGGTCAGTTTAAATGATGTTTCAGTGTTACTGAATCACAGACTTGAGTATTAGATAAGTTTATAGAGTAAAATGTGCATCACAGTGTAATTATGTGACAAACCTGGTTAGGTCAGCTTAAATTAAGTTTCGTTGTGATCGAATCGCAGACTTGAGGTAAGTTTAGTGTACAATTTATCTCACTGTGTAACTATATCATAAACTTGGTGTGATGACCCTGCTTTGCATGGTCTCCACGAGTACATTGTGGCAAGCAGGAAGTCCGTGCTACAAGTGACGGCACGAGATACTTGTGGCCGGTGGAGTAAGCGAGGCGAAGCCCGAGCTAGCCTCGTGGTCAGTCGATCATGAGAAGTCAGAGTAGACGGTTGTAGTATTGGAAGATGTCGTCTTTATGTCGGGCAAATGGTTAATGTTCGAATGTGTCGCGAGTGAAGTAAATGGATCAGAATAAACTGACAGATTGTACAATGAAGCTGAGTGGCGTTAGTGTGTGTTGTCAACCCTAGACGTTGAAGTCGGTGTAAACCAAGGTTCATTCCAAGTTGAATCAAGAATCATTCCAAATGAAGCATCGCTTCATTTCAAGATAGTTGAAAGCGTAACTGCAAGTCTACGCCTGGGTTCATTTCAAGTCTACGTTTTGGCTCATTTCAAGTGGGGAGCTTGTCCGAAGGAAATTCGAAACCACGCGGACCTCAATCATATGAAAACAATTTTTCTTGCAAGGTAAGATAAACATGCGGAAAACAGTGTACGATACAACATTTTTACCCGAGCAGGGCCTATAATTAACACAGCAAGCGCCGACGGGTCAGCTGCCGACCAATGAAAACCAGTGTGTCATCTACGCCCGGCCACACACCGTATCACTACGTTTTGCGAATTCAGGAAGTTTCATGGTCACCAGAGTTACACATCGTAAATATTATAAATCAAGTTTGTGAATTAAATCAGATTTGTGACGATTATTGTTTCGGAAACCAGCAGACTACGAACTAATTTTATTTACAAAGGTATGCTAAGTTTTCTTACTGCGGTGACATTTTTGCATTGATGTGCGTTTATCAGAATGGCATCTAAAAGGTGGGTAAAAAGTAAGAACACTGTGTCGCAAGTATCTTCAGCGACAACAATGAAAGATACATCGATAAGTAACCAGAAGATCAAGATGTGCATTTTTTGTAAGTACCAGCACAGTTCTGCAACTATCTGCGACAGAGATCCTAAATATTCAAGTTATATTGAAGACTTGGTCAATAAAAAGTGGCAAAATAAACAAAAGAATAACCTTAAAAAGTGCCACTTCTGTAAGGCATTCGGACATATTGTAAAACACTGTGTTGGGAAACAGATGTTAAAAGACAAGAAAAGATCCTTGTTTGCAAAAACTAATTCAGTTACAATGGATTCAGAAGGTATTCCTACTCTAGATTGTTCACTGTGCTACTGGAGAAAGAATCAAGGAAAAGTTACAGCTCCACATATCATGTTTATAGGAAAAAGCCAATTGAAATGTCCAGGAACTAAAAAAATTAAGAAGGAAATCGTGATTGCAGAATTAGAATCCAGCAAGAGTAGTAATACAAGCAAGAAAGTTGAAACGAAAAAGACAACAGCCACTGAAACAGAGAAAAAGTCAAACTCAGAAACAATGAAAATTAATCAAGCAAAGGATATCACTGTTCCAACAATGACATCAGTCGAGACAAAAGCAACTCAGTGTATGAAAAAGACAGATTGTGAAATAATAGATAGGCAAACTGTGGATAAAGAATTTTCACTCTTAGAGGACAATAAATATATAGATTATGATCAATTCCACAGAGCAACAAGTCAGAAATATTGTGTAAAATCAACTAAATGTTTGATAAACAAGAAACCAGCACAAATGCAATTAAATAGAAAATCAAATATCACTTTGGTACGTGAAAATGTTTTAGAAAAATCAGATTATAGCGGAGAAATGGTTTACTGTATAAACAGAGAAGATTTTTTTATGCGATTTTGGACAGCTTATATTTATTTGAAGTCGCCCTATATATCAAGACCATTGAAAGTAGTGGTAACGGACAACATCGGAACAGATGTGATTCTGGGATACAAAGACTTCAACATTAGAGACTGTTCTGATGAAGACATACGAGTTTTGGGAACAAAGTCATCTCCATCAACAAAAATAACAGCTGATTCAAGGAAAATTACCATCTTTATTTATTAACTGAAGTATCACTATTTACGAACATGAAACTATACGGTCCATCATCCTGAACATCATCAATTTAACATATCACCATGCAAGAAGTTCAATATTATTATGTCAAGAAGCTACATAGAACCACCTTCAACCAAACAATCAAGAGTAAACCTGAACAATCATCTTGGACATTTTAGCAGTCTTCATCTTCAAGATTATCATATTTCAATCAAAATCAGAAATCACCAACCAGTACTGTACAGTGAATGAACAGAACCATATCAGCCACTGAATTATTCAAATTTGAAAATCACTATCAAGAAACACGAAATTTTCTCCAGATACCTCAAAAATCATCAAATTCTAAGCGACACTTCAAGAGCATCTATACAATATCAAGATCGTCGAATACCAAACGTATCATAAAATAAAGAATGCGAGAATAATGAAGCATTCCCGACCGTTAAACGCAATCAAGAACAACCAAAAATGTCAGTATTGCTAGTGTTCACACAAATATTTATTGTGAAATTTAGATCAAGTTGATTATTTAAAGTACTGTGTAAATAAATATCAAATTAATGATGAAGTATTTTAAAAAGTGTGCATAAACACCTGATTTCATTTTATAAAAAACAGTCACATACTGTGTGTATTGAACACCTTCCGTTTAATTCCATTATTATTTTATAGGTGGCATATCAGTGTATACAGTCACTGAACACTGATAATAGCATTGTGTTAACTCATTAAATTAAAGTATATTTTTAGTCAGTATATTTGCAAGATTACCAGCTATCCTACAAAGAGACACCCCAGAGCAGAGCAGACTGTTGAGCAAACCAAGGAATGAGAACCTTGAAAGCAAGCGCCAGAGTACAAGCAAGACACACACAGCCTGCAGAGATGGATCAAGATCAAGGATAGTTAGTGGAATGAATGGGAATGAAAGAGAATAAAACAGGTATGAATGATGAATGAAAGATTTGTGGGTAGTATTTTAATAGTGTACATGCAATTTAACTTAGGTTAGTAGTTCATTAGGATTATTTTAGGATTTATGTAATGACAGTAGTTCAAAAGTTTAAGAAAAAAAAAAGAAAAGAAAAAAATCTCTCTCCCCAGGAACAGCACAGAAGAATTAGATCAAGATTTAGCGATAGATCATATAGAAATTTTTTTCCACAGAATGACTTAGATACAAAATTCAATTTAAAATGTTTTAACATAGGTGTACAGAACAGGGACATGGTAAATTGGTCCACGACACCCAAGATTATAAACTGCTTTAATTATACTGATGCTTAGACAGACTGATGGTAAAGAAAGAGTGCACACATCAAAGCACAAGCACAGTAGAGGAGTTGAACTCATCTGTATCCATCTAAAGGGGGAAAGGTGTGTGGGATTCCTTGGAGTTGAATACTCTGTTAAAGGTGATATAGAGACTGATGGGGAAACCCTAAACTCTATTAAAAATCATCCCAATAGTCATCATTTCATCTGAGATTCCTTGGAGTTGAATACTCTGTTAAAGGTGGTTATAGACTTGGAGGAAACTCTTAAGATCTATGAAAAATATATCTCAATTATCATTGTTTACATGTTGGATTCCTTGGAGTTGGGTAATTACTCTGTGAAAGGTGAGACTTTGGTCTATGAAAAATATCTCAACATGCATTTTTTTTTCTGTGGTAGATTCCTTGGGGTTGGGTAATTACCCTGTAAAAGGTGTTATAGGGCTTTTAGGAAACTAGAAGCACTATGAAAAATATATCTTACCACTATCATATCGGCTAAGAGTCCTTGGGGTTTAACACCCTGTGAAAGGTGATGTAGAAATATTGGTTAAATCCAATTTTCTGTGTAGTAAATATCTCAAAGCTGATCATCATCACTATCATCATTTCACTTTACACCCGATAGAGTAGATATAGTGACTAGACAATACTACAGATGCAATAGGTGCAAAGATGGTTTAAACTCTTCACCAGCTCAGTACTAGGAAAAGCATGCAGTAAATATTAAAGGCAGTTTTTAAAGGGCAGTAATTAAGGATAATCAGGAACCATAATTCCATAGTGGTAATACAATTAAATTGATTTACTATATTTGGTTAAATGAAAATGACACTTGATGTTCCATAAAGTGCCATTTTGTTAAAAAGGGGGGAGAGTGTGATGACCCTGCTTTGCATGGTCTCCACGAGTACATTGTGGCAAGCAGGAAGTCCGTGCTACAAGTGACGGCACGAGATACTTGTGGCCGGTGGAGTAAGCGAGGCGAAGCCCGAGCTAGCCTCGTGGTCAGTCGATCATGAGAAGTCAGAGTAGACGGTTGTAGTATTGGAAGATGTCGTCTTTATGTCGGGCAAATGGTTAATGTTCGAATGTGTCGCGAGTGAAGTAAATGGATCAGAATAAACTGACAGATTGTACAATGAAGCTGAGTGGCGTTAGTGTGTGTTGTCAACCCTAGACGTTGAAGTCGGTGTAAACCAAGGTTCATTCCAAGTTGAATCAAGAATCATTCCAAATGAAGCATCGCTTCATTTCAAGATAGTTGAAAGCGTAACTTCAAGTCTACGTCCAGATTCATTTCACTTGGGTATTAGGACAATTTAACAATGCAGTTTATAGGCAGTTATAAGAAAAATAAACATTTCAGTTCAAACAGAGCACAGAGGTTAGTTAATGGCTTCACAACTGACATATAAATCCAGTTTAAAAAATGTATGAAGGCTAGAAATGGGACTGGCTGCTTCACCCAGTAAAAACCATTTGTAAATAAGTCTTCGTAAGGAGAGACAAGAAATATGTGTAAAACAAGAAAACATTGAAATGCTCCAAAGATAAAATTCAGTTGTAATTACCAGTTTACTTTTCATTTTAACCACCTAAAAAAAATGTTAAGAATTTGTATATAGAATGTGTATGCACTATGAATGAAAGATGTAATGGAGATAAAAACATTTTCAGATTCTATTATTAAAAACAGGGTGTTGAAAAAAGAGTGAAGGACAGCACCTAGAGAAAGAGGTGACTCACCACGCTTGGATGATCTTAACTCCTTGGTTCTCATCTGAGTGGTTAAATTGATCAAGCAAAACTAAATGTGGCACATACAAATTGCAAAGTCATCATAAGGTCACAGGTAAACCTGATCTTGCTATCACAGCTGAAAATGTTGAGAAGATCATGATTTAAAGTGTATGGCCAACAACTAGGTGACAAAAGATGATACACTGATAATAATAACCATAACAGGACCAGAAGATAAGACTGAAAGAATGTTTCCTTCCAACTGGAATTATAAGAAAGCAAATACTACACCGGCCATGCACTCAGAATGGATAAGACCAGACTTCCCCATCAAGCCCTCACATGGACACCGGAAGGGAAGATAAAAGGAGGAGATACCCTGCATAGAATGATCATCAAGACAGGCTCAACCATGGGCCTAATGAACACCCAAGACCTAAAACAGGTGGCATGAACCGCCAGACATGGACAGCTGCGACCTCTGTCCTATGCGCCACCCTAGGCTCAAGAGGAAAGAACTGACTAGCTAAATATGTAAGCCGCAATTCAAAGACAATTCACTTAGGTGCAATTTCTGTGATGTTCCCCCAAATGCAGTTTCAAAGCTATTTACTCACTTCACAATATGCCAGAGGCACCCTTGTGAATTCCTACTGCACTTAGGTGAGAGTGAAGTATTACTCTTCATCCAGCTACACAGTTATCACTTTCCACAATGTTATGTTTCATAGAGATCTCAGTGTTCAAACTCCATTTCCTAAAAACACTTGTTAGCACTTAAGTGACTGTCATAATATAGTCGATCTTGTCAACAGGTGAATCTATCACTGAGGTGACTTTGTCGTAATATAGTCGATCTTGTTAACAGGTGAATCTATCACTGAGGTGACTTTGTCGTAATATAGTCGATCTTGTCAACAGGTGAATCTATCACTTAGGTGACTTTGTTGTAATATAGTCGAACTTGTCAACAGGTGAATCTATCAGTAAAAGACATGGAGTCAATCCTTGATACTCTAATATTTGATGGTAAAGCAGAACTGTCAGCAAGAACTACGGGATCATCAGGGCTGTCTACTGGAGAATCTTCATTAAAAATATACAGAGCTGTGAAACCATTGACGGAGACCTCTGGTTTTGTGAGAACCCCCTGTGGTGTTTGTCCTGTAAGTATTTTCTTCAGTGTTTTTGCTGGAGTCATACACACTGTTCTCTGTGTGGGTTCCGGGGCCCACTGCTCACCCAAAAGCATGTTGTAAGAGCCGACTAATTGGGAGCTTCCTTCAAAGTCGTAGTGCATCTGCCTGAGAAGCAAGGAACCAGCAGTTTGCATACAAATGAGTCAGATCTGTAAAAGGGATGCACATGCAACACTCAGGTACTGGAACAGGACTGCAGTCCAGAAGTGGATGAACAACCAGAACTTTTTGCCAAAGTTTACAGCAGGTGAACGCGAAGAAGAAGAAGATACACACTGTCATTTTATAATGGCAGTAACATTCTCAGTCCCAAACATTTTATGCTTTTTGTTTGGCCCTAACCTTGATATTCCAAGACTTGCATATTGTGTTCTTTTATTACATTTGGTCAGAGCATACCAAAGAAATCTGACTTCTTTACTGGATACTTTTGCTGTATGCTTGTTTTTTAAAGTAATAATCTTATGATTTTCATAGTGATTATTACCCACTGTAGGCATCTTCTATGTGAAATTTTGGGATCTTCTTCTTCTTCTCAGCATTGACTGGCTGCAAACTCTGTAAAGTTCTGGTTGTTTGTCCGTTTCTGGGCTCTGATCTTAATCCAGAACTTGAGTTTTGCATGCACATCCGTTTTAAAGATCTGGTTTATTTGTATGCAGACTGTTGGTTCCTTGCCTCTCAGGCAGATGCATTCTGACTGTGAAGGAAACTCTCCTATTTAGTCACTTTGTACGACATGCTTGGGAGGGAGGCAGTGGGTCTATTCTTTCTCCCCCTCACAATGGGACCCCCGAACCCACATGGTGAATTCTGAGGTACTTAAAAGTGCATTTCATTTCTTGTGTGCAGGGAATTTGTTACTAAATCTTCACCTTGAATAACAAGTTAAACATTTGTTTGTAGAAAGGAAAACTCTGAATTATGCGGCACCCCCCCCCCCCCCCCCTCTCTTAAAAAAAACTTGCTTATCACTCCAGACTTGCAATGGCTGCGACCTGATATTTGTGAAGTTAGTACTTTTTTAAGAACTTTTTAATCAGCAGCTAAGTACCTTATTTTTTTCTTCAACCTTTAATCTGCAGCTGGAATAGTTTTTGCTGGTTTTTAATACTAGTTCATACATATCTTGGAAATTACCTCTAGTTGCAGAGGTCAACTCATTCTCAGTTGCATGCAGGCAAAGATAATTTCTTAATGTGGTTCCATCATTTTCTTTGTATGCACTGATAAAGTTTTTTTTTTGCCATCACATCCATTCTTTCTGTTACAATCGTGCACTTATAAAGCTAAAATTTTCTCTCAAGTTGTTTAAATAGAATTTATTGACTATTTTCATGGCAGTTTAGCCCACCTCGTTCCCTTATGAAAGTGTTGAATGTGTGCTGATCTTTGTTTAGCACTTTAGACTTTTTGTTATTGTTGGTCTGTAGGTTCTCTTTGAGTCGATAAAGTAAAAGCTGCAGGTAGTGAGTAGTGTCCAGTGTTCTTTCTTAACCAGCTTTTTTGTCCGTAAAATTTTTCACCATCCACTGAATGAGACTGGCTTGGTATCAAAGCCTTTGGTGTCCGAGCCCTTCTGGCCAGGGAAAATAAATTATGCAGACGAATATGGCAGTAAAATACATAAATGATCTAAGACATCCATACCAGCATATGTTATAAATGTACTTCTCTGTTATTTTCAGGTGATTTCCCAGTGTACTTTGGATGGTCTGATTTCACCTAAAACATGTGTCTATATGAAAGATTGGTTAGAATTTTGACAACAGCTGCTTGGTGTGATGTTTGGCAAACTGTTTGTCTAGATTTGCTTAAATTATTCAGTATAAAGGTGAAAGTATGATCGCAGATATGATCTTTCAAACATAACATGCTACAGACAAATTCTGTGAATTAGCTATTTAGAATGTTGTTTGTCCATCACGGATGATGAAGACCACTTTATCCAAATTTAGCTGGAGGAAAGTGAGAAGACCGCTTTCATTTAAAGTTAGCTGGATGAAAGTGACTTGCACAAGGACTTGGATTTAAGTGAGGAAGAGTTGAGTTGCACAATTCGTCGACCTTACTCTCTCGCCTGTGTCCATCTTGATCCAGTGGCAGGACAATGTCGAGATGATTGGAAATGGACCTAGGTGCAGTGGATGACCAAGGTGTCTTTAGTGCCCTGCCTTGCTCGCTCTCCACAGCGCCTGCTGGTAATCGCCTTCTAGTATATTTAGAATATCTTCTTCTTCTTCAGCGATCTCTGGTCATGCGCATAATCCACTGTGGGTCATAAACTGGGATGTCTTTTCAAGGTCTCTTAGGTTTCCTCAAAGCTTAGTTGTCAGTTCTACTGGGTGTTGCCATATGTCGCTCCGCAGCTCCGCCAGGAGAGGACAGTCTTGCAGGACATGTTCTGGAGTCTGTTCAGCATGAAGACACTGGCAGAGAGCTGTTTGGCTCATACCTAATTTATATGAGTGTTTATTGAGTCTGCAGTGTCCAGTGCGTAAGCGAAAAACTGTGACTTGGTCTGTTCTGTTCAAGTGCCTCAGAAAATCTTTTCCGTAGTCATAACCAGTGTTGTTTTTCCAATCTGTTTCTGATTTTCTCTTAATGAGAGTTTTGACTTCTGGAAAAGATAGTGGCTGGTAGGTCTGTAGTTTGTTACTGCCTTCCTTGGCTAAAACATCTGCGCTTTCATTGCCTTTGATGCCGCAGTGAGACGGAATCCACTGAAAGTGAATTTCTGCCTTATTGACAACATAGCAAGTTCCTGTGTTAGACTTTGTAGTGTGCTGTCGGTAGGTTTGGACTCAAGGGCCTGTATAGCTGACAGTGAGTCAGTGAGAAAAAACTATCCTGCTGCTGTGATTTGCAGATTGTTCATATACTGTGCTGCCATCAATAGAGCTGAGAGTTCTGCCTTGTAGTTAGAGCAAGTTCGTCCGGTGGGGGCTGCTAGGGACACAGTAGTGGCATCTGGGTGTTTTATGTAAACACCTGCCCCACCATTCGTAGTTGCCTCTTTTGCTGATCCATCCGTGTAGATTCTCGTCCAGCTGTCCTGTGGGAACATGTTGTTGAGGTGTTCCATTGTGAGTGCTTTCTTCACTAAAGCGGGCTCAGCATCTTTGTTTCCCAGGTTCGGGATGGATGTTGACACATTGAGTGTCAATAATTCGGAGTCCCAGAGATCAAAAGATAGCTCTTCAGGTGTACATTGTTGGTTAAGTAGTGAAGAGAATGACTTTCCAAATTCCTTCGTTAGATGGTTTAGGCTTGTGCGCTTTATTTAGAATATAATACTAACAAATACGTAAGAGACAACCAAACAGATCTGCAGTACATCAGAACCACTTTTAGAAGTGACAGAACATTGCAAGCTAGCTGCCCTTAAACAGGAATGTATTAAAAGGCAAATAATAAGGGTTTGCAGAAACCGGATGTGTTGGGCGAAACTGTACACCACAACATGCCAACCAACTTTTTAAGAGCAAATGTTTTCAAATAAACTGTGGCGACAATTTCCTTAAAGATTTCTCTTTTTTTACAAACTAGCATCTTTATTTTGTTTGAGTTTCAGAATATCTCATTTCATTATTTATTTTATAAAATAAAATAATAAAACATCTTCAGCTTGCATATGATAATTTGCTTTACACTGTTTTGCAGTAACGTTTTACTTCTTGTTTTTATCTGAAGTTGTTAATGCGTTCTACCCCTTTACAACATGGCTGAGATATTTTGCCTCTCGGCCAACACATCTGATTTCTACTGGCATTTGTTGCCTGGGTTAGCCTTCTTAGACTTGTTATTGTAGGCTTTTTCTTCTCAAACACTAAGTTGTGTTTAAAAATGTAAGAGAAAGAAGAATATGTGTCCATGAGTGTTAAACTGGTGGCATGACATCACATGCATTTGTTAAGGGCTTACATTATGTTAGTAGACAGATAATCCCAATTGCACATTGAATCTGTCAGTCATAATCATAGTGCTCAGATCTTCCTCAGCACGTTGCATTAAGAAAAGTCTTTCACAGTTAGGCCATATGAGCACCATTGACGCCATTACATTTATTTAGTATGCTTCTTCTCGGATGTTCAGCTGTCAACCTATATTTTAAACAAGAATCAATCGCTAAACCTATGTATCAGTCCTGACCTATGGGTGTGAGTCAACAGCTCACAGAAGCCAGCTTCAGACCTTAGAAATGAGATAACTGAGAAAGGTGGTCCAAGTGACAAGAAGGGACAAAGTCTGCAATCAGACAATACATCAAGATCTGGATACCCAGTCCTGACAAACCTGAGTGGATCAGTCACAGTTAAGATGGTTTGGACATGTATGCAGAATGGGAGAAAATCGGGAGGCTAAGGACCAAGAAACCAGACCTCTAGGGTGCGCTGGGAAGACAACATCCGACAGTCTCTAACTGACAGAGGACTGGAATGGAACAAAGCCAGAAAAAAAAACTGCTGATTAAGACGTCTGAGGATCTCTGGCAAATACTAATAAGAATCAACTTCACAGCACTCGGGACATTCCCAGAAACGATCTGTCCCCCATCTTCAGCAGAATTCCAATGGATCCTGAAAGCCCTCACAACATCTAGCTTGTCATGCATCAATACACCACCAAAGCTCTCTACCAATCTCTTCTGTGATTGGATTATAAAATGACATTCATAATGTACATAGAACTGTGTACACTTGTTTGAAGAATGTGTGAGCCTGAAGATTTGTTCAGTAACTGATTGAAAGGAAAGATAATGACTGCAGAATGGTATGTATGAAAGTCGTGTTTTATCATGAATAAAATAAATAATTAAACAATTATTGTCTTACTGTTGTCCATTTAGCCAAGTTGTTTCTGTGTATTGAAGATCTTATCTTCTCACTTTCTCATACATCAGTAAAACACAAGGAATGAATGAGTAATATAATCTTTAATTGGTAAAATAAAATCTATATCTTACTTTTCCTTTTTCAATTTACTTTTCTTCAACTTTTTTCGTCTGTGAGATTTTGCAACAATATCTTTCCTTTTTATGTCTTCCATTTCCGTTTTATGATATCCTTTCTTTGTTGTTGCTTTAGGAGAATCCGCCATACTTTTACCATCATATGCAATGCCATGCTTAACTTGATCATCAGAAATGACCTTCAGTTTTTTCTTCTTCTGTTTCTTTGTCTGGACTTCATACATAAAAGATGTTTCATGTGTGTGAGTACTTTCTGCTTCCTGGTCCTCTCCGGGTGCAGGATGTGCAGACCCACTTCGTAAATTGCTGCTATTTTTCTGTTTCACTTCTGTGTTAGAAGCCGTTTCCAGACATTTCTTTTTCTTCTTCTTCTCTACTGTAGGCCTCTCTGCAGAGAAAGAACTGAAGCTGGATATACTAGATACCCCACTGACATAATGACTACTTTCTGTATTGTTCTCTTTAGGTAGAAAACTCTTTACAGACCCTTTCTGTACATTACTGTTCTTTTTCTGTTTCACTTCCATGCTAGAAACTATTTCTAGTCGTTTCTTTTTCTTCTTCTTCTTCTTGACGGCAGGGACAGAACTGAAATTGGATACACCAGAAACTCCACTGACTCCATCTTGTTTTAATGAATCATTCATTTGCTTTCTCTTTTTATGTGGTGTGAAATCATTTTCTTCAGTTTGTTTTCGTTTACTGCTTCTGTTGTCAGATGAACCTTGATGGCTGGTTCTTGTCAAGGCAATCGGCACTGTAAAAACAAAAAAAAAGTAAGAGTAGTTTAGTCATGTGACAAACATGAAACACTATTTTTTATTTGGGCTTGGAGGCAAGAAGAAATAACAGGGGAATAAAATCAACTTACTGAGATAGTTCCACTGTGTCAATAAGTAAAGGGATGATTGGTTCTAGTCAAGACAATAGGCATGGTTAAAAGAAATGTGTCAAACTAAATTAGTGATGTGAGAATATGAAACACTTCATAATATTTAGAGCATTAGGCAAAAAATAGCAGGGAATAAAACTTATCAAGATAGTTCCACTGTGTAAAGGCTAATTTTCATGCCTTGAAGAATACTGGAGTGCTAACCACATATTTTTTGTAGACCAATCAGTTACATATTTTCAATTCTAATATTAACATAACACAATCTTTACCCCGTTAGGGCCATGAAAGTGTATAGATGGAAGCAGTAACACAATAATTTCTTCATGTTAACTTATCATCAAACGTTACTCCAAGGTATGTGGGCTCCTTATCCTCTCTCAGTGGTATTCAATTTACCTGAATGGAGCCTGATTTTTGTTTTGGGGAAAGGGTGAAAAGGGTAGTGCTATACTTGTCTATGTTGATGCTGATGAACCATGTGGCAGCCATTGCATCTACGGATCTTTGTAGCAGTCTACAGGCCAGTGTTGTATATTTATTTGTAAATCATAGTAAGAAGTCGTCAGCATACATGGCAGGATTAATACCATGGGGTAATTCAGCAATTAGGTCGTTGATACAGAAAAGAAACAGTGTAGGAGAAGAGACACCACCTTGGGGAACACCATGGCGCTGCAAGACTTTCTTGCTCGAGTCCATCTATCTGTACCCGGGCTCTTCTGTTATACGATTATGCTTTCACCCATCTGTTCATATTCTAATTGACTGCAGTTTCTTCATGAGACCTTTCCAGACCTTGTCAAAGGCTTTCTTCAGATCTATTCATGCCACAAGCACTTGCTTCTTTTCTTGGAAGACATCTTCAATTTCTTCAGAGAGGTAAGCTGTCTGGACTTTTGTGGAGTAGCACTGTCTAAAGCCTGCCTACTGCGGCTTGAAGATGTTTTCACTTTCCATGTGCCCTTGAAGTCTTAGGTTTGACAGTGCATTCCACTGTTTAAACAGACAGCTGGTAGGGCTGATTGGTCTGTAACTGGAGGCACTGGAACTGTCTTTCCTAGTTTTAGAAGAGTTATCATGGTTGCTTCCCTCCATATCTGGGGAACTTTGCCACTGTACCAACAATTATTAAAAATCTGCAGCAGTTGTGTTTTGGCTTTTGTCCAAAGTTTTATCATTTCATTGGTTATTCCATCGAGTCCAGGCAACTTTCCCATGTTCAGCTTTGATGTTGCTTACTCTAACTCGCTAGATGTAACTGGTGCCTCCATTACCTCGGGAATTATAGTTTTGGCTTGAGTGTTGTCGTTTCTCTTGAGCCTCTCGCTGTTTCTGTGGGCTGACATCAATGTTGCTGGCTTCAGCAAATAAATCTGTTTTTTGTGTGGTTATGATGGCTCCTTATGTATATATTGTAGTATTTGCCTTTCTCCCTGTGCTCTCGTCGTTAATTTGTTTTACCAGACTCCACATCCTCCTTGTGTCTCTTTCAAAGTTTAGAGACTGTTTTGTTTTTCTTGCCAGCTTGCCCTTCTAGCCTGCAGCTTGGCTCTTTGAAATTTGGCCTTTGCACGTTGGTATTTGTTGAACAGCTCTTGACAAGGTGTGATTTCAGCTTTCTATCTTTCTGAATGGAAAAATAGACATCAGGGGGGATGTAAACCTACAACTAACAGGCCAGTGGGGAAGCACTGTTTACATACAATAAACAATATGCATTAATTTTTTTTAAAACTCGCATGTAAAAAGAGACAAACCCACAAAGAAACAATCCGATTAAGAAAAGTATATTCACCGATATGCATAAAATAAAGACTGTAAATCCCCACTGTGTGCATGTCAGATGTGACTACAAATACCTGAGCACATTTTGCAGGCCTGTCCACTATACTTAAACCTACAAAGAGAAACATGTCCTCAAGAGCAAAGTGTGCAGATTAAGCTAAGGAGGACCTGCAACTGACATGCAAATTCATAGAGGTTGACCACCTAATCGTAGCACATGAGACCGAATGTCAAGAAGAAGAATAAGTCAGATGATACATAAAACTTTATAAAAGTAATGTTTTCCCATTGTAAATCAATTTGAACAAAAAAGACAAACAGACTGCACAATTAATTATGTCACAGGTTTGTGTAAACAGAAAGACTTGGTAGTGAACCTGCGCTTGCCCTGGTAAAAAAAAACAACAGGTAGTTATTTTTTAGTGGTTGATTTAGTATTTCAGCCATAAAGGATTCATTTATCTGCTTCATTTTATTTGATTGTTACTGTACTATTTGGACAGACTGGCTGGCTCTGCACAACTTGGTGGAATACTGATGCATAAGGCAGATGTGGTTAGTGCCTTGTGGGAGAGCATGTCCAGTTCAGAGGAGCAGATAGATCACCACAGTCTGGTGAGTTTGATGCAGCGAGGGGTTCTGGCAGAGATTCTAGGCTCAGAGTAAAAGGCAAGATGGACATTTAATCAGAATGCTACTGGCACCATTAGTATAAGAATTCTGCACTCGCTGCTGAAAATAGGGATGGAGCGCTTATGGGAATGTCTCGAGGGCTGTGATTCGGTTCTTGACTCAACTCAACTCAACAGTATACATGTTACTAGATACTGCTAAATACGGCAGGCAATAAAAAGTGCAATCTATTGCGTATGTCTTCTTTGTTCAAATAAAACTATATGCCTTAAGAAAAGAAAATGAACCTGAAATAAGGGTCTGTTTCAATTTCTTTTTTCTATAAACATTTTATTTACAGGCTATGCAGTATTGACTGCAACGATAATCTTGTAAAAAAAAATGTAACCTTACCACCTATGTCTTCCGTTTCTTCATCACATGCCAACACTGTATTCTTGAGCACTTCTGACAGACTTCCAGTTTCAGCAGCTTCCAAGGAATCACTGACTGTCACTTTATTAGCTATGCTGTACCTTAACAAAAAGGAATCAATATAATTAAATCAACACTTTTGTTCCCATGCAACTGATGTTTTAAATGACACAATCTAAGCTTTGTTCATTTTGTATCTAAACCTGTGAAATGAGGTGTATAAAAACATGCAGCAGGAAAAGACAAAAACAGTCAGCAACAAAGAACTAAGTAGGTAAATGATTTCTTAGAATTTCAAAGAATCAAATGGCTTGGTCATGTCAGAATAGAACAAAATCAGAAAGCAGCTAGAGCGTACTACGTGAGAACATCAGGCTACAAGTCAAGAGGCCAACCAAAAAAAGAAATGGGCAAAGGGAGTAAAAGAGACCTTACAGAAACGCAATTAGACAATAACACAGACTATGCAACTAGCTTCACAGCATAAGCAGTAGGGCAAAAGAGGAAGAAGCCTAAAAAAGAGATATGGGCAGATGAGAGTAAATTAATGGGGAAATTAGGCAAAAATAAAGATATCCTAAAAATGCCCAAAACTGAGATTTTTTCACAGGCATGCGCCAGTCGGGTTTTGCCAACTAAAACTCACATTTTCCAAAAGTTAAAAATTTTGACACAGTCTATCATTTTACACTTCAACAGATACTCTTAAGAAGTAAAGGATTTTGGAGCAAATTGGTGGCAGAAAAGGAGAAAGGGAAATGAGGAAAACAGATTTTACCAAGAAATTTCCCCAACAACTTTAAGTGTCCTACCACTTCACCCTGAGTTACAGACAATTATTTTACACATGAATTGACACTGTAGATGTAGAATAGGTAATCTAGATGTGTAATCCGAAACTTTGGAGCAAACTGGGCGCAAAAATTTAGATAGCCTAAAATGCCCAAAATTTAGATTTTTCCACAGGGGTGCGCCTGTCGGGTTTTGCCAACCAAACACTGACATTTTTCAAATCTTGAAAATTGTGTCTTGGACCGCCATTTCGCACTTCAACAGAAATTCTAGAGCAGGGCTATCCAACTGGTGGCCCGTGGGCCAAATCTGACCCGCTGAGGCCTAGCAAGTGGCCTGCCGATCGTTGCCAAAAAAGTGAAATGTAGTTACTAAAAATTTTAAAAATCAAATCAATCAATGTTTTTGTATAAATCTTCAAAAACCAGTTGGATCAAATGTGTCAATAGGAAATGTTTGTCAAGGATCTGTAAGTGTGGAGATACAAGAGAAGCGGCATAGGAACTGAAAATGTAATTAGTTCAGGGTAAAAGTTCATTCCCAGTTCCATGACCAAGGATTAGAACCTGGGTAAATGAGAGCCTAGTAACTGTTCGTCCAGCCGCTTCTCCCACCAAGGTAATACTTGGTGAGCTCTTAAGGGTGCCCTAGGGTTATAACTTCTCAGGGGACTGAACCGGGTAACAGCCTTGTGTGAGTGTGAGTTCTAGAGTTCCATTTCTAGGGGAAAATGAATAGGCCCACTGCTCCCCGAGAGGCATGTTGTGAAAGTTGAATACTCAGGGGCTTGCTTAAATTGGATGTGTTGGGCTGAAGGGCGCAAATTTTGCAGCTGAGCTTAATCCATGACTGTGTCAACCAGTACAAAAGATATGTTACACATTTTCATCAGATTGGCTTGACCTTAGAGATGTCTTCTTTTTCTGCCTTTCTAGATCCAATGGAGCACAAGCCCTCAACCAACTCGCACAAAGGCAGTCTTTCCTTTGCTATCGCATGCCGCTCACCCCATGTCCTCCCCATCTTTTCAACTTCACTCTCTAGCTCCCTTCTCCAGGTGTTTTTTTTGGTCTTCCTTTATTCCTATGACCCTGTGGGTTCTAGTGCAAAGACATTTTAGTTATACTGTTCTCAGGTTTTCTCAAAGTGTGTCCTATCCAGCGCCAGTGTCTTTCCTTCACCTCTTGGTCCACTAGAACTTGCTTACTTTTCACCCAAAGCTCTACATCAGTGATTCTATCATACCATTTAGTTCCCTCTATTCTGCATAAGAACCAGTTAATGAATGTTTGTAGTTTATTAGTAATTGTCTTAGTTCTCCATGTTTCCGCTCCATACAAAAGTACTGATTTGACATTAGAATTAATTAGAGACATACTGAACAAATATTCTATTCTGCGACTGCTTGGGAGGGGGGGTGGGGGCTGAATCCGCAACTAGTTTTGGTAAGCAAGTCTGCTAGCCTTAATTTCACCTTCATTCTAAAAATTGAGCACATGAAAATATAAATTTGTGTGAACAGACGAACGTCTTACATTTCTTGCAAATCTCTACAGTCATCTTCAGGGTTGCTTCGCTGCAAATGAGTTGGCAGCATTGGTTCTTTCTGTAAAATCACAAGGTATAATGCATTTGATAGTGCACACAAGACAGCAGGCTGTGGGCAGACACGGTTACCATTGCCACTTAGCTGGATTATAAGTTAAAGATGGATGTATTTGAATAAAGCAAAAGCAAAACAACATCAGAGTAGACTGCTGATACTTTCATGATTGTTAGAAATGTTATTTTTAGATCAAAGATGGAACACTCTTACACCAATTTGTTTCTTCTTACTGGTTGAGTGTTTGTAAACCTATGTATGTATGTAAGTTGTACCCCACCAGGACATCACACAAGCGATGAACACCCGGTGACACAAAGTGCCCCCATGCGGATGAGGATGACCTGTGGAGAGGTCCCAAAAACAGCCCGTTCAGCTGGTAGGCCATTTTTCAGCCACAGATGCCGACAACTAGACTTGAAAATATAAAAATATATGAAATATTATGCGACCCAAATCTCTATCATGGACCACTATCTGAAATCCATAAGAACGATCTAAACCACCCCTAGTAGGAATCGTCTGGTAAACACTGTGTGAAACAATTGAACTAACCTCTAAATAACAGAGAGTTCTGGTAAATAATCAAGCAGAATTTAAAGTCATCTGTGGTAATTTGAAATGAATGTAATTTGTTTACAAACACCAAACCAATAAAAAAAAACTGACATAAATGTATTCTTTTAGTGAAGTATAAATAAAACATTTCTTAAAATCATGAAAATACCAACAAACTTTTCTGGGGGCAAATGGTTAGCTTGCAAAGATCAGGAAATGGCAGGCAAAAGAATTTAACCCTTTCACCTGATGACTTAGAAAAATAAAGCAAATGATCTGTATTTCTGGACCCCCCTCCTCCCAAAATTCTTTAAAAAATACAATCATAAAACAAGCCACAAAAAAAAAAAAAAAAAAAACTACTAATTTTATGAACTAAAACAATATCAAATTCAAAGCAGAATAGAGAAGCAATCAGTAAACATAAATTCAGCAAAGAATTAACCCGGTTACATATCTTTTAGACTTAAAAAATGTATATCATGGTTCCTTCTTGACCGGGTTGCCAAGCTACCACAATGATTAATAGGAAATGTCTCATATAATAATTTATATTTAAAAAAAGCCACCCCCTCCTCTCTCCCAACAAAAAAACCCAATCTAAATGCTAGTTGTAACAATTATAATCATTTCCAGGGCTCATTATCATGTGTGCAGGTGCAAACAATACCAATGCTGTTAGCTAGGCTTCTTGTGAATAAGCCAGGATAGCAATGTTGTTAGCTAGACTTTTTGTGAATAAGCCAGGATAGCAATGCTGTTAGCTAGGCTTCTTGTAAACAAGCCAGGACAGCAATGCTGTTAGCTAGACTTTTTGTGAATAAGCCAGGATAGCAATGCTGTTAGCTAGGCTTCTTGTAAACAAGCCAGGACAGCAATGCTGTTAGCTAGACTTCTTGTGAACAAGCCAGGACAGCAATGTTGTTAGCGAGGCTTTTTGTGAATAAGCCAGGACAGCAATGCTGTTAGCTAGGCTTCTTGTGAACAAGCCAGGACAGCAATGTTGTTAGCTAGACTTTTTGTGAATAAGCCAGGATAGCAATGCTGTTAGCTAGGCTTCTTGTAAACAAGCCAGGACAGCAATGCTGTTAGCTAGACTTCTTGTGAACAAGCCAGGACAGCAATGTTGTTAGCCAGGCTTCTTGTGAACAAGCCAGGACAGCAATGTTGTTAGCTAGACTTCTTGTGAGCAAGCCAGGACAGCAATGTTGTTTGCTAGGCTTCTTGTGAACAAGCCAGGATAGCAATGTTGTTAGCTAGGCTTCTTGTGAACAAGCCAGGATAGCAATGTTGTTAGCTAGACTTCTTGTGAACAAGCCAGGACAGCAATGTTGTTAGCTAGGCTTCTTGTGAACAAGCCAGGACAGCAATGTTGTTAGCTAGGCTTCTTGTGAACAAGCCAGGACAGCAATGTTGTTTGCTAGACTTCTTGTGAGCAAGCCAGGACAGCAATGTTGTTTGCTAGGCTTCTTGTGAACAAGCCAGGATAGCAATGTTGTTAGCTAGGCTTCTTGTGAACAAGCCAGGATAGCAATGTTGTTAGCTAGGCTTCTTGTGAACAAGCCAGGATAGCAATGTTGTTAGCTAGGCTTCTTGTGAACAAGCCAGGATAGCAATGTTGTTAGCTAGGCTTCTTGTGAACAAGCCAGGACAGCAATGTTGTTAGCTAGACTTCTTGTGAGCAAGCCAGGACAGCAATGTTGTTAGCCAGGCTTCTTGTGAACAAGCCAGGACAGCAATGTTGTTAGCTAGGCTTCTTGTGAACAAGCCAGGACAGCAATGTTGTTAGCTAGACTTATTGTGAGCAAGCCAGGACAGCAATGTTGTTTGCTAGGCTTCTTGTGAACAAGCCAGGATAGCAATGTTGTTAGCTAGACTTCTTGTGAACAAGCCAGGATAGCAATGTTGTTAGCTAGGCTTCTTGTGAACAAGCCAGGATAGCAATGTTGTTAGCTAGACTTCTTGTGAGCAAGCCAGGACAGCAATGTTGTTTGCTAGGCTTCTTGTGAACAAGCCAGGATAGCAATGTTGTTAGCTAGACTTCTTGTGAGCAAGCCAGGACAGCAATGTTGTTTGCTAGGCTTCTTGTGAACAAGCCAGGATAGCAATGTTGTTAGCTAGGCTTCTTGTGAACAAGCCAGGATAGCAATGTTGGTGATGCGACATTTACAGGGTCATGGCACAGACCAGAAGTGTTGGTTTCGGGGGATTTTCAGAATTTTGGCAATCAACAGCCGAACAATCAACAGTTGATAAACATGTATAAGTTTACTGGCTTTAAAAAAAAAAAAAATCAGTGTAAAGCATGCTACATGATCACAGTATAAAAAAAGAAATATTTCCTTGTGTTGGAGGAAAAATTAAATGTATGAATAAAGGTAAAGTAAAAATAGTAAAGGTCCCTCCCATTTCCACGCCTTTAGGCGTATGGGGCATAAACGGCTAGACCTATATTTTTATAGATAATTGGCACAAGATGGGTAAGGTCAGCACTTCCCGCTTGCCAAAAATGTATGAAAAACATGCCTAGAAACAACGAACATTAGACCAAAGTTGTAACGAACAAAACCCCAGACCCAGCCCCCCAAAAGGGAGTTTCAAGCCAGTAATTTTGGTTCACGTTTGGGTGACCTGTAAAAACATGGTTGTTTTTTTTTAAAAAAAAAAAATGTTTGGCCAGGTAATTTTCTTGGTTCTCACCCATTTTTTTTTAAATTTTTCAAAGGGGGAAAAAATTTTATGTCAACACCAGATTTCCCTCAGTCACTTTACAAGGACGGTGGGTTTTACTGACCCAAATTCTTTTTTTTCCTTATTGATTTTACCACACGGTCGAAAAGAAAACCCCCGTATCGCCAAAACCAGCGATAAGGCAGGCAGATGATTTTTCCTCCTTTCATCACCAGAATTAGGACCTTTTGCCCACCCCTTTTAATTTTTAAAACCCAAAGTCTTTTAATTTTTTCCACCCCCCCCCCCCCCCCCCAAAAAA